>CAUDMG010003985.1:0-247500 GCA_958450375.1 Homarus gammarus
TTCCAAGTATCATTACGACCACTAATTATTCAGCAATCGAACTGTCGACGATAGGACCGGACTCGGCATGCTCAGGAGTACCTATACTGTGATTTTGAACAAAATCGCGTATATCGAGTTTTGTCTTGACCCTGGAAAAAACGCGTAAGGGTCCCCACTTACGCATTTTTCCACCTAAATATGATTTTCTCTCAGACATGAAATTTGGTGGGATTAATTTCAGTAATTAAGTACATCCATTAGAACATAGCAGCACCAACCAAATACCTGAGAAACCAATAGTTGGAGAGTGCTGAAGTAAGCATTGTGAAAAATTTCATTAAAATATTCCAAGCATCATTACGACCACTAATTATTCCGCAATCGAACTGTCGTTGATAGGACCGGACTCGGCATGCTCAGGAGTACCTATACTGTGATTTTGAACAAAATCGCGTATATCGAGTTTTGTTTCGACCCTGGAAAAAACGCGTAAGGGTCCCTCCTTATGCGTTTTTCCACCCAAATATGATTTTCGCTCAGACATGACATTTGGTGGGATTAATTTCAGTAATTAAGTACATCCAGAAGAACATAACAGCACCAACCAAATACCTGAGAAACCAATAGTTGGAGAGTACTGAAGTAAGCATTGTGAAAAATTTCATTAAAATATTCCAAGCATCATTACGACCACTAAGTATTCCGCAATCGAACTGTAGATGATAGCACCGGACTCGGCATGCTCAGCAGTACATATACTGTGATTTTGAACAAAATCGCGTATATCAAGTTTTGTTTCGACCCTGGAAAAAAAACGTAAGGGTCCCCCCTTATGCGTTTTTCCACCCAAATATGATTTTCGCTCAGACATGAAATTTGGTGGGATTAATTTCAGTAATTAAGTACATCCAGAAGAACATAACAGCACCAACCAAATACCTCAGAAACCAATAATTAGCGAGTACTGAATTAAGCATTGTGGAAAATTTCATTAAAATATTCCAAGTATCATTACGACCACTAATTATTCAGCAATCGAACTGTCGACGATAGGACCGGACTCGGCATGCTCAGGAGTACCTATACTGTGATTTTGAACAAAATCGCGTATATCGAGTTTTGTCTTGACCCTGGAAAAAACGCGTAAGGGTCCCCACTTACGCATTTTTCCACCTAAATATGATTTTCTCTCAGACATGAAATTTGGTGGGATTAATTTCAGTAATTAAGTACATCCATTAGAACATAGCAGCACCAACCAAATACCTGAGAAACCAATAGTTGGAGAGTGCTGAAGTAAGCATTGTGAAAAATTTCATTAAAATATTCCAAGCATCATTACGACCACTAATTATTCCGCAATCGAACTGTCGTTGATAGGACCGGACTCGGCATGCTCAGGAGTACCTATACTGTGATTTTGAACAAAATCGCGTATATCGAGTTTTGTTTCGACCCTGGAAAAAACGCGTAAGGGTCCCTCCTTATGCGTTTTTCCACCCAAATATGATTTTCGCTCAGACATGACATTTGGTGGGATTAATTTCAGTAATTAAGTACATCCAGAAGAACATAACAGCACCAACCAAATACCTGAGAAACCAATAGTTGGAGAGTACTGAAGTAAGCATTGTGAAAAATTTCATTAAAATATTCCAAGCATCATTACGACCACTAAGTATTCCGCAATCGAACTGTAGATGATAGGACCGGACTCGGCATGCTCAGGAGTACCTATACTGTGATTATGAACAAAATCGCGTATATCGAGTTTTGTTTCGACCCTGGAAAAAACGCGTAAGAGTCCCCCCTTATGCGTTTTTCCACCCAAATATGATTTTCGCTCAGACATGAAATTTGGTGGGATTAATTTCAGTAATTAAGTACATCCAGAAGAACATAACAGCACCAACCAAATACCTCAGAAACCAATAGTTGGAGAGTACTGAAGTAAGCATTGTGAAAAATTTCATTAAAATATTCCAAGCATCATTACGACCACTAATTATTCCGCAATCGAACTGTAGATGATAGCACCGGACTCGGCATGCTCAGCAGTACATATACTGTGATTTTGAACAAAATCGCGTGTATCGAGTTTTGTTTCGACCCTGGAAAAAAAACGTAAGGGTCCCCCCTTATGCGTTTTTCCACCCAAATATGATTTTCGCTCAGACATGAAATTTGGGGGGATTAATTTCAGTAATTAAGTACATCCAGAAGAACATAACAGCACCAACCAAATACCTGAGAAACCAATAATTAGCGAGTACTGAAATAAGCATTGTGAAAAATTTCATTAAAATAGTCCAAGCATCATTACGACCACTAATTATTCCGCAATCGAACTGTAGATGATAGCACCGGACTCGGCATGCTCAGCAGTACATATACTGTGATTTTGAACAAAATCGCGAATATCGAGTTTTGTTTCGACCCTGGAAAATACGCGTAAGGGTCCCCCCTTATGCGTTTTTCCACCCAAATATGATTTTCGCTCAGAAATGAAATTTGGTGGGATTAAGTTCAGTAATTAAGTACATCCAGAAGAACATAACAGCACCAACCAAATACCTCAGAAACCAATAGTTGGAGAGTACTGAAGTAAGCATTGTGAAAAATTTCATTAAAATATTCCAAGCATCATTACGGCCACTAATTATTCCGCAATCGAACTGTCGATGATAGGACCGAACTTGGTATGCTCAGGAGTACCTATACTGTGATTTTGAACAAAATCGCGAATATCGAGTTTTGTCTGAACCCTGGAAAAAACGCGTAAGGGTCCCCCCTTACGCATTTTTCCACCTAAATATGATTTTCTCTCAGACATGAAATTTGGTGGGATTAATTTCAGTAATTAAGTACATCCATTAGAACATAACAGCACCAACCAAATACCTGAGAAACCAATAGTTGGAGACTGCTGAAGTAAGCATTGTGAAAAATTTCATTAAAATAGTCCAAGCATCATTACAACCACTAATAATTCCGCAATCGAACTGTAGATGATAGGACCGGACTCGGCATGCTCAGGAATACCTATACTGTGATTTTGAACAAAATCGAGTATATCGAGTTTTGTTTCGACCCTGGAAAAAACGCGTAAGGGTCCCCCCTTATGCGTTTTTCCACCCAAATATGATTTTCGCTCAGACATGAAATTTGGTGGGATTAATTTCAGTAATTAAGTACATCCAAAAGAACATAACAGCACCAACCAAATACCTGAGAAACCAATAATTAGCGAGTACTGAAATAAGCATTGTGAAAAATTTCATTAAAATAGTCCAAGCATCATTACGACCACTAATTATTCCGCAATCGAACTGTAGATGATAGCACCGGACTCGGCATGCTCAGCAGTACATATACTGTGATTTTGAACAAAATCGCGTATATCAAGTTTTGTTTCGACCCTGGAAAAAAAACGTAAGGGTCCCCCCTTATGCGTTTTTCCACCCAAATATGATTTTCGCTCAGACATGAAATTTGGGGGGATTAATTTCAGTAATTAAGTACATCCAGAAGAACATAACAGCACCAACCAAATACCTGAGAAACCAATAATTAGCGAGTACTGAAATAAGCATTGTGAAAAATTTCATTAAAATAGTCCAAGCATCATTACGACCACTAATTATTCCGCAATCGAACTGTCGATGATAGGACCGGACTTGGCATGCTCAGGAGTACCTATACTGTGATTTTGAACAAAATCGCGTATATCGAGTTTTGTTTCGACCCTGGAAAAAACGCGTAAGGGTCCCCCCTTATGCGTTTTTCCACCCAAATATGATTTTCGCTCAGACATGAAATTTTGTGGGATTAATTTCAGTAATTAAGTACATCCAGAAGAACATAACAGCACCAACCAAATACCTCACAAACCAATAATTAGCGAGTACTGAAATAAGCATTGTGAAAAATTTCATTAAAATAGTCCAAGCATCAGTACGACCACTAATTATTCCGCAATCGAACTGTCGTTGATAGGACCGGACTCGGCATGCTCAGGAGTACCTATACTGTGATTTTGAACAAAATTGCATATATCGAGTTTTGTCTCGACTCTGGAAAAATCGCGTAAGGGTCCCCCCTTATGCGTTTTTCCACCCAAATATGATTTTCGCTCAGACATGAAATTTGGTGGGATTAATTTCAGTAATTAAGTACATCCAGAAGAACATAACAGCACCAACCAAATACCTGAGAAACCAATAATTAGCGAGTACTGAATTAAGCATTGTGGAAAATTTCATTAAAATATTCCAAGTATCATTACGACCACTAATTATTCAGCAATCGAACTGTCGACGATAGGACCGGACTCGGCATGCTCAGGAGTACCTATACTGTGATTTTGAACAAAATCGCGTATATCGAGTTTTGTCTTGACCCTGGAAAAAACGCGTAAGGGTCCCCCCTTACGCATTTTTCCACCTAAATATGATTTTCTCTCAGACATGAAATTTGGTGGGATTAATTTCAGTAATTAAGTACATCCATTAGAACATAGCAGCACCAACCAAATACCTGAGAAACCAATAGTTGGAGAGTGCTGAAGTAAGCATTGTGAAAAATTTCATTAAAATATTCCAAGCATCATTACGACCACTAATTATTCCGCAATCGAACTGTCGTTGATAGGACCGGACTCGGCATGCTCAGGAGTACCTATACTGTGATTATGAACAAAATCGCGTATATCGAGTTTTGTTTCGACCCTGGAAAAAACGCGTAAGAGTCCCCCCTTATGCGTTTTTCCACCCAAATATGATTTTCGCTCAGACATGAAATTTGGTGGGATTAATTTCAGTAATTAAGTACATCCAGAAGAACATAACAGCACCAACCAAATACCTCAGAAACCAATAGTTGGAGAGTACTGAAGTAAGCATTGTGAAAAATTTCATTAAAATATTCCAAGCATCATTACGACCACTAATTATTCCGCAATCGAACTGTAGATGATAGCACCGGACTCGGCATGCTCAGCAGTACATATACTGTGATTTTGAACAAAATCGCGTATATCGAGTTTTGTTTCGACCCTGGAAAAAAAACGTAAGGGTCCCCCCTTATGCGTTTTTCCACCCAAATATGATTTTCGCTCAGACATGAAATTTGGGGGGATTAATTTCAGTAATTAAGTACATCCAGAAGAACATAACAGCACCAACCAAATACCTGAGAAACCAATAATTAGCGAGTACTGAAATAAGCATTGTGAAAAATTTCATTAAAATAGTCCAAGCATCATTACGACCACTAATTATTCCGCAATCGAACTGTAGATGATAGCACCGGACTCGGCATGCTCAGCAGTACATATACTGTGATTTTGAACAAAATCGCGAATATCGAGTTTTGTTTCGACCCTGGAAAAAAAACGTAAGGGTCCCCCCTTATGCGTTTTTCCACCCAAATATGATTTTCGCTCAGACATGAAATTTGGTGGGATTAAGTTCAGTAATTAAGTACATCCAGAAGAACATAACAGCACCAACCAAATACCTCAGAAACCAATAGTTGGAGAGTACTGAAGTAAGCATTGTGAAAAATTTCATTAAAATATTCCAAGCATCATTACGACCACTAATTATTCCGCAATCGAACTGTCGATGATAGGACCGAACTTGGTATGCTCAGGAGTACCTATACTGTGATTTTGAACAAAATCGCGAATATCAAGTTTTGTCTGAACCCTGGAAAAAACGCGTAAGGGTCCCCCCTTACGCATTTTTCCACCTAAATATGATTTTCTCTCAGACATGAAATTTGGTGGGATTAATTTCAGTAATTAAGTACATCCATTAGAACATAACAGCACCAACCAAATACCTGAGAAACCAATAGTTGGAGATTCCTGAAGTAAGCATTGTGAAAAATTTCATTAAAATAGTCCAAGCATCATTACGACCACTAATTATTCCGCAATCGAACTGTAGATGATAGGACCGGCCTCGGCATGCTCAGGAGTACCTATACTGTGATTTTGAACAAAATCGCATATATCGAGTTTTGTTTCGACCCTGGAAAAAACGCGTAAGGGTCCCCCCTTATGCGTTTTTCCACCCAAATATGATTTTCGCTCAGACATGAAATTTGGTGGGATTAATTTCAGTAATTAAGTACATCCAAAAGAACATAACAGCACCAACCAAATACCTGAGAAACCAATAATTAGCGAGTACTGAAATAAGCATTGTGAAAAATTTCATTAAAATAGTCCAAGCATCATTACGACCACTAATTATTCCGTAATCGAACTGTCGATGATAGGACCGGACTCGGCATGCTCAGGAGTACCTATACTGTGATTTTGAACAAAATCGCGTATATCGAGTTTTGTTTCGACCCTGGAAAAAACGCGTAAGGGTCCCCCCTTATGCGTTTTTCCACCCAAATATGATTTTCGCTCAGACATGAAATTTGGGGGGATTAATTTCAGTAATTAAGTACATCCAGAAGAACATAACAGCACCAACCAAATACCTGAGAAACCAATAATTAGCGAGTACTGAAATAAGCATTGTGAAAAATTTCATTAAAATAGTCCAAGCATCATTACGACCACTAATTATTCCGCAATCGAACTGTCGATGATAGGACCGGACCCGGCATGCTCAGGAGTACCAATACTGTGATTTTGAACAAAATCGCATATATCGAGTTTTGTCTCGACTCTGGAAAAATCGCGTAAGGGTCCCCCCTTATGCGTTTTTCCACCCAAATATGATTTTCTCTCAGACTTGAAATTTGGTGGGATTAATTTCAGTAATTAAGTACATCCAATAGAACATAACAGCACCAACCAAATACCTGAGAAACCAATAGTTGGAGAGTGCTGAAGTAAGCATTGTGAAAAATTTCATTAAAATATTCCAAGCATCACTACGACCACTAATTATTCCACAATCGAACTGTAGATGATAGGACCGGACTCGGCATGCTCAGGAGTACCTATACTGTGATTTTGAACAAAATCGCGTATATCAAGTTTTGTTTCGACCCTGGAAAAAACGCGTAAGGGTCCCCCCTTATGCGTTTTTCCACCCAAATATGATTTTCGCTCAGACATGAAATTTGGTGGGATTAATTTCAGTAATTAAGTACATCCAGAAGAACATAACAGCACCAACCAAATACCTGAGAAACCAATAATTAGCGAGTACTGAAATATGCATTGTGAAAAATTTCATTAAAATAGTCCAAGCATCATTACGACCACTAATTATTCCGCAATCGAACTGTCGATGATAGGACCGGACTCGGCATGCTCAGGAGTACCTATACTGTGATTTTGAACAAAATCGCGAATATCGAGTTTTGTCTTGACCCTGGAAAAAACGCGTAAGGGTCCCCCCTTACGCATTTTTCCACCTAAATATGATTTTCTCTCAGACATGAAATTTGGTGGGATTAATTTCAGTAATTAAGTACATCCATTAGAACATAACAGCACCAACCAAATACCTGAGAAACCAATAGTTGGAGATTGCTGAAGTAAGCATTGTGAAAAATTTCATTAAAATAGTCCAAGCATCATTACGACCACTAATTATTCCGCAATCGAACTGTAGATGATAGGACCGGCCTCGGCATGCTCAGGAGTACCTATACTGTGATTTTGAACAAAATCGCGTATATCGAGTTTTGTTTCGACCCTGGAAAAAACGCGTAAGGGTCCCCCCTTATGCGTTTTTCCACCCAAATATGATTTTCGCTCAGACATGAAATTTGGTGGGATTAATTTCAGTAATTAAGTACATCCAGAAGAACATAACAGCACCAACCAAATACCTCAGAAACCAATAGTTGGAGAGTACTGAAGTAAGCATTGTGAAAAATTTCATTAAAATAGTCCAAGCATCATTACGACCACTAATTATTCCGCAATCGAACTGTAGATGATAGCACCGGACTCGGCATGCTCAGCAGTACATATACTGTGATTTTGAACAAAATCGCGTATATCGAGTTTTGTTTCGACCCTGGAAAAAAACGTAAGGGTCCCCCCTTATGCGTTTTTCCACCCAAATATGATTTTCGCTCAGACATGAAATTTGGTGGGATTAATTTCAGTAATTAAGTACATCCAGAAGAACATAACAGCACCAACCAAATACCTGAGAAACCAATAATTAGCGAGTACTGAAATAAGCATTGTGAAAAATTTCATTAAAATAGTCCAAGCATCATTACGACCACTAATTATTCCGCAATCGAACTGTCGATGATAGGACCGGACTCGGCATGCTCAGGAGTACCTATACTGTGATTTTGAACAAAATCGCATATATCGAGTTTTGTCTCGACTCTGGAAAAAACGCGTAAGGGTCCCCCCTTATGCGTTTTTCCACCCAAATATGATTTTCTCTCAGACTTGAAATTTGGTGGGATTAATTTCAGTAATTAAGTACATCCAATAGAACATAACAGCACCAACCAAATACCTGAGAAACCAATAGTTGGAGAGTGCTGAAGTAAGCATTGTGAAAAATTTCATTAAAATATTCCAAGCATCATTACGACCACTAATTATTCCGCAATCGAACTGTAGATGATAGGACCGGACTCGGCATGCTCAGGAGTACCTATACTGTGATTTTGAACAAAATCGCGTATATCAAGTTTTGTTTCGACCCTGGAAAAAACGCATAAGGGTCCCCCCTTATGCGTTTTTCCACCCAAATATGATTTTCGCTCAGACATGAAATTTGGTGGGATTAATTTCAGTAATTAAGTACATCCAAAAGAACATAACAGCACCAACCAAATACCTGAGAAACCAATAATTAGCGAGTACTGAAATAAGCATTGTGAAAAATTTCATTAAAATAGTCCAAGCATCATTACGACCACTAATTATTCCGCAATCGAACTGTCGATGATAGGACCGGACTCGGCATGCTCAGGAGTACCTATACTGTGATTTTGAACAAAATCGCGTATATCGAGTTTTGTTTCGACCCTGGAAAAAAAACGTAAGGGTCCCCCCTTATGCGTTTTTCCACCCAAATATGATTTTCGCTCAGACATGAAATTTGGGGGGATTAATTTCAGTAATTAACTACATCCAGAAGAACATAACAGCACCAACCAAATACCTGAGAAACCAATAATTAGCGAGTACTGAAATAAGCATTGTGAAAAATTTCATTAAAATAGTCCAAGCATCATTACGACCACTAATTATTCCGCAATCGAACTGTCGATGATAGGACCGGACTCGGCATGCTCAGGAGTACCTATACTGTGATTTTGAACAAAATCGCATATATCGAGTTTTGTCTCGACTCTGGAAAAATCGCGTAAGGGTCCCCCCTTATGCGTTTTTCCACCTAAATATGATTTTCTCTCAGACATGAAATTTGGTGGGATTAATTTCAGTAATTAAATACATCCATTAGAACATAACAGCACCAACCAAATACCTGAGAAACCAATAGTTGGAGAGTACTGAAATAAGCATTGTGGAAAATTTCATTAAAATAGTCCAAGCATCATTACGACCACTAATTATTCCGCAATCGAACTGTCGATGATAGGACCGGACTCGGCATGCTCAGGAGTACCTATACTGTGATTTTGAACAAAATCGCGTATATCGAGTTTTGTTTCGACCCTGGAAAAAACGCGTAAGGGTCCCCCCCCCTTATGCGTTTTTCCACCCAAATATGATTTTCGCTCTGACATGAAATTTGGTGGGATTAATTTCAGTAATTAACTACATCCAGAAGAACATAACAGCACCAACCAAATACCTGAGAAACCAATAATTAGCGAGTACTGAAATAAGCATTGTGAAAAATTTCATTAAAATAGTCCAAGCATCATTACGACCACTAATTATTCAGCAATCGAACTGTCGATGATAGGACCGGACTTGGCATGCTCAGGAGTACCTATACTGTGATTCTGAACAAAATCGCGTATATCGAGTTTTGTCTTGACCCTGGAAAAAACGCGTAAGGGTCCCCCCTTACGCATTTTTCCCCCTAAATATGATTTTCTCTCAGACATGAAATTTGGTGGGATTAATTTCAGTAATTAAGTACATCCAGAAGAACATAACAGCACCAACCAAATACCTCAGAAACCAATAGTTGGAGAGTACTGAAGTAAGCATTGTGAAAAATTTCATTAAAATATTCCAAGCATCATTACGACCACTAATTATTCCGCAATCGAACTGTAGATGATAGCACCGGACTCGGCATGCTCAGCAGTACATATACTGTGATTTTGAACAAAATCGCGTATATCGAGTTTTGTTTCGACCCTGGAAAAAACGCGTAAGGGTCCCCCCTTATGCGTTTTTCCACCCAAATATGATTTTCGCTCAGACATGAAATTTGGGGGGATTAATTTCAGTAATTAAGTACATCCAGAAGAACATAACAGCACCAACCAAATACCTGAGAAACCAATAATTAGCGAGTACTGAAATAAGCATTGTGAAAAATTTCATTAAAATAGTCCAAGCATCATTACGACCACTAATTATTCCGCAATCGAACTGTCGATGATAGGACCGGACCCGGCATGCTCAGGAGTACCAATACTGTGATTTTGAACAAAATCGCATATATCGAGTTTTGTCTCGACTCTGGAAAAATCGCGTAAGGGTCCCCCCTTATGCGTTTTTCCACCCAAATATGATTTTCTCTCAGACTTGAAATTTGGTGGGATTAATTTCAGTAATTAAGTACATCCAATAGAACATAACAGCACCAACCAAATACCTGAGAAACCAATAGTTGGAGAGTGCTGAAGTAAGCATTGTGAAAAATTTCATTAAAATATTCCAAGCATCACTACGACCACTAATTATTCCACAATCGAACTGTAGATGATAGGACCGGACTCGGCATGCTCAGGAGTACCTATACTGTGATTTTGAACAAAATCGCGTATATCAAGTTTTGTTTCGACCCTGGAAAAAACGCGTAAGGGTCCCCCCTTATGCGTTTTTCCACCCAAATATGATTTTCGCTCAGACATGAAATTTGGTGGGATTAATTTCAGTAATTAAGTACATCCAGAAGAACATAACAGCACCAACCAAATACCTGAGAAACCAATAATTAGCGAGTACTGAAATATGCATTGTGAAAAATTTCATTAAAATAGTCCAAGCATCATTACGACCACTAATTATTCCGCAATCGAACTGTCGATGATAGGACCGGACTCGGCATGCTCAGGAGTACCTATACTGTGATTTTGAACAAAATCGCGAATATCGAGTTTTGTCTTGACCCTGGAAAAAACGCGTAAGGGTCCCCCCTTACGCATTTTTCCACCTAAATATGATTTTCTCTCAGACATGAAATTTGGTGGGATTAATTTCAGTAATTAAGTACATCCATTAGAACATAACAGCACCAACCAAATACCTGAGAAACCAATAGTTGGAGATTGCTGAAGTAAGCATTGTGAAAAATTTCATTAAAATAGTCCAAGCATCATTACGACCACTAATTATTCCGCAATCGAACTGTAGATGATAGGACCGGACTCGGCATGCTCAGGAGTACCTATACTGTGATTTTGAACAAAATCGCGTATATCGAGTTTTGTTTCGACCCTGGAAAAAACGCGTAAGGGTCCCCCCTTATGCGTTTTTCCACCCAAATATGATTTTCGCTCAGACATGAAATTTGGTGGGATTAATTTCAGTAATTAAGTACATCCAGAAGAACATAACAGCACCAACCAAATACCTGAGAAACCAATAGTTGGAGAGTACTGAAGTAAGCATTGTGAAAAATTTCATTAAAATAGTCCAAGCATCATTACGACCACTAATTATTCCGCAATCGAACTGTAGATGATAGCACCGGACTCGGCATGCTCAGCAGTACCTATACTGTGATTTTGAACAAAATCGCGTATATCGAGTTTTGTTTCGACCCTGGAAAAAAAACGTAAGGGTCCCCCCTTATGCGTTTTTCCACCCAAATATGATTTTCGCTCAGACATGAAATTTGGTGGGATTAATTTCAGTAATTAAGTACATCCAGAAGAACATAACAGCACCAACCAAATACCTCAGAAACCAATAGTTGGAGAGTACTGAAGTAAGCATTGTGAAAAATTTCATTAAAATATTCCAAGCATCATTACGACCACTAATTATTCCGCAATCGAACTGTAGATGATAGCACCGGACTCGGCATGCTCAGCAGTACATATACTGTGATTTTGAACAAAATCGCGTGTATCGAGTTTTGTTTCGACCCTGGAAAAAAAACGTAAGGGTCCCCCCTTATGCGTTTTTCCACCCAAATATGATTTTCGCTCAGACATGAAATTTGGGGGGATTAATTTCAGTAATTAAGTACATCCAGAAGAACATAACAGCACCAACCAAATACCTGAGAAACCAATAATTAGCGAGTACTGAAATAAGCATTGTGAAAAATTTCATTAAAATAGTCCAAGCATCATTACGACCACTAATTATTCCGCAATCGAACTGTAGATGATAGCACCGGACTCGGCATGCTCAGCAGTACATATACTGTGATTTTGAACAAAATCGCGAATATCGAGTTTTGTTTCGACCCTGGAAAATACGCGTAAGGGTCCCCCCTTATGCGTTTTTCCACCCAAATATGATTTTCGCTCAGAAATGAAATTTGGTGGGATTAAGTTCAGTAATTAAGTACATCCAGAAGAACATAACAGCACCAACCAAATACCTCAGAAACCAATAGTTGGAGAGTACTGAAGTAAGCATTGTGAAAAATTTCATTAAAATATTCCAAGCATCATTACGGCCACTAATTATTCCGCAATCGAACTGTCGATGATAGGACCGAACTTGGTATGCTCAGGAGTACCTATACTGTGATTTTGAACAAAATCGCGAATATCGAGTTTTGTCTGAACCCTGGAAAAAACGCGTAAGGGTCCCCCCTTACGCATTTTTCCACCTAAATATGATTTTCTCTCAGACATGAAATTTGGTGGGATTAATTTCAGTAATTAAGTACATCCATTAGAACATAACAGCACCAACCAAATACCTGAGAAACCAATAGTTGGAGACTGCTGAAGTAAGCATTGTGAAAAATTTCATTAAAATAGTCCAAGCATCATTACAACCACTAATAATTCCGCAATCGAACTGTAGATGATAGGACCGGACTCGGCATGCTCAGGAATACCTATACTGTGATTTTGAACAAAATCGAGTATATCGAGTTTTGTTTCGACCCTGGAAAAAACGCGTAAGGGTCCCCCCTTATGCGTTTTTCCACCCAAATATGATTTTCGCTCAGACATGAAATTTGGTGGGATTAATTTCAGTAATTAAGTACATCCAAAAGAACATAACAGCACCAACCAAATACCTGAGAAACCAATAATTAGCGAGTACTGAAATAAGCATTGTGAAAAATTTCATTAAAATAGTCCAAGCATCATTACGACCACTAATTATTCCGCAATCGAACTGTAGATGATAGCACCGGACTCGGCATGCTCAGCAGTACATATACTGTGATTTTGAACAAAATCGCGTATATCAAGTTTTGTTTCGACCCTGGAAAAAAAACGTAAGGGTCCCCCCTTATGCGTTTTTCCACCCAAATATGATTTTCGCTCAGACATGAAATTTGGTGGATTAATTTCAGTAATTAAGTACATCCAGAAGAACATAACAGCACCAACCAAATACCTGAGAAACCAATAATTAGCGAGTACTGAAATAAGCATTGTGAAAAATTTCATTAAAATAGTCCAAGCATCATTACGACCACTAATTATTCCGCAATCGAACTGTCGATGATAGGACCGGACTTGGCATGCTCAGGAGTACCTATACTGTGATTTTGAACAAAATCGCGTATATCGAGTTTTGTTTCGACCCTGGAAAAAACGCGTAAGGGTCCCCCCTTATGCGTTTTTCCACCCAAATATGATTTTCGCTCAGACATGAAATTTTGTGGGATTAATTTCAGTAATTAAGTACATCCAGAAGAACATAACAGCACCAACCAAATACCTCACAAACCAATAATTAGCGAGTACTGAAATAAGCATTGTGAAAAATTTCATTAAAATAGTCCAAGCATCATTACGACCACTAATTATTCCGCAATCGAACTGTCGTTGATAGGACCGGACTCGGCATGCTCAGGAGTACCTATACTGTGATTTTGAACAAAATTGCATATATCGAGTTTTGTCTCGACTCTGGAAAAATCGCGTAAGGGTCCCCCCTTATGCGTTTTTCCACCCAAATATGATTTTCGCTCAGACATGAAATTTGGTGGGATTAATTTCAGTAATTAAGTACATCCAGAAGAACATAACAGCACCAACCAAATACCTGAGAAACCAATAATTAGCGAGTACTGAATTAAGCATTGTGGAAAATTTCATTAAAATATTCCAAGTATCATTACGACCACTAATTATTCAGCAATCGAACTGTCGACGATAGGACCGGACTCGGCATGCTCAGGAGTACCTATACTGTGATTTTGAACAAAATCGCGTATATCGAGTTTTGTCTTGACCCTGGAAAAAACGCGTAAGGGTCCCCCCTTACGCATTTTTCCACCTAAATATGATTTTCTCTCAGACATGAAATTTGGTGGGATTAATTTCAGTAATTAAGTACATCCATTAGAACATAGCAGCACCAACCAAATACCTGAGAAACCAATAGTTGGAGAGTGCTGAAGTAAGCATTGTGAAAAATTTCATTAAAATATTCCAAGCATCATTACGACCACTAATTATTCCGCAATCGAACTGTCGTTGATAGGACCGGACTCGGCATGCTCAGGAGTACCTATACTGTGATTATGAACAAAATCGCGTATATCGAGTTTTGTTTCGACCCTGGAAAAAACGCGTAAGAGTCCCCCCTTATGCGTTTTTCCACCCAAATATGATTTTCGCTCAGACATGAAATTTGGTGGGATTAATTTCAGTAATTAAGTACATCCAGAAGAACATAACAGCACCAACCAAATACCTCAGAAACCAATAGTTGGAGAGTACTGAAGTAAGCATTGTGAAAAATTTCATTAAAATATTCCAAGCATCATTACGACCACTAATTATTCCGCAATCGAACTGTAGATGATAGCACCGGACTCGGCATGCTCAGCAGTACATATACTGTGATTTTGAACAAAATCGCGTATATCGAGTTTTGTTTCGACCCTGGAAAAAAAACGTAAGGGTCCCCCCTTATGCGTTTTTCCACCCAAATATGATTTTCGCTCAGACATGAAATTTGGGGGGATTAATTTCAGTAATTAAGTACATCCAGAAGAACATAACAGCACCAACCAAATACCTGAGAAACCAATAATTAGCGAGTACTGAAATAAGCATTGTGAAAAATTTCATTAAAATAGTCCAAGCATCATTACGACCACTAATTATTCCGCAATCGAACTGTAGATGATAGCACCGGACTCGGCATGCTCAGCAGTACATATACTGTGATTTTGAACAAAATCGCGAATATCGAGTTTTGTTTCGACCCTGGAAAAAAAACGTAAGGGTCCCCCCTTATGCGTTTTTCCACCCAAATATGATTTTCGCTCAGACATGAAATTTGGTGGGATTAAGTTCAGTAATTAAGTACATCCAGAAGAACATAACAGCACCAACCAAATACCTCAGAAACCAATAGTTGGAGAGTACTGAAGTAAGCATTGTGAAAAATTTCATTAAAATATTCCAAGCATCATTACGACCACTAATTATTCCGCAATCGAACTGTCGATGATAGGACCGAACTTGGTATGCTCAGGAGTACCTATACTGTGATTTTGAACAAAATCGCGAATATCAAGTTTTGTCTGAACCCTGGAAAAAACGCGTAAGGGTCCCCCCTTACGCATTTTTCCACCTAAATATGATTTTCTCTCAGACATGAAATTTGGTGGGATTAATTTCAGTAATTAAGTACATCCATTAGAACATAACAGCACCAACCAAATACCTGAGAAACCAATAGTTGGAGATTCCTGAAGTAAGCATTGTGAAAAATTTCATTAAAATAGTCCAAGCATCATTACGACCACTAATTATTCCGCAATCGAACTGTAGATGATAGGACCGGCCTCGGCATGCTCAGGAGTACCTATACTGTGATTTTGAACAAAATCGCATATATCGAGTTTTGTTTCGACCCTGGAAAAAACGCGTAAGGGTCCCCCCTTATGCGTTTTTCCACCCAAATATGATTTTCGCTCAGACATGAAATTTGGTGGGATTAATTTCAGTAATTAAGTACATCCAAAAGAACATAACAGCACCAACCAAATACCTGAGAAACCAATAATTAGCGAGTACTGAAATAAGCATTGTGAAAAATTTCATTAAAATAGTCCAAGCATCATTACGACCACTAATTATTCCGTAATCGAACTGTCGATGATAGGACCGGACTCGGCATGCTCAGGAGTACCTATACTGTGATTTTGAACAAAATCGCGTATATCGAGTTTTGTTTCGACCCTGGAAAAAACGCGTAAGGGTCCCCCCTTATGCGTTTTTCCACCCAAATATGATTTTCGCTCAGACATGAAATTTGGGGGATTAATTTCAGTAATTAAGTACATCCAGAAGAACATAACAGCACCAACCAAATACCTGAGAAACCAATAATTAGCGAGTACTGAAATAAGCATTGTGAAAAATTTCATTAAAATAGTCCAAGCATCATTACGACCACTAATTATTCCGCAATCGAACTGTCGATGATAGGACCGGACCCGGCATGCTCAGGAGTACCAATACTGTGATTTTGAACAAAATCGCATATATCGAGTTTTGTCTCGACTCTGGAAAAATCGCGTAAGGGTCCCCCCTTATGCGTTTTTCCACCCAAATATGATTTTCTCTCAGACTTGAAATTTGGTGGGATTAATTTCAGTAATTAAGTACATCCAATAGAACATAACAGCACCAACCAAATACCTGAGAAACCAATAGTTGGAGAGTGCTGAAGTAAGCATTGTGAAAAATTTCATTAAAATATTCCAAGCATCACTACGACCACTAATTATTCCACAATCGAACTGTAGATGATAGGACCGGACTCGGCATGCTCAGGAGTACCTATACTGTGATTTTGAACAAAATCGCGTATATCAAGTTTTGTTTCGACCCTGGAAAAAACGCGTAAGGGTCCCCCCTTATGCGTTTTTCCACCCAAATATGATTTTCGCTCAGACATGAAATTTGGTGGGATTAATTTCAGTAATTAAGTACATCCAGAAGAACATAACAGCACCAACCAAATACCTGAGAAACCAATAATTAGCGAGTACTGAAATATGCATTGTGAAAAATTTCATTAAAATAGTCCAAGCATCATTACGACCACTAATTATTCCGCAATCGAACTGTCGATGATAGGACCGGACTCGGCATGCTCAGGAGTACCTATACTGTGATTTTGAACAAAATCGCGAATATCGAGTTTTGTCTTGACCCTGGAAAAAACGCGTAAGGGTCCCCCCTTACGCATTTTTCCACCTAAATATGATTTTCTCTCAGACATGAAATTTGGTGGGATTAATTTCAGTAATTAAGTACATCCATTAGAACATAACAGCACCAACCAAATACCTGAGAAACCAATAGTTGGAGATTGCTGAAGTAAGCATTGTGAAAAATTTCATTAAAATAGTCCAAGCATCATTACGACCACTAATTATTCCGCAATCGAACTGTAGATGATAGGACCGGCCTCGGCATGCTCAGGAGTACCTATACTGTGATTTTGAACAAAATCGCGTATATCGAGTTTTGTTTCGACCCTGGAAAAAACGCGTAAGGGTCCCCCCTTATGCGTTTTTCCACCCAAATATGATTTTCGCTCAGACATGAAATTTGGTGGGATTAATTTCAGTAATTAAGTACATCCAGAAGAACATAACAGCACCAACCAAATACCTCAGAAACCAATAGTTGGAGAGTACTGAAGTAAGCATTGTGAAAAATTTCATTAAAATAGTCCAAGCATCATTACGACCATTAATTATTCCGCAATCGAACTGTAGATGATAGCACCGGACTCGGCATGCTCAGCAGTACATATACTGTGATTTTGAACAAAATCGCGTATATCGAGTTATGTTTCGACCCTGGAAAAAAAACGTAAGGGTCCCCCCTTATGCGTTTTTCCACCCAAATATGATTTTCGCTCAGACATGAAATTTGGGGGGATTAATTTCAGTAATTAAGTACATCCAGAAGAACATAACAGCACCAACCAAATACCTGAGAAACCAATAATTAGCGAGTACTGAAATAAGCATTGTGAAAAATTTCATTAAAATAGTCCAAGCATCATTACGACCACTAATTATTCCGCAATCGAACTGTCGATGATAGGACCGGACCCGGCATGCTCAGGAGTACCAATACTGTGATTTTGAACAAAATCGCATATATCGAGTTTTGTCTCGACTCTGGAAAAATCGCGTAAGGGTCCCCCCTTATGCGTTTTTCCACCCAAATATGATTTTCTCTCAGACTTGAAATTTGGTGGGATTAATTTCAGTAATTAAGTACATCCAATAGAACATAACAGCACCAACCAAATACCTGAGAAACCAATAGTTGGAGAGTGCTGAAGTAAGCATTGTGAAAAATTTCATTAAAATATTCCAAGCATCACTACGACCACTAATTATTCCACAATCGAACTGTAGATGATAGGACCGGACTCGGCATGCTCAGGAGTACCTATACTGTGATTTTGAACAAAATCGCGTATATCAAGTTTTGTTTCGACCCTGGAAAAAACGCATAAGGGTCCCCCCTTATGCGTTTTTCCACCCAAATATGATTTTCGCTCAGACATGAAATTTGGTGGGATTAATTTCAGTAATTAAGTACATCCAAAAGAACATAACAGCACCAACCAAATACCTGAGAAACCAATAATTAGCGAGTACTGAAATAAGCATTGTGAAAAATTTCATTAAAATAGTCCAAGCATCATTACGACCACTAATTATTCCGTAATCGAACTGTCGATGATAGGACCGGACTCGGCATGCTCAGGAGTACCTATACTGTGATTTTGAACAAAATCGCGTATATCGAGTTTTGTTTCGACCCTGGAAAAAAAACGTAAGGGTCCCCCCTTATGCGTTTTTCCACCCAAATATGATTTTCGCTCAGACATGAAATTTGGGGGGATTAATTTCAGTAATTAACTACATCCAGAAGAACATAACAGCACCAACCAAATACCTGAGAAACCAATAATTAGCGAGTACTGAAATAAGCATTGTGAAAAATTTCATTAAAATAGTCCAAGCATCATTACGACCACTAATTATTCCGCAATCGAACTGTCGATGATAGGACCGGACCCGGCATGCTCAGGAGTACCTATACTGTGATTTTGAACAAAATCGCATATATCGAGTTTTGTCTCGACTCTGGAAAAATCGCGTAAGGGTCCCCCCTTATGCGTTTTTCCACCTAAATATGATTTTCTCTCAGACATGAAATTTGGTGGGATTAATTTCAGTAATTAAGTACATCCATTAGAACATAACAGCACCAACCAAATACTTGAGAAACCAATAGTTGGAGAGTACTGAAATAAGCATTGTGGAAAATTTCATTAAAATATTCCAAGCATCATTACGACCACTAATTATTCCGCAATCGAACTGTCGATGATAGGACCGGACTCGGCATGCTCAGGAGTACCTATACTGTGATTTTGAACAAAATCGCGTATATCGAGTTTTGTTTCGACCCTGGAAAAAACGCGTAAGGGTCCCCCCCCCTTATGCGTTTTTCCACCCAAATATGATTTTCGCTCTGACATGAAATTTGGTGGGATTAATTTCAGTAATTAACTACATCCAGAAGAACATAACAGCACCAACCAAATACCTGAGAAACCAATAATTAGCGAGTACTGAAATAAGCATTGTGAAAAATTTCATTAAAATAGTCCAAGCATCATTACGACCACTAATTATTCAGCAATCGAACTGTCGATGATAGGACCGGACTTGGCATGCTCAGGAGTACCTATACTGTGATTCTGAACAAAATCGCGTATATCGAGTTTTGTCTTGACCCTGGAAAAAACGCGTAAGGGTCCCCCCTTACGCATTTTTCCCCCTAAATATGATTTTCTCTCAGACATGAAATTTGGTGGGATTAATTTCAGTAATTAAGTACATCCAGAAGAACATAACAGCACCAACCAAATACCTCAGAAACCAATAGTTGGAGAGTACTGAAGTAAGCATTGTGAAAAATTTCATTAAAATATTCCAAGCATCATTACGACCACTAATTATTCCGCAATCGAACTGTAGATGATAGCACCGGACTCGGCATGCTCAGCAGTACATATACTGTGATTTTGAACAAAATCGCGTATATCGAGTTTTGTTTCGACCCTGGAAAAAACGCGTAAGGGTCCCCCCTTATGCGTTTTTCCACCCAAATATGATTTTCGCTCAGACATGAAATTTGGGGGGATTAATTTCAGTAATTAAGTACATCCAGAAGAACATAACAGCACCAACCAAATACCTGAGAAACCAATAATTAGCGAGTACTGAAATAAGCATTGTGAAAAATTTCATTAAAATAGTCCAAGCATCATTACGACCACTAATTATTCCGCAATCGAACTGTCGATGATAGGACCGGACCCGGCATGCTCAGGAGTACCAATACTGTGATTTTGAACAAAATCGCATATATCGAGTTTTGTCTCGACTCTGGAAAAATCGCGTAAGGGTCCCCCCTTATGCGTTTTTCCACCCAAATATGATTTTCTCTCAGACTTGAAATTTGGTGGGATTAATTTCAGTAATTAAGTACATCCAATAGAACATAACAGCACCAACCAAATACCTGAGAAACCAATAGTTGGAGAGTGCTGAAGTAAGCATTGTGAAAAATTTCATTAAAATATTCCAAGCATCACTACGACCACTAATTATTCCACAATCGAACTGTAGATGATAGGACCGGACTCGGCATGCTCAGGAGTACCTATACTGTGATTTTGAACAAAATCGCGTATATCAAGTTTTGTTTCGACCCTGGAAAAAACGCGTAAGGGTCCCCCCTTATGCGTTTTTCCACCCAAATATGATTTTCGCTCAGACATGAAATTTGGTGGGATTAATTTCAGTAATTAAGTACATCCAGAAGAACATAACAGCACCAACCAAATACCTGAGAAACCAATAATTAGCGAGTACTGAAATATGCATTGTGAAAAATTTCATTAAAATAGTCCAAGCATCATTACGACCACTAATTATTCCGCAATCGAACTGTCGATGATAGGACCGGACTCGGCATGCTCAGGAGTACCTATACTGTGATTTTGAACAAAATCGCGAATATCGAGTTTTGTCTTGACCCTGGAAAAAACGCGTAAGGGTCCCCCCTTACGCATTTTTCCACCTAAATATGATTTTCTCTCAGACATGAAATTTGGTGGGATTAATTTCAGTAATTAAGTACATCCATTAGAACATAACAGCACCAACCAAATACCTGAGAAACCAATAGTTGGAGATTGCTGAAGTAAGCATTGTGAAAAATTTCATTAAAATAGTCCAAGCATCATTACGACCACTAATTATTCCGCAATCGAACTGTAGATGATAGGACCGGCCTCGGCATGCTCAGGAGTACCTATACTGTGATTTTGAACAAAATCGCGTATATCGAGTTTTGTTTCGACCCTGGAAAAAACGCGTAAGGGTCCCCCCTTATGCGTTTTTCCACCCAAATATGATTTTCGCTCAGACATGAAATTTGGTGGGATTAATTTCAGTAATTAAGTACATCCAGAAGAACATAACAGCACCAACCAAATACCTCAGAAACCAATAGTTGGAGAGTACTGAAGTAAGCATTGTGAAAAATTTCATTAAAATAGTCCAAGCATCATTACGACCATTAATTATTCCGCAATCGAACTGTAGATGATAGCACCGGACTCGGCATGCTCAGCAGTACATATACTGTGATTTTGAACAAAATCGCGTATATCGAGTTATGTTTCGACCCTGGAAAAAAAACGTAAGGGTCCCCCCTTATGCGTTTTTCCACCCAAATATGATTTTCGCTCAGACATGAAATTTGGGGGATTAATTTCAGTAATTAAGTACATCCAGAAGAACATAACAGCACCAACCAAATACCTGAGAAACCAATAATTAGCGAGTACTGAAATAAGCATTGTGAAAAATTTCATTAAAATAGTCCAAGCATCATTACGACCACTAATTATTCCGCAATCGAACTGTCGATGATAGGACCGGACTCGGCATGCTCAGGAGTACCTATACTGTGATTTTGAACAAAATCGCATATATCGAGTTTTGTCTCGACTCTGGAAAAATCGCGTAAGGGTCCCCCCTTATGCGTTTTTCCACCCAAATATGATTTTCTCTCAGACTTGAAATTTGGTGGGATTAATTTCAGTAATTAAGTACATCCAATAGAACATAACAGCACCAACCAAATACCTGAGAAACCAATAGTTGGAGAGTGCTGAAGTAAGCATTGTGAAAAATTTCATTAAAATATTCCAAGCATCACTACGACCACTAATTATTCCACAATCGAACTGTAGATGATAGGACCGGACTCGGCATGCTCAGGAGTACCTATACTGTGATTTTGAACAAAATCGCGTATATCGAGTTTTGTTTCGACCCTGGAAAAAACGCGTAAGGGTCCCCCCTTATGCGTTTTTCCACCCAAATATGATTTTCGCTCAGACATGAAATTTGGTGGGATTAATTTCAGTAATTAAGTACATCCAAAAGAACATAACAGCACCAACCAAATACCTGAGAAACCAATAATTAGCGAGTACTGAAATAAGCATTGTGAAAAATTTCATTAAAATAGTCCAAGCATCATTACGACCACTAATTATTCCGTAATCGAACTGTCGATGATAGGACCGGACTCGGCATGCTCAGGAGTACCTATACTGTGATTTTGAACAAAATCGCGTATATCGAGTTTTGTTTCGACCCTGGAAAAAAACGTAAGGGTCCCCCCTTATGCGTTTTTCCACCCAAATATGATTTTCGCTCAGACATGAAATTTGGGGGATTAATTTCAGTAATTAACTACATCCAGAAGAACATAACAGCACCAACCAAATACCTGAGAAACCAATAATTAGCGAGTACTGAAATAAGCATTGTGAAAAATTTCATTAAAATAGTCCAAGCATCATTACGACCACTAATTATTCCGCAATCGAACTGTCGATGATAGGACCGGACCCGGCATGCTCAGGAGTACCTATACTGTGATTTTGAACAAAATCGCATATATCGAGTTTTGTCTCGACTCTGGAAAAATCGCGTAAGGGTCCCCCCTTATGCGTTTTTCCACCTAAATATGATTTTCTCTCAGACATGAAATTTGGTGGGATTAATTTCAGTAATTAAATACATCCATTAGAACATAACAGCACCAACCAAATACTTGAGAAACCAATAGTTGGAGAGTACTGAAATAAGCATTGTGGAAAATTTCATTAAAATATTCCAAGCATCATTACGACCACTAATTATTCCGCAATCGAACTGTCGATGATAGGACCGGACTCGGCATGCTCAGGAGTACCTATACTGTGATTTTGAACAAAATCGCGTATATCGAGTTTTGTTTCGACCCTGGAAAAAACGCGTAAGGGTCCCCCCCCCTTATGCGTTTTTCCACCCAAATATGATTTTCGCTCTGACATGAAATTTGGTGGGATTAATTTCAGTAATTAACTACATCCAGAAGAACATAACAGCACCAACCAAATACCTGAGAAACCAATAATTAGCGAGTACTGAAATAAGCATTGTGAAAAATTTCATTAAAATAGTCCAAGCATCATTACGACCACTAATTATTCAGCAATCGAACTGTCGATGATAGGACCGGACTTGGCATGCTCAGGAGTACCTATACTGTGATTCTGAACAAAATCGCGTATATCGAGTTTTGTCTTGACCCTGGAAAAAACGCGTAAGGGTCCCCCCTTACGCATTTTTCCCCCTAAATATGATTTTCTCTCAGACATGAAATTTGGTGGGATTAATTTCAGTAATTAAGTACATCCAGAAGAACATAACAGCACCAACCAAATACCTCAGAAACCAATAGTTGGAGAGTACTGAAGTAAGCATTGTGAAAAATTTCATTAAAATATTCCAAGCATCATTACGACCACTAATTATTCCGCAATCGAACTGTAGATGATAGCACCGGACTCGGCATGCTCAGCAGTACATATACTGTGATTTTGAACAAAATCGCGTATATCGAGTTTTGTTTCGACCCTGGAAAAAAAACGTAAGGGTCCCCCCTTATGCGTTTTTCCACCCAAATATGATTTTCGCTCAGACATGAAATTTGGGGGGATTAATTTCAGTAATTAAGTACAACCAGAAGAACACAACAGCACCAACCAAATACCTGAGAAACCAACAATTAGCGAGTACTGAAATAAGCATTGTGAAAAATTTCATTAAAATAGTCCAAGCATCATTACGACCACTAATTATTCCGCAATCGAACTGTCGATGATAGGACCGGACTCGGCATGCTCAGGAGTACCTATATTGTGATTTTGAACAAAATCGCATATATCGAGTTTTGTCTCGACTCTGGAAAAATCGCGTAAGGGTCCCCCCTTATGCGTTTTTCCACCCAAATATGATTTTCGCTCAGACATGAAATTTGGTGGGATTAATTTCAGTAATTAAGTACATCCAGAAGAACATAACAGCACCAACCAAATACCTCAGAAACCAATAGTTGGAGAGTACTGAAGTAAGCATCGTGAAAAATTTCATTAAAATAGTCCAAGCATCATTACGACCATTAATTATTCCGCAATCGAACTGTAGATGATAGCACCGGACTCGGCATGCTCAGCAGTACATATACTGTGATTTTGAACAAAATCGCGTATATCGAGTTTTGTTTCGACCCTGGAAAAAAAAAGGAAGGGTCCCCCCTTATGCGTTTTTCCACCCAAATATGATTTTCGCTCAGACATGAAATTTGGTGGGATTAATTTCAGTAATTAAGTACATCCAGAAGAACATAACAGCACCAACCAAATGCCTCAGAAACCAATAGTTGGAGAGTACTGAAGTAAGCATTGTGAAAAATTTCATTAAAACATTCCAAGCATCATTACGACCACTAATTATTCCGCAATCGAACTGTAGATGATAGCACCGGACTCGGCATGCTCAGCAGTACATATACTGTGATTTTGAACAAAATCGCGAATATCGAGTTTTGTTTCGACCCTGGAAAAAAAACGTAAGGGTCCCCCCTTATGCGTTTTTCCACCCAAATATGATTTTCGCTCAGACATGAAATTTGGGGGGATTAATTTCAGTAATTAAGTACATCCAGAAGAACATAACAGCACCAACCAAATACCTGAGAAACCAATAATTAGCGAGTACTGAAATAAGCATTGTGAAAAATTTCATTAAAATAGTCCAAGCATCATTACGACCACTAATTATTCCGCAATCGAACTGTCGATGATAGGACCGGACCCGGCATGCTCAGGAGTACCAATACTGTGATTTTGAACAAAATCGCATATATCGAGTTTTGTCTCGACTCTGGAAAAATCGCGTAAGGGTCCCCCCTTATGCGTTTTTCCACCCAAATATGATTTTCTCTCAGACTTGAAATTTGGTGGGATTAATTTCAGTAATTAAGTACATCCAATAGAACATAACAGCACCAACCAAATACCTGAGAAACCAATAGTTGGAGAGTGCTGAAGTAAGCATTGTGAAAAATTTCATTAAAATATTCCAAGCATCACTACGACCACTAATTATTCCACAATCGAACTGTAGATGATAGGACCGGACTCGGCATGCTCAGGAGTACCTATACTGTGATTTTGAACAAAATCGCGTATATCGAGTTTTGTTTCGACCCTGGAAAAAACGCGTAAGGGTCCCCCCTTATGCGTTTTTCCACCCAAATATGATTTTCGCTCAGACATGAAATTTGGTGGGATAATTTCAGTAATTAAGTACATCCAGAAGAACATAACAGCACCAACCAAATACCTGAGAAACCAATAATTAGCGAGTACTGAAATATGCATTGTGAAAAATTTCATTAAAATAGTCCAAGCATCATTACGACCACTAATTATTCCGCAATCGAACTGTCGATGATAGGACCGGACTCGGCATGCTCAGGAGTACCTATACTGTGATTTTGAACAAAATCGCGAATATCGAGTTTTGTCTTGACCCTGGAAAAAACGCGTAAGGGTCCCCCCTTACGCATTTTTCCACCTAAATATGATTTTCTCTCAGACATGAAATTTGGTGGGATTAATTTCAGTAATTAAGTACATCCATTAGAACATAACAGCACCAACCAAATACCTGAGAAACCAATAGTTGGAGATTGCTGAAGTAAGCATTGTGAAAAATTTCATTAAAATAGTCCAAGCATCATTACGACCACTAATTATTCCGCAATCGAACTGTAGATGATAGGACCGGCCTCGGCATGCTCAGGAGTACCTATACTGTGATTTTGAACAAAATCGCGTATATCGAGTTTTGTTTCGACCCTGGAAAAAACGCATAAGGGTCCCCCCCCCTTATGCGTTTTTCCACCCAAATATGATTTTCGCTCTGACATGAAATTTGGTGGGATTAATTTCAGTAATTAACTACATCCAGAAGAACATAACAGCACCAACCAAATACCTGAGAAACCAATAATTAGCGAGTACTGAAATAAGCATTGTGAAAAATTTCATTAAAATAGTCCAAGCATCATTACAACCACTAATTATTCAGCAATCGAACTGTCGATGATAGGACCGGACTTGGCATGCTCATAAGTACCTATACTGTGATTCTGAACAAAATCGCGTATATCGAGTTTTGTCTTGACCCTGGAAAAAACGCGTAAGGGTCCCCCCTTACGCATTTTTCCACCTAAATATGATTTTCTCTCAGACATGAAATTTGGTGGGATTAATTTCAGTAATTAAGTACATCCAGAAGAACATAACAGCACCAACCAAATACCTCAGAAACCAATAGTTGGAGAGTACTGAAGTAAGCATTGTGAAAAATTTCATTAAAATATTCCAAGCATCATTACGACCACTAATTATTCCGCAATCGAACTGTAGATGATAGCACCGGACTCGGCATGCTCAGCAGTACAGATACTGTGATTTTGAACAAAATCGCGTATATCGAGTTTTGTTTCGACCCTGGAAAAAAAACGTAAGGGTCCCCCCTTATGCGTTTTTCCACCCAAATATGATTTTCGCTCAGACATGAAATTTGGGGGGATTAATTTCAGTAATTAAGTACATCCAGAAGAACATAACAGCACCAACCAAATACCTGAGAAACCAATAATTAGCGAGTACTGAAGTAAGCATTGTGAAAAATTTCATTAAAATAGTCCAAGCATCATTACGACCACTAATTATTCCGCAATCGAACTGTCGATGATACGACCGAACTTGGTATGCTCAGGAGTACCTATACTGTGATTTTGAACAAAATCACGTATATCGAGTTTTGTCTTGACCCTGGAAAAAACGCGTAAGGGTCCCCCCTTACGCATTTTTCCACCTAAATATGATTTTCTCTCAGACATGAAATTTGGTGGGATTAATTTCAGTAATTAAGTACATCCATTAGAACATAACAGCACCAATCAAATACCTGAGAAACCAATAATTAGCGAGTACTGAAATAAGCATTGTGAAAAATTTCATTAAAATAGTCCAAGCATCATTACGACCACTAATTATTCCGCAATCGAACTGTCGATGATAGGACCGGACTCGGCATGCTCAGGAGTACCTATACTGTGATTTTGAACAAAATCGCATATATCGAGTTTTGTCTTGACCCTGGAAAAAACGCGTAAGGGTCCCCCATTACGCATTTTTCCACCTAAATATGATTTTCTCTCAGACATGAAATTTGGTGGGATTAATTTCAGTAATTAAGTACATCCATTAGAACATAACAGCACCAACCAAATACTTGAGAAACCAATAGTTGGAGAGTACTGAAATAAGCATTGTGGAAAATTTCATTAAAATATTCCAAGCATCATTACGACCACTAATTATTCAGCAATCGAACTGTCGATGATAGGACCGAACTTGGTATGCTCAGGAGTACCTATACTGTGATTTTGAACAAAATCGCGTGTATCGAGTTTTGTCTTGACCCTGGAAAAAACGCGTAAGGGTCCCCCCTTACGCATTTTTCCACCTAAATATGATTTTCTCTCAGACATGAAATTTGGTGGGATTAATTTCAGTAATTAAGTACATCCATTAGAACATAACAGTACCAACCAAATACCTGAGAAACCAATAATTAGCGAGTACTGAAATAAGCATTGTGAAAAATTTCATTAAAATAGTCCAAGCATCATTACGACCACTAATTATTCAGCAATCGAACTGTCGATGATAGGACCGGACTTGGCATGCTCAGGAGTACCTATACTGTGATTTTGAACAAAATCGCATATATCGAGTTTTGTCTCGACTCTGGAAAAATCGCGTAAGGGTCCCCCCTTATGCGTTTTTCCACCTAAATATGATTTTCGCTCAGACATGAAATTTGGTGGGATTAATTTCAGTAATTAAGAACATCCAGAACATAACAGCACCAACCAAATACCTGAGAAACCAATAGTTGGAGAGTACTGAAGTAAGCATTGTGAAAAATTTCATTAAAATATTTCAAGCATCACTACGACCACTAATTATTCCGCAATCGAACTGTAGATGATAGGACCGGGCTCGGCATGCTCAGCAGTACCTATACTGTGATTCTGAACAAAATCGCGTATATCGAGTTTTGTTTCGACCCTGGAAAAAACGCGTAAGGGTCCCCCCTTATGCGTTTTTCCACCCAAATATGATTTTCGCTCAGACATGAAATTTGGTGGGATTAATTTCAGTAATTAAGTACATCCAGAAGAACATAACAGCACCAACCAAATACCTGAGAAACCAATAGTTGGAGAGTACTGAAGTAAGCATTGTGAAAAATTTCATTAAAATATTCCAAGCATCATTACGACCACTAATTATTCCGCAATCGAACTGTAGATGATAGGACCGGACTCGGCATGCTCATAAGTACCTATACTGTGATTTTGAACAAAATCGCGTATATCGAGTTTTGTTTCGACCCTGGAAAAAACGCGTAAGGGTCCCCCCTTATGCGTTTTTCCACCCAAATATGATTTTCGCTCAGACATGAAATTTGGTGGGATTAATTTCAGTAATTAAGTACATCCAGAAGAACATAACAGCACCAACCAAATACCTGAGAAACCAATAGTTGGAGAGTACTGAAGTAAGCATTGTGAAAAATTTCATTAATATATTCCAAGCATCATTACGACCACTAATTATTCCGCAATCGAACTGTAGATGATAGGACCGGACTCGGCATGCTCATAAGTACCTATACTGTGATTTTGAACAAAATCGCGTATATCGAGTTTTGTTTCGACCCTGGAAAAAACGCGTAAGGGTCCCCCCTTACGCATTTTTCCACCTAAATATGATTTTCTCTCAGACATGAAATTTGGTGGGATTAATTTCAGTAATTAAGTACATCCATTAGAACATAACAGCACCAACCAAATACCTGAGAAACCAATAGTTGGAGAGTACTGAAGTAAGCATTGTGAAAAATTTCATTAAAATATTCCAAGCATCATTACGACCACTAATTATTCCGCAATCGAACTGTAGATGATAGGACCGGACTCGGCATGCTCAGGAGTACCTATACTGTGATTTTGAACAAAATCGCGTATATCGAGTTTTGTTTCGACCCTGGAAAAAACGCGTAAGGGTCCCCCCTTATGCGTTTTTCCACCCAAATATGATTTTCTCTCAGACATGAAATTTGGTGGGATTAATTTCAGTAATTAAGTACATCCATTAGAACATAACATGACTGAGTGAGGGAGAGCTATGCGTGTGTGTGTGAGGTTGCGGGAGCGGGTGGTGTCCTGTGTTCGGAGCCGCGTGCGAGTTGAATGGCGCGCGATTTGAATGTACAGTACTTCAATTACTTCAATGTACAGAATATTCCTCCGGCGGGGCAATCCGCGTATTTGCAAATCCGTGTATTATAAACCCGCGTATGTTAAGGGCCGACTGTATATACTTATGACACTGGCCAGTTGCTTCTGGTGTTATGGTACAGGGGTACCAAGTGACAGCACTAGGATCCCGCTTCCTCTATCAAGGAATAAACAATTAAAATTTAAATTGAAAAAAAAAAACATTCAAATAATGGGACCTAGCAAACCTAAATTTGATTACAGTACTAAAATTGTTTTGTCTAGTGCAAATTATAGCATGTTTATATTAAAATTAATCAGTATGTTACAAGAATCCCAGCTATGGTAATTATATTCACCCAGGTCATTTCACTGGCTTTTTATAAGAGAGAAGCTTAGTCACCTAAGAACTGATAAATATACACGCGTTAGACCTGGGCCTGTGCCAACTGTCAAACGTACTACCTCCCCTCCCCCCACACCCCCTCGCTCGCTCCCACCCTCTCTCTCCCCCATCTGCTTGGCGTTGCTGGAATCCTTGTAAAACAGTGAATAATTTTAATATAAACATCATGTATTTTGCACAAGAGATAAAAATTAATCACCTGTATCACATTACAGTAGTGATTTAAGAGTATAAGTGTATATGTACGTATATAGTATTCCACATACACGTAAGTATAAATAAAAAGATTATGTGATGATCAGACAACGTCCATTTCGGTTAACGTCACGTTTCCAAGAATGTATCTAGGACGTTAACCGGTGCATGACTGTACAGCATTCATTTTTATGCATTTTGAAGCTAAAGGACTGTACTTGCAGATGGTAAGAGTGCACCATGAAGCAATATACTGGAGTGTTACATGTTGACATGAAGCAACAAAACTCCCATCCGCTTATGGCTTTTTTTACTTTAATTGATATCAGTGTAGATCCCGCCACAACAAAAGAGAGACCGAGGGAGAGAGGGATTCCGCCTCATTGGCTGGAGGGCCGTGACACAGATAGCAGATGCTCACTGTCATTGGTCGAGACGGGGGAGGAGGCTGCAGGCCGGCCTCTGTGATTGGCCACCCACTCCTCTCACTCACTCACTGACGGGACGAGAGCACCTGATGACGTGAAAGCCAAGCCCGTAATTTCCTGTCTGCCACAAATCAATGTTCTACCCTATTTTCAAAGGGCTTTCAACCTTATTTACATGGAGCTTTCCAACAGAAAAACGGGATTTGCCCGGGGTGGTCTGAATGATCCTTACGATGCGGGACGCCTCAAATGCAGTACCGGTCATGCTGCCTCCATGTGTTCCAAAGGCTTATGGGACCCATTTTTACACTCATAGCACAGCAAAGTTTATGGTGAAGCTTATCATGCAAAGGAATTTAAATTTTTGGGCCTGTGAAAAGGCATTAACATAAATATTATGAAGCATAAATAGGAAGAGTGTCCCATAAAGTGTGGATGACATTTTCACGAAAAAACATAATTTGAATAAACGTAAATTGAGGATTACCTGTAGTATATGAACGAGGTGTCAGTGTAGAAGAAAGCGTAAATTTGTGAAGGCTATAATGACTGAAAGAGGGTCTGCAGTATATGTAGATGGCCATAAATGACAACAGTTTTAGCTGTACTACCTTAGATGAAAAACTTTATACCTGATATTTTTGTTTTTTTCAGTTTCACTGGGAATCGCTAGGCAGTTTCTCTCAGTCTCACAATAATATTATTAGGAGACACAGAGACACAGCTGTTTAGAGTCACTGTGGAACATCATGAAAATTGAGAACAAGAAAACTCTCACCTTTCTCACTGAAGAAGAATCTAGGATCAGACTTTTGGCCTTGTATCTCCAGCAGGCAGTTAGTTAAAATTAAATGAATGAATTGATTTGTCATTGATACAACTTATTATAACAAGTGGCTGTTGGCTTACCTTGGTCTCCAGCAGATGAGAGGCTCTATTCCTCTCTTTCCTGATGATAAAGGGTTGGCCTCTGACTTAAAAGAACAAGATAAAAGAGTTATTACAGCTTGCCAAAAAGCACTGAATACATTCTTAGCTATATCACAGACCACAAAAATATTTAAAAATATTTTTCCATCTATGACAGAAACCCATTTAGCCTCAAAATCAGTTCCCACTGCCCTTGTGTTCCTTCTTCTTTATAATAATGTAATGCCCTGTAACAGTGCAGGGGACTTGAAAGATGCCATAGAGGTGAGAATATTGAATGAATTTGAACTTCTCTTGCAGTGCCATATTTTTCATAGTTATAAGTATGGTTCCCAGAAAAGTTCAGGTGAAAATTCATTGTCGCTGAAAGCACACAGTGCAAGTAACTCAGATTCACCAGATCTTGAGTGCTTGACAGAGATAAACCAGAAAAAAAAATTGTATTTAGAACAGAAAATATCTTCAAAGATGTTGACTAAATTGTCCAAAGAAACAGTTTTAAAATGTGAGAATGAAATGATTTCAGCAATAAAGTTTAAAATACAGAGTAAAGAAAATTAAAGTAAATCCAGTTTCAGTATCATGAAATTATCAGAAATTTGTCCAAACAAAGTACAATAGATTAAGATCTGTAACTGACATTAAGGCTTCATGATGGGAGGACAGCAGCAGTAGCTATATAAATAAAAATGCATTTCTCAGGTGTTTAATTTTATTTGATGGTCCAATTCTTGATAAAGAAAAAAATTTACTGTTCAGAGTGATTACTGCAAAAGGCCCCAGACTGTAAAAAATAATACATGACTACAGTACTTAACTAATGTTTTCATTGTTTGATAGTCTTAAAGTACCCAAGAATGAATATATACAGTACACACACAAGTTGGACCCCACTAATCCGTGACCCGATAGTCCGGGACAGTTTTTGAATCTGGTTGTCATTAAGTCTCCAAGACTGCCGCTTGGCCAGTTGCAGCATCACCATCGCCAGCCAACATCAACAACATTGTTTACGTCTGTCATAGTTCACTTCTAGTGGCTGTTGCCACAATTTTACCTTTAAATACTATAATTTACCTCTAAATATGCCTCCTAAGAGACCAGTAAGCAGTGGAAGTGGTTGTAATGTGGCAAAACGTAAGCAGGTGACATTAACTAATTTAGAAAAGGTGTCTATACTGAAGAAATCAGAAAGTGGTACATCAGCCAGGGCCTTGTGTGCAGAATATAGTGTGGGTTCATTGACTGTGTACGATGTGAAAAAGCAACGAGAAAAAATCATGAAATTTTTTGCTGACACCAACAGCAAAGTAATCCAAAGCCGAAAAACTTTAAAAGAAGGTAAGCAAAGACAGGTAGAGAGTGCTCTTATGCGGTGGTGGCCCCAGTTTTGTAATTGTGGGACTATTTCTGGAGAAGTGATCATTGAACAGGGTAAAATTTTTCACGAGCAGTTTAATATCCAGGAAGATTTTTAATATTCAAATGGCTGCTTCGCAGGTTTAAGTTGAGGCACGGGGTCAGTGTACATCATGTCTGTGATAAAAAGAAAAGTGCCAATGACACTGCTGCAACTGCTTACGTTGATGAGTTCGCTAATTTGGTGTCAAGTGAAAATTTATCGCCAGAGCAAATTTATAATACTGTTGGCACGTCCACACTGCTGCTGACATCCTGCGTTATCACCTCTACACCCCCTCGACCTCTCTCCCTCCCGAGTACACTCATCCGCCTCTACCGCCGTGGACCTCCCCGTGTGTTGATGTTGTCGTCCACACCTTCTCCGGTCGTAAATCCACCCAACTGAGGTAAATGCTCAAACTTAACTGCCTTGAGCAGTTTAATGATGTCGCTTCCTCTCTAAAGACCTCCCACCCTCCTATCCTCGTCTACTGTGATGGGTCTGTTACCACGCTGGGCAGCGCTGGGGCAGCTGCGTGGATTCCTGAGCACCAGGCCTGCAGGAAAATCAGGGTCCACAACTGGGCCTCCTCCACTGATGCTGAAAGCATAGCCATCCTCGCGGGCATTCATGAGGGGGCGACCTATACTCGCACTGAACGCCGGAACCTCCTTTTAATCAGTGACAGCACTTCTGCGCTAGCGAGGCTCAAATTACCCTCCCCCTCCTCCCCTGCCGCCCAACACACCCTAGCCGCCGTTGCTGGCCTAGAACAAACTGATGACATCCTTCTCAAGTTTCTTTGGATCCCGTCACATATAGAAATAACTGCCTGTGACACTGTTGATCGGCTTGCCAAAGAAGCTACACAAGAAGAAGATATTGAAGCCACTCTCGCCCTCTCCCTGAATCATCTCAAATCTCGCATACACGCCACACGACGAGAGGCATTCAACGAAAATTGGATACACCTGAAACAACGGGGTAGCATCACACTATGCCACTATGACGCTGTAACCGGTGACGACAACCGCCACTACAAAGAATATCAATCCCTGACTCGATCTCAACAGCTTATATACATGAGACTGCGCCTAGGGTACAGGTACCTATGGGAGTACATTGGCAACCCTGAGCCTCACCGCACTGTTTGTAAACTTTGTGGCCAACCCGACTCTCACACCTTCTCTCACTACATCCTCGCTTGCCCTATGACCTCCTCCTATAGGTCCCCAGCCGTTACCAACACCTCTTCCCTCCCAGACCAGATATCCCTCCTCCTAGTCACAGGCCTGGCATTTGACATTATTAGGGACCTGCCACTCTTTGCCATAAACAGATGAAATGTACCGGGAATTTTCCCCCCACACACTCATCATTCTCTCACTTTATGTAACTTGAGAAAACCTATGACCCTTCAGGCTTTTACGCCCTTAATGTACGAGTCATAAAGGCAAGTATGGACTTTTCATACTTCCCTGTTGGGCGCTGTATATGCTTCTGCGCTTCACCTTGCACAGGATGTAAGGGGGTGCCCAATAAACTAGCCCCCTCGGGGGCAAATCTGAATCTGAATAGTATGGTTGAAACCGCTCTTTACTGGAAATGCATACCTCACAAGACCTTAGCCACAGATACGGAACCTGCACCCACTGATATAAAGGAACCGAAAGATAGAGTGTCTGTTCTAGGTTGCAGTAATGCAACCCTTGTGCCTTTAAAGGGATTAAAATATTTCCCGTAATTTACTGGGGCAACAAGAAGGGGTGGATGACATGCATAATATTTCAAGTGGTACGAAAAGCATTTTATACAGAGGCGAGGGCTCATTGTAAAAGTGTTGGGCTGGGAGATAATTGCAAAATTATGCTCATTCTGGATAATTGCTCAGCCCACCCTAAAGCTGATTATTTGGTGAAAAAACAGTTTTTTCTAAAAACCAGTTTTTGTGATATACCTCGGAATGCGATGTCAGCAATGTTACCTAGGTATGTTAATTCCTAGCCAGTTCGCCAGGCCAACATACAGGCAAGTAAAACATCTAATAATTACTTAATAAGTAATATTAGGAGGACACGTCGCTACCTGGCATTTAATTGCAATTCTCAAAACCCCCTCCTTCACCCCCCACCATACGCATCACGACCTTCATCTCTTGCCTCAGAGCTAGCAGTAAACAAAAGTCAACTCTCGAGGGGTGGAGATGGTTGGGTTATCGGCGTCGCATTCCGAGCTATATCACAAAAACTGGTTTTTAGAAAAAAACTTCTTTTTGTTCAAGCTGGAATGCAACGTCAGCAAGAATACCCGAGCAGGAGGTGGAGAGAGAGGTGATTTTGCATACAAGGCTCCGCTGACTTAGGTCCAGAATATGTTATATACCGTTTGGAATATTTCCAAAATTAGGAACATTTACCGGAAGGTAAAATGTTAATTTACTCAAAAAGGATACTCACTTTATTCTGATTGTGGAGATTGACTAGGTGGGAGAGGGGAACCCAGCACCACCACATTTGAAGCATCTCTCAGAGATAGATGAAGATAACTGTCTTTGAAAATTTTGAAGATCTCCAAAAGCCCATTTCCTTCATCTGACTTAGACTCATATGCTGCAGAAAGGCCACAGATCCTGCATATTTCCTAGTGTCATGTGCCAAAAATTTCTTGCCAGGGTCCGCTTGATTCACTAATTGAGATAAGGATTTTGTCATTTGACTAGGAGATAATTTCATACCATCCCTAGATGAGAAAACATAGGGGCGTCGATTAGGGAATCTGGTTAATCATTCCTGAAGATTTTTAACTGGGCACAATATATGAGGAACCCGTTTCATCCATTAGGCGTTTTATCCTAATAGGTTGAGCTTGGAAATCTTCCCTTCATTTTTTCTTAGGATCTCCGTAGGAAAAAGGATAACATCCTCGTCAGAAAATACCAATAATGATGGACTATTGGAAATTGAAATCAGTTCACTGATTCTCATACCCGTTGCTATTGCTAGAAGGAAAGCTGCCTTCTGGAGTAATTTATCCCTGTTCAGATTTATATTGTAATTACCCGGTAGGCCCCATAAGAAGATTAGTAACTTTTTCCAGAGACCAAGGCGGGATTCTCATGGGGCGAGGAGGTCTCTGAATGAAAAAGGACGATCTTAGCATTTGATAAAGCCTTGGGTTCAAAGTAATATTAAAACCACAAGCCAGAGGGTCAACCAATGCTGATTTATAAGATGCAATTGTCGATCCTTGAAGGCCTTTAACTCTGAACAGAAATTCTAAGAATTCTAACACAACTGTTTCCGATAATGATTCTGGAGTTGTAAACTTGATAAATTGTTGAAAAAGATTCCAAGCTTTCTCATATTGAATAGAGGTTTGGGGTCTATGACCCGCTAATACTTGGTTAGCTATATTGGAATCACCCAACAACCTATTTAAACTTTTTTTGAGAAACCCCAAGCGTGAAGTGCCAAGGATATCTCGAACTGAGAATGTAGTACCTGGTCTAAACATCCTTGTTGCAATTGTAGCGAATTCGGGCACCAGTCCAGCAGATCCAGGCACCAAGGTTGTAGGATCCAATATGGTGCAATTAAGAGGACCTTGCCTCGGAAGGATCTGAGTTTGTGAACCACTTTGGGCAATATTTTTACAAGTGGGAACAGATAGATTGAATTCCAAAAGTTCCAATCTAACAGTAGAGCATTTCGTAAAAGATTTGACCTTTCAAGAGATGCATAAATTGGGATCTTGTAATTTGTTAGGGAGGCAAACAGATCTATCTGTGGAGTTCCAAACTGCTTCACTAGACTCTTGAACTCCGATACCTTTAGGAACCATTCTGTTTCTGTCGATACTGGCTGTGCTCCCGGTATATAAGTTGCTTTGAGGTAAAGTGTTTGTGTTACACAAATACTGAAAATTTTTTCTGATAGTTGTAGAAGGGGCCAAGACCTTGTTGACCCTTGATGATTGAGACAAAACACTGCCGTTTTGTTGTCCATGGCAAACAGGTTCGTCATATTTTGTAAATTTGGGTTTGCCGACAAAACGAATAGGACCACTGCTAATTCTTTTATATTTATGTGTTTGTCCCAAAGGAAGTTGCTTCACACCCCTTGACTGAATTCCCCTTTTGAAGAATGGTATCCCCATCCTATTTTGGACGCATCCATACAAACGACCAAATCTGTTTGAGGAGGAACCCAGGGAGAGGGACCGATTAGATTGTCCAACTTTGTCCACCATAACAGATGATTCTTTATCTGAATAGGGAGAGAAGAAGCAACATTTCTGTTTCTGCAAAGCAACTTTGAGCCCAGATGAGATAGTTGCATTTTCTTAACTTTCCCAATGGAACCACTCTTGTGGCAAAATTCAACAGACCCAGAAGTTTTTCCCAATCGTGCCAAGAAACCTTGTGCTTTACACAAAAGGCTTCTACTTTGTTTATCAAATCTGTTACTTTTGTCCCTGGTAAACTGACTGACTGCTGATTTGTATCTCACTGGAGACCTAACCAATCCAACTTTTGACATGATATTAAATTTTATTTGACCTGGTTTATCTTTAAACCAAGGTTTTGAAATAGTACTAGTGTATGTTGGGTCGCCCTTTGACAATCGTCAAAAGAGTTTCCCATTATTAGCCAATCGTCTAGATAAGCAAAGGTTCTTATGCCCTCCTTCGCAAGGATCTTTCTGGGAATGTTCGCCAGTTTTGTAAAGACTTTTGGCGCAATTGTCAGGCCGAATGGCAACCCTGTGAATTGATAACTTAATTCCCCTACTTTGAACACCAGAAATTTTCTGTACCTGGGAGCAACAGGAACGTGATAATAGGCATCTTCTAGATCCACTTTTGAGATCCAAGCAGTGGGCGGAAGTAGATGCCTCAGATGGTCGTAAGTGAGCATCTTGAAACTTCTTTTGGAAATAAATTTGTTTTGATTGAAAGATCCAAAATCCACCTTAATTTGTCGCTGCCTTTCTTGGGGACTGGGAATAGGTGAGACATGAAACAGTTCTCTGACTGCAACGGTTCTATGACAACTCTGTTTAGTAGTTGAATTACAAAATTTGTAAGTAATGGGGTTAGTTTTTTACCCTTTTTTGGAAATGCCAGGGGAGGGTGCCTTAACCAAGGCCATGTGAGACCCCCTTTGATTGTCTTGTAAGCCCATATGGAAGAAGTCCATCTGTTCTCCCAACCCCCTAGACAACCCAGCTGTCTGGCTTCATTGGAAGGGGGAAGTTGCTGAGGTGGTGGAATAAGGTCTCCTTCCGCTTCTGAACAAACGGCCACCTCTATTACGTCTTTGATTATTTTCTCCTCTAAAATTTCCCCTAGGTTGATAACTGAACCGAGCAGCTGGTCCTGTTCCCCTGTAAAACCTTCCTCTCCTAGGTTTCCGAAAGGTCTGAGGGCTCCCGAGGACATTAATATTAATAGTATTCTCCAAAGACCATCTATAGTTAACCAATGATTGTTCACCAAACAAAGCAGGAGAAAGAGGAGAAGAACCTAGCAACAAATATGCGCTACCACTTGAAGCATTATTTGTTGCTTGTTTCCTTAGCTGGACTTTCAGTCTTAGGGCTTTCAACAAATGAGTTGTACATTGTACAGGGAATATGGGATTCCTTGTAAAGCAGCAGCAAAACATTTGTCCACGTCTGAATTTTCTTCATAGTTCAGCACACACTTAGTTAATAACTGACACATCATAATTGCAGACCAAACATCTGCTGCCAATTTCCTAATTTTAAATTCTTCAAGCAGCAGTGCAGGGGCAACTGGTTTCAAATTTTTTTCATAACTTAAACCAACATATTTTGGAGCCGACAAATACTGGGAAAGTTCATAGAAGGAACTCTTTTCGTCATTAAATTGGAACTTCAAAAAACTAAACTAGTGAGCATTCCTGTCAGCGGGAATGAATGTTAAGTCTTTCAATAAATTAGCCCAGACTTCGTCTACTTCAGAGATCATCTTTTGGCAAATGTCAGGCTAAGAAAGTGTAGTATCACCCTCCAAAAACAAAGAATGATGACCCAAAGTTGCTTGTCCTTCCTGTCTCTTTGTAGTTGCTGAGATATCAAGAAGCTTAGAGACATTTTCATAAAATATTTTGAATAAGGAATCCACAGATTCTTATGTAGTAGAAAACAAAGAAGACTTACATCTTACCAATGTTATCCATGGCCTGTTAGGATCACCTTTACACTCAATGTTATCCAGCAGCTGTGTGGCAGTCGACAGCAGCCTGTTTCCACTCATAGTAACCAACACTTTTGCCCCAGGTCGAAGTGGTTGCCAAGATGTGGATAGGATGAAGTCAGTCTCAACAGGTTCTTCCTGCTCAAGAGACTGAATACTGAACTATAATTAGAACCAGGCTCATCGTCCTGATCCTGGAATTAACTGAAATCAGATTGAGTAGATAGAGGTTTTTGTAGACTTCCTACTGCCCCATTGTCTGGAGGGTCCAATAACTTATTTTTCTTAGCAGAAGCAGGCCTGTCTAAGTGGGGATTAAGTCTTTTACCTAACACCAATAAACCTAAACTTTCTGCCAACTTGGGATCTTTCCATTGTTGTACATTCAAAAACTTACTCTTCAAGGCCTTATTCCACCATTTTTAATTTGTAATTGCAATAAATCTTTCTTATCACCTGTAGCTTGGTGAAATTGAAAAATTTGATCATAACAAACTGCACAATCCATTGGTGAAAATAGGTTATTTGAGACATAGCTGACATGAATTATGCAAGCCACATGAGGATCTAACTTAGTAATCCAAGTCGCTCTACATTTTTTATAATTACATGTAGTATGGCCCCCTTGGCTCTTGGGTGAAACTACTACTACTGAATTCAAATTCTCTACTGAGAGACAATTCCTTGAATGTAGTGCCTGAGCTGAACTTTCTAGTCCTTGTAGCTCATCACTCAATACTATCTCCTCAGGGACAGTTCCATAGTCTCCTCCATCATCCATAGGCCTGGACTCCTGTCCTTCATCCTCCAGTTGCACATCACTCATCTAAACTAGGAGGACACCATGAGTCACATTATATCATTATAAAAAAATAAGGGAGAAAGCATTTTCTCCCAAACTTAATCAATATGACTCATAAATGTTATATTATTAGTACCGTAAGTTAATTCATTAAGATCTCTATGGTTATACAAGTCACTCATTTGACAATTATAAACAAATAACTCACTATGTCGTATCTCCCTCCCGACTCTTATATCAAGTATCCCTTAACTCAATTATTTTTTTTTTTTTTTTTATAAAATGATTTCATTCAGAACATTTTATTTAGAGGGATCATCAAGATCTTTATTTGTTGCCAATCAGGGGCACAGACATTATCCCCCAATTAAAAACTTAAGGGAAAATTCCTACGTGCGCACTATCACCCGGCAGGGTTGACAGTGCTCAGACGCTAACATAGCGCTCTATTGGCAACAACGTTCACCTTTACTCTAGCAATATTTATTGGGTTGAGAATTCCACCCTGAATTGTTCTCATATAACCCATAGAAGGATGTAAAGTCCATTTCAACATAACTCTAGATTGCTAGGAAGACCGGAAGGTCAACATTCCGGAAGGAACGCTAAGTCTAGCAGCCTCGCTAAAGTTCGCCTGGAAAGACTGAACCCGCTACTGAGACATCAAAAAAGCCGTTTTTTCTAAAAAAACCAGTTTTTGTGATATAGCTCGAATGCGACGCTCAGCAAATGCTACCTAGGTATGTTAATTCCTAGCCAATTCGCCAGGCCAACATACAGGCAATTAAAACATCTAATAATTACTTAATAAGTAATATTAGGAGGACACGTCGCTACCTGGCATTTAATTGCTATTTTCAAAGTCCTTCCCTCATCCAGCCTCCATGCGCACTGCGAAGCTCATCTCTTGCCTCAGAGAGAGCAGTAATTAAAAGTCAACTATCGAGGAATGGAGATGGGTGGGTTATGGACGTCACATACGAGCTATATCACAAAAACTGGTTTTTAGAAAAAAAACGGCTTTTTGTTCAAACTCATGAATGCGACCCTCAGCAAAAATAACCCGAGTAGGAGGTGGAGAGGGAGGCGACTTTGCATACAAGGCTCCGCTGACTGAGGTCCTGATTATATTATAAACTACAGTCAACCCTCACTTTACGCGGTCCCACATTCCGCGTTTCCACGTTTACGCGGAACCCTGCCAAAACCAGGATGCTCACATTCCGCGGTGCGTGTACCCCTTTACGCGGAGAGTGTCTGGCTCGACGCTATTTTCTAGATTCGCCCCTCCCGCCTCCGCCCGGGCAAGCCGCGCGGTAAGGTTGCGCAGTGCATGTCTCTGTTGCGTTATCAGTGACGTCATATAACGTATCGGACTATGATTGGCCATGCATCCCTACCTCCCTCCGCTGCTAGCTGTAATTGACTTACAGTAATATGACGTGTCCACCCGGGGGGGGGAAAGACGACGCTTGACCTAGCCGCGGCAGTTTCATCCCTCCAGTCCACACCGTGTAATCGTGCATCCATTGTTCTGTAAAATGGCTTCCACCGGACCACCGCCCCCAGAGAAAAATCTTTCCTTACCTGGACCCAGCCGCCCTAAGCCAAAGAAGACACGACGTTCCTTAAGCTGCAAGGTGAAGTACAAGATCATCCAATAGTTGGAGAAAGGAACAGGACAGGTTGATTTGGCGCGCCAGCATGGTGTGAACGAATCTACGATCCGGACGATAAAGAAGGATGCAGCCAAGATAAAGGAGCACATGAACATAACAAAGTCTACAGGTGCTTCTATGATCAAGTATTTCCACAACCAGGTGCTTCTCAAGACGGAAAAATTACTTGTGAGCTACTTGGTGCGTCAGGCGCGACGGAACATGGCGGTCGACACGCGCTCTGTTAAGGAGTACGCATGTGAACTGTATGCTGCAGTGTCACGAAAGATGGGAATTACAGAGCCCAAACCCTTTAATGCTTCCTCTGGGTGGTTACAGAGGTTTAAGAAGAGGAACAAGATCACCAATATCAACATTGGTGGTGAAGAAGCTAGTACTGACCGTGTTGCGGCTAGGGAATTTCCTGTTTTTACGTGAGATTATGGAGGAAAGACAGTACACCGACGACCAGGTGTTTAACATGGACGAATCTGGTCTTTTTTGGAAAAAGCTACCTTCCAAGACCTTCATTGTGAAGAATGCCAGCAAGATTCGGGGCCGGAAGTTGCAGAAGGAGAGCATCACCGTCCTGTTTACCACCAATGCCTCCTGTACCTGTAAGCTCAAGTTATCGGTGATCCACACAGCACGCAAGCCGCACGCCTACAAGAGCATGGACATGACCAAGCTAAATGTCCACTGGCTGACCGCACGTAAGGCGTGGATGTTCTCTACACTGTCCCTCTCCTGGTTTGATGACTCTTTCGTTCCCAATGTGAAGAAATTCTGTGAGCAACAGAATGTGCCATTCCAGATTTTGTTGCTGCTGGACAACGCACCAGGACACTCGCCCCTACTGTTAGATCGTCACCCCAACGTAAAAGTGGTCTTCTTTCCTCCCAACACTACGTCTATATTACAGCCCATGGACCAAGAGTTAATCTGTAATGTAAAAGCTGCATTCTCTACTAAAAAATTCAAGCTCCTGAACGACTACACCAACACCAGGGAAGAGTTGCGTAACCTGAGTGACACCACCACCAATAGCAAGAGCGAAGACGACGAGGATCAACAGTTGGCAGAGCAACAAGTGCTTTTAAAACAATTCTGGAGAATATTCAACATCAAGAAAGCTGTGGACTTCTTGGTGGAGGCATGGGATCAGCTGTCTGTAGCAACTGTTTGTCACGCATGGAGACATGTGTTGCAAGGCATTCCGGCCTTTAGGCAGAGTCAATCTGTGACTAGTGAGGTTCAGACTGTTGCAGTAGCAGTGGACCTTGCCAGAGAAGCTGCGCAGAGTGTTACAGCTGCAGGCTTCTCCGAGACCACCAACGACGACATCCTGGAGGTGATAAGGGATCCTGATGTGACTACCGACGAGACGGTAGATGATGATGATGTCAGTGAAGAGGCAGGTGGTGCAGCATCCCAAGAAGAACACCGCTTATCCCATAGTAATGTTAGGGGTGCCATCGAGTGTATCGAGAAAGTCAAGCTCCTCCTTTCCGACAACCCTGACGCAAACAGGTATGAAATCTTCACTGCCCAGCTGTTGCAGACTATGGAGCCCAACTTCAAGGTTTATCACGACAACATAAACACCAGCCGTCAGCAAAGCATAACAGAGTTCTTCGCCTGCAACCCACCACAGCCAGCCCAAGCCAGTGATAGTGACAGAGGTAGAGACAGTGATGATGACTTTGAGGGATTTATCAGGGAGGCCTTGACAAGTGTGGATGACAGCGATGGTGACTCACCTGAGGGCCAGTAGCCTGCCCTCTGCCTCGGAACCAGCCTCCATTCCCGTATGCCGACCCATCTCTTCTACTAACGTAAGTGTTAACCCCAACCTTTATTTTTCCTAACTTAACCTTTATTCTTCCTAACCTAACCTTTATTTTTCCTAACCTAACCTCTTCTATATTAATTGTGTGCATACCATCATAAAGTTAAGATAAAATTTTTACAACAACATAGTTGTGTGTCGTCAAAAAGTGGAGTTTGGGGGTTGGCCCGGTCTCTATTTCAATTAATCCCAAATGTTATGTTGTTCACTTTACGAGTTTCTCACTTTCCGCGGTACCCTGTGGGTTGAATTAACCGAGTAAAGTGAGGGTTGACTGTATACAGTCAGTCCCCGACTTACGACGGGGTTAGGGACCGACATCCGGGACGTAAGTCGAAAATGCAAAAATAATACATAGAAAATCTGAAATGGGTGTCTCTTTTTATTCTCAGCACCACAAAACTCTCACTTTTATGCTTGCCAGCCAATTTAAAGAGAATTACAAACAAAAATTTTGTCAGTACACAGCACACTCACTTATGTCGGGACTCGAAAATACGTAATTTGACAAAATTTTGCTACGACTGCGGCAGTCGTATGTCAGGGTGGTCAAAAGTCGAGGAGTACCTGTACAGTATATACAGTACCTGCATTGTCTATACATATGCTGAACTGTATGCCAGCATAGTATATACAGTATGCTTGCCAAGGTAATTGTAAACATGTATGAAGATTAGACTGAATAAATATTATTATATTTTTATTATATAAGAATACTCATATCTTGAATAAATACAGTACAGCACATTAAAAGGAAATTGGTTACTTTTTTGTGGCTCTAACTCCTTCATTACACTTTGGCAATATATTTCCAAACTTCATCAACTACCTCCATACCTTCTCTTCCATGAATTTTCTGCACTATTCCCCTTGCTAGTGGGAAGTTATACTAGTCTTTCTGGAAATTAACAAAATTACTTAATTTGTACTTAAATTGTTTTACTCTGATAGATGTAATTATACACCAAACCTTACTTTCTCTCTTCCTTACCTGTTAAGTGCACTACTTACATAACCAAAATCAACATATCAGATAAAATTCTACAGCTATTCCTTTAAAAAAATTCTTGTGTGCATGGCAATGCAGAATTAATTGTTTTTCCTTATATTCCACAATTCTAAAATAAAAAATGTAGCAAAGATAATCATAAAAGTTTACCTATGAGAGACTCTTATCTACCTTATCTAAGCATATACAAACTCCAGTTGGACAGTCTGTTCACTGGTGGGGGGTGCCTGAGATGAGGGTCTAACTCCCTCATTCGTTGAGCCACAAAGGACACATCACCATTACCACCACCTCTAATCCTGTTTACCACTCCTTCCGTAGTTAACTGAGGACCAAATTCAGGTTCCTCATCGTGTAAGGGCACTGATGCAGGCCATATTTCAGCTTTCTTTCTATCCATTAGTGTCAGAAGAGCAGAAAAACTTGTCTGAAGACAAATAGCTTCACGATCCATCTTGAAGGTGACTAAAATGGTGCACAGAGCCATGACAGATGCAGTCATACCATTAGCTGTAGTAAGCAATTCGTAAAGAGCAGAAACTAGCCCTAGATCTTCATATGCACCTCCTTCTTTTGTGCTAAATTTCTTTCGTTCTAATTTCTTTTTGTTTTTTGAGGAACGAAACGTTTTCCCCGTGTGTGAGGTTCCAGTACGAGAGCCAGTGGCATGACTTCTAGAATAAGACATTCCTGTAACTGTACTTGTGTCTGAATAGAGATCACAATCAAGCTGACCTTCACAATTTCCCTCTAACATATCAAGGTGCTGCTTCTCTTTACTTTCCCGCACAACAGCAAGTCTCGAACAGTATTGTGTAAATATACTCGCCAACCTCTCTATTTCTGCTGTGCAAAACCTGTACTGTTCTTCAGCACCTGGCTTAATGTTGGTGTCCACAAGATCTAAGCGATGATATTTATAAGCCACTCTGAGTGCATCATCCCACTGACTACCTTTTACTAGACAGTCCAGTGCCTCCTCTTCATTTTTAAGATATTCCTCATAAACCCACGCAGCATCTACATAATTATTCCTGTTTTTAAGGGATTCCACTAGAGTGCAACAGAGAACATTCATCTCCTCATTATTAAAATTAAGCTGTGCTCCAACAATAAGGATCATTTTCCAGTTTCCAGCCTTCTGGTAAGCATTTAGAGCATCGTCAAGCTTGTCGGCACGTGTGTACATGACTCCCGCTTCATTGTAGTACTGTTTTGCCATGAGATAAATCCCATACCTTTCACAGACAGCTTTGTTCATTTCAGAAGATGGAGGAAATATTTGTAAAGCTTCCTTGTATAATTTTTCTGACACAATAAGATTAAGACATTCCTCAGCATGATCATCTGAGTCCCTCAAACATTCTAAGGCCTTCTGATGCCTCCTCAGGTATACATTGATCTTGAATTTTCTATAGTTTTCTTCAAATTGTTTCAGTTCATTCAGGAAAGGGAGATATTCTTTGGGATCCTTCTGGGACTTCTCAGCAACCATCATGACTAGATCAAAGTCGTATGTCCCGAGGGCAACATCATACAATTCATTAACATCGGCAATGTAGAGTAGATGTCTCAGTCCTTCCTCTGCAGATACCTTAAACTTCTTGTCCTTTATATCCTTTATTTCTTGGATCTTTTTCAGAGCAACATCCATCTGACTGCTTGTCATTTTAACATATGAAGTCAGAATCGGCAGGAGAAATTTTTCCTCGTCAACAGAAATCATTGCCTCTCGAAGAGCTTTACACACCATGTCAATCTTACCACCCGACGCCTCGGTTTTGTTATCATGATGCTGTCGATTACTGTAGTTGAAAGCGTACGTTGTAGTAGTAAAATCAACATCACTCAAACTAGCTATAAATAAGTCTATCCAATGAGGATTATCAACATTTTGCACAAAGTGGGTAATATTTGCCAGAAATTCTGCTGGATTATGATCATATATTAGATTCAAGTCTACTCGTTGCTTTCTTATAATGTCCATTGCTTGATAGTACTTGTGCTCATTTAGGAGTTGTTTCAGTGTGTGAATTGCCAGGGGGCGAGGATTTACTACTTCAAGATTGCCTCGAGGCATTTGTAGGACCACTCGGGTATCCTGAGGCACAGCCGTCACAATACGGGATCCTCTTTCTACTTTTCGTGACCCTGCTACACCACAGTCTTCTGCACCTCCTGCCACTCGTTTACTCATGTAACTTTCCATAAGAGGCATCACTTCAAGGATGTGGTTGGTTGTCGTCACCAGCAAATGATCGGTGTGGATGTGATATGATGTGCAGTTGGCTAAAAGTTGATTATATCCCCAATATAATCGATTTCTACAAGTTAACCCCAAGGGCATAAACTGTGACCCATCTTTGACTGGACAAAGACTGACTTGCTCACAGACACTAGGAAATCTAATATCTTTTCCATTTACACATAAAGGTTCAATCATCCGTGTCTGCAAATCAAGTTTAAGTAGGGATCCACATTCAAGTTGAAGGACAGCAACAGTACCATCAGGAGCAGGAGAAATACTGACGATTGAGACTTCTGTGGGCAAGATTGCCTTTACTATTACTTGTGCTGGCTCAGATCCTATACCCTGAAGATCCATAATTACAACAGAACAAGCATCGTCTGTCTTGTAACACGCTAGAAGAGTGTTCTTTGCTGCCCAGACCCAGCTGCAAAATTTAGAGAATTCCAAGTCCAACATAATCTGTTCAGGGTCCCATTCTATTTTGTGTTGAGCAATTACTCTGTGAACTTTGACCTGAACAGAGTAGCCATTTCCTCCAGCACCAGTTACCCTCACACCACAGCCATAATCATCTAGAATATCATCAGCATGAGCCTGGGTTAAGAATGTTAAAGTTTCTGATCCATGAAATACACAAAGGTTGTTACTATTACAACCAGGAGGATCTAAAGTCTCAAGAAACCCTGAATCTTCGACACACTGAGAGTTATCTGGCGAAGCTTCACAGGCCTTGACAACTGGTGGAGCAAACATGACAGCATTTATCTGCCCTGTGAATGTTATCTCATATGCTGACATTGGAGGGGGTATGCCTGACTGCCTGAATGGTGTCATGAGTAATTTTTGGCCATCAATCACTGCAACATGAGCAAGATCTAAAGGACCAAACCCACAGGACTTGTTGGTAGTTACCACCCAAGTGTAGTGGTGGAGATGGTTAAGAGTTAGCAGATGTAGCAGGAGAGGGTTCTCATTATCCCAAGACAAATATCTTACTTCTTCTTTGAAACTCAGCTCTTGTTTAAGGTACCAATGGTAGTTCCCAACTATCCATAATTGAATAACAGACTTTGCTGAGTGCCACCTCTCAGTTCCTTCAATAGGCTTCAGCCAAACTAAAAGAATATTAGAATCTTGATTCCAGGCAACATCTTTTAGAAGCATCTCAGTGGATTTGAAGGGCAAAGTAAATTCGCCATGTTTAAGGCCATTTTTTTCAAAAAATATTATCTCATGCTTGTTTGAAAGCCTCCGGGAAGAGGCAATCAAACTACCTGAGGGTTTCCAGGAGACAACATTTTCTAACCCATCCACATCTTCACTGGTGTACTGCAAGATTCCCTCTCGGTTGAACACTCGAAGACAACGACTATCTGTATCTTGTCTAACATAACTTACTACAAAGAGCTGGCCATCACCTCGCCAACTAATTCGTGGCCTGCGGTCATCTAAAGGATGGACCGCTTTAACTGTACGCTTCACAACCTTGGCTGCTTCTTTACCCTCTGAACCGTGGAACTGAGTCTCTTTCTTCCCCCACCCAACATTGATAAATTTGTTCTCTCCAAAGTCATCTTGATTGAGGGAATATTCAGCAATGGCATCAAAAATTGCTGTCATAACTACTACTTTTGCATTATTGGTCACTAGAATGAGAAGTTCTTGATCAGGGCTCCAGCAAGCAGCATGTATCCCAGCATCAACACTCCCGACGACCTCCACCTGCAATATAAACAACTGTGTGTCTATTCTATTAAACCAGTTTAACAAAGCACATAATATTATTCGTCAAAACACATTCACAATGATTTTCCATTTCCTACAAGAACACCTCTGTTGTTCACAAACACACACACTCGCTACCCTTTCCTACCTCTTCTTCATTAGTTGAGTCACATTCTTTCAACAACTTGAATATGTGAACACAAATATTTATTATAAGAAGATTGTAGTAAGGGTTTTTGAGATGCTGGGATTTGGTGTAGCAAATTTAACAAGTAAAATTATTGATGAACGAGATACTGGAGTGATGTTAAGTGAGAAATTTAGGAAGGTGATAGGCTATGAGCTGAGAAGTACCACTAAGGGAAGGCAGGTATGGCAAGCTTAGAGGTTAAGAAAGAACTCTGAGTTATCAGTTGTTTGATACTTCCTACTTTCACTTATGGCAGTGAAATGTGGACTTGGAATGAACCAGAATATTCAAATTTTAAGCTTCAGAGTCACTCAGATGGCTGGAGAGTCACCATAATGTGAGCAAATATGCATGAGGAGAAACCCACAGTAGTAGACAAAATATTTAAATACACATTTCATTTACTACCGAGATGAATTCCCTGAAAGCTACATCTGGGTTTAATGAAATACTGCAGTGAAGTAATGGAATGTTTGAAATGGTAGAGAAGGCAGAGGATGTGAGGTGTGGAGGCCTGGAATGAGCAAAGGTCTACTGAAGTAGTTTGGACATTTGAAAAGAACACAGGGGCAATAAAGCAAGTGTGTTGGGTAGAGAACAGGAGTTGACTATAAGAACACAGAGAGAGCAAAGGCGAAATATAGTGAGAGGGCAGCCTGGAAGCTTACAGATGGCAGGAGTGAGGTGTCGTAGATAAAAATAATGAAAGCTGGAAACACTGGGGAAAAGAAGGTTAACTACCACCATTAACATTATCACAAGTACTGTACCAAAGGATCTGGAGATACAGCACAAACGGATAAATTTAATATCATTCATCAGTCTGGTGAAAATACAGTACAATCTACTTTTATCACACAGGTTATTGTGGTAAATTAAAGCCACATTGATCAGGTAATGAGAAATTTCTCACACATGAATTAACAGATTGATTAAGCCAACAGTTTCCACAATATGGTTAATTCTTTTAAATAATCTGGATCCCCACAAAATAGACATTACATTAATACTGTACTGTACTATTCAGATTTTCCTGATGGCAAGTGGGACACCAAGCCATTAAGTAATAACAGCTAACCCACACAAGCACGGAAAACAGCTGTAAATTGCTTCACACGTCTAAATTTGTTTTGCTTCACTCGAGGAGAGAGACTGACTCTCATTGTCTAAAAAACTTCCAAAGGAATTTAGAAAGGTGAACAAAGTGGTTATGTATTACTATGACCAAACCCTCAGGGATAAATGAGTCAGTTCCACTTCATGATTCAAACAATCACAGCACCAAACACTACTCATCCCTGATCCTTCAAGAAACTCACAAGTACGGGACTGTAATAAACACCAAGTACTGTCGTAATATTAAGACCAAAGAGTACTAAAAACAAAATATAATATCTTCTCAGCATTCATCCATCCAAAACAGACGTCATCACCGTTTTCTGATCATGTTCCACACTTGTGTCGGCTGGCCAGTGGCGTAGCTAGAGTGTGTGCCGCCCGGGGCGGCCCTTGAGTTTGCCCCCACAAAAAATACAATGGAAATGTAAAAAGAAGCAACTAAATCTAAAATTACAGACTCAGAGTACAGTGAAAATGGATGTCTGACATAAGCCCCCCCCCCCCCCCAACGAAAGCCCCCCAGACAAAAGCCCCCTACTTTGATCGGGATGGCTTTTGTCTGACAACCCTAACCCTAACCTAACCCAACCTAACCTAACTTAACTTAACCTAACCCTAACCTAACCAATAATTAACCACAGAGAAGAACAGTATATTTTACCCTCAACTATTAATTATGTCCGTAATTTTGAAAGCCCTTACGGTTGTCAGACAAAAGCCACCCCGATCAAAGTAGGGGGCTTTTGTCTGGGTGGCTTTCGTCTGGGGGGCTTTTGTCTGGGTGGCTGTTGTCGGGGGGGCTTTTGTCTGTACCCCAGTGAGGATAGTGTCTTAGTATAAAATCGCAATGCTGTGAAACAAAATCTTAATATTTAATCTCAGTACCGCAGCAAAAGTTAACTTGCTGCCGATACAAAGGGAAGGATTAACGTCTCCAGTAGCTGCAAAACCATGCAGTCTCGGGTCATATCAGTTCATGTACAGCCGACCAATCCACCAGTTACAAGCAATTCACTTCAGTTCTGCACAAGTCTCCATCGTGACAAGACGAGGGGAGGCTAGACGACTTTTAAGTTCTCTTGTGTTTTCGATCCAGTTATTTACTTCGTTGGAAGACATAATACTATAAGGTAAGAAATATTAAAGTATTAGTTAAAAAATATTGATGTGACTTTTGCTGCAGTACTGAGATTAAATATTAAGATTTTGTTTCACAGCATTGTGATTTTATACTAAGACACTATCCTCAGTGGGGTACAGACAAAAGCCCCCAGACAAAAACCACCCAGACAAAAGCCCCCCAGACGAAAGCCACCCAGACAAAAGCCCCCTACTTTGATCGGGGTGGCTTTTGTCTGACAACAGTAAGGGCTTTCAAAATTACGGACATAATTAAATAGTTGAGGGTAAAATATACTGTTCTTCTCTGTGGTTAATTATTGGTTAGGTTAGGTTAAGTTAGGTTAGGTTGGGTTAGGTTAGGTTAGGTTAGGGTTAGGGTTATCAGACAAAAGCCACCCCGATCAAAGTAGGGGGCTTTTGTCTGGGGGGCTTTCGTCGGGGGGTGGGGGGGGGGGTGGCTTATGTCAGACGTCCATTTTCACTGTACTCTGAGTCTGTAATTTTAGATTAAATTGCTACTTTTTACATTTCCATTGTATTTTTTGTGGGGGCAAACTCAAGGGCCGCCCCGGGCGGCACACACTCTAGCTACGCCACTGGCCAGCCGACACAAGTGTGGAAGATGATCAGAAAACGGTGATGACGTCTGTTTTGGATGGATGAATGCTGAGAAGATATTATATTTTGTTTTTAGTACTCTTTGGTCTTAATATTACGACAGTACTTGGTGTTTATTACAGTTCCGTACTTGTGAGTTTCTTGAAGGATCAGGGATGAGTAGTGTTTGGTGCTGTGATTGTTTGAATCATGAAGTGGAACTGACTCATTTATCCCTGAGGGTTTGGTCATAGTAATACATAACCACTTTGTTCACCTTTCTAAATTCCTTTGGAAGTTTTTTAGACAATGGGAGTCAGTCTCTCTCCTCGAGTGAAGCAAAACAAATTTAGACGTGTGAAGCAATTTACAGCTGTTTTCCGTGCTTGTGTGGGTTAGCTGTTATTACTTAATGGCTTGGTGCCCCACTTGCCATCAGGAAAATCTGAATAGTACAGTACAGTATTAATGTAATGTCTATTTTGTGGGGATCCAGATTATTCCCCAAATATGTAACTGTATATTTTCAGCCTTCTGGCTGCCAAGCTCTTTCAATAAACCGTTAATTATTATTATTATTATTATTGTTATTATTACATGAGCTCACTGGGGTACTTGTTTGAAGTTGTTTCCTTAATCCTCAACAGGCTACAGGTTGTGTGTGTGGTGGGGGGGGGGGGGGGGGGGGGGGGCATAGCAAGGGTGTAGCTCATGACGTGGCCGTGATGATGTGGGTCAGGTGTTAGGTCAGACACGACAAGGATTAACTTGCCACCGATACAAAGGGATGGATTAACATCTCCAGTAGCTGCAGATATGGGTGATGAGCAGACCCAAAAGTGCCGCCCGGGGCAGACCGCCCCCCCCCCCCCAGCTACGCTAGTGCGGTTAGCCATGATTACTAGATGACATGGTGCAGCAAAATCCTTAACTACCCAGAAAAAAAAGAGAGGACATTTAGCAGTATTGTTCTCACACATTATTCACTACATCCTACCATTCATACTCTGATGACCTTACCTCCTGTGTCTCTTTGTCAACTGTGATCACGTCTCCCTCCCCCGTCACAACACAGATGCAATCATTGGCCGTGATAACATCTGCTGCGATTACGTTTGATGTGCAGATATCATGATCCTTCCAAGTGATTGCCAAAAGGGAGTCGGTACCACAATCACCCTGTAGAATTGACACGTAGATTAATTTCCCCAAAAACTTGTTGCATGTATTATTTAGCTGGAGTGTGTTCAGTTGTGCTGGGTTTTAAGTTAGCAAGAATAAACTTAGTGACTATGAAAAGGAGGAGCTGTTTCTGATATACTGTGCTGTACCGAGGGAAAATCAGCTAGTCAGCCAATCAATAAATACAGTCCTGAAAAGGAGTGTGACTAAAAACTATAACCTAATCATAGAGTATAAAAAGAAAAGTAGAGAATTTTTCATACAATACATTCAATAACACATTTTCATCATCTGTAGAGATTTTAACAATTTATTCCCTCACAGAGAGTGCAGGTCATATATACAGAAAGCACAAAACCAAACCACAGTACAGTACAGTTGAGTGTGGATTTACGCGGTTTTGGTTTTCGCGTTTGGTCATTTACTCGGTGCCTTGCCAGAATTGAAATGCTTTAATTACGCGGTAAATTTGGTCATTTACGTGGAGTGCAGCTGGCGGTCCAGCCGCACCGTGCCATTTTGGATTCAAACCTCCCGCCATGCTTGACCAAAGCGAGGGTAAGCGGAGCGAGTAAGGTTGCGCAGTATGTCGCTGTTGCGTTATCGTTGATGTCATATGACGTATCGGACTGTGATTGGGCCACGCATCCTTACCTCCCTCCTCCGCTAGCTGTGATTGGTTTAATGTAATATGAAGTGTCCTGCCAAGGGAGGGAAGAAGTCGCTGACCTAGCAGGGCCTGTCTCATTGTTCTCAGTCCACGTATACAGTTCTCTCTTATGCCCGCTATTCCCCTCACAACTCACAATGGCTGCCGCAGGACCCCCACCACCAGAGAAAAACATTGAATTACCTGGACCAAGCCATGATAATGTGAAGGAAATCATCAAGTTGGGGGAGAAACTTAAGCTCATCCTTGACAACGAACCAGACAAACATCGGTATGAAGTGTCTAATAACCATCTGACGAAATTTATGGAGCCGTATATGCAGATCTATCTCGACAACATCAATGCTAGTTGCCAAAGTAGTATTGAGGACTTTCTCGCCTGCAACCCACCACAACCACAGCCAGCCCAAGTCAGTGATAGTGACGATATGAACTTTGAGGGGTTTGTCTGGGAGGCCCTGCAAACCTCTGCGAGTTTGAAAGTGATTCACCGGAGGGCAACTAATCTGCCCTCTGCCTCGGAACCAGCCGCCATCCACGTGTGCCGACCCAGCTTTTCTACTAACGTAAGTGTTAAAAAACCTAATATTATTGACATTTCTCTTAATTATTAATTATGTGCGCATACCATCATAAAATTAAGATGTTATTTTTACTACAACGTACGTAGTGTGTCGGAAAAAGTGGAGTTTGGGGGTCGGCCAAGTCTCTATTTCAATTAATCCCAAATGTTCTGTTATTTAATTTACGCGTTTCTCGTTTTACGCGGTACTCCACGGGTTCAATTGATCGCGTAAATGAAGACCCAACTGTACATGAAAAATTTTGAAAATGAATTTATAGGACTACTGTACCTTACAGGTATTCTTAAGATAAATATTGTTAAAAAAAACAGCAAGCTAAGAAAATGCTCAAAATTATACAAGCTAGAGTTTTACAAAACCTTACAATTTATTTTGAAATTTCAAACATAAAAAGAGCATGTACAATACAATACACTTACAATCTTGAAGCAATAAACCTCTTCACTGTTGATGTGGTATATAGACCTGGTGATGGCGTCTATACAGAATATACCCGGATTACCAGTGGGAACCTTCCAGCTTTTCTGGTCAACCAGCACTAAGTTCCTCATGGCTGCTCGTTCTTACTCCTACCTGATGTAATACCTGTAACAAGTGTTGAAAATCACCTGTTATGAGCTGGGAAATCAAGCAACTCAAAATGTTCAAAGAAATATTATGTGATGATACATTACAGTGGTCCCTCGGTTAACGAATTACCTTCCATAAGAATCTTCAATTCGGTTAACGAACAAAAATTAGGTTAACGAAATTCTTACGAAATCATGTTCAACATGTTTTCGCTTGCTCACCAGCTGGAAGATTAGTCCGCCAATACAGTAATCGGTTCTAGGGCTTAAATTCGTTCCCATTTGAGTAAATATCAAGAAGGTTGTACTTTTCAATAATTTCCCAAGCTTTATATTAAATATTTTAGTCATTTTAACACTTATTTAACATAATTGCAGTACAGGAAACTAGTTTTTGGTGTGCCAATCAGCCACTTACACACCTCAAAGTAAGTGTACTTTATTGCATTTATTTTTAGTTTGTATGTAATTTTCGGTGAGCTGGAACCAATTACCCAAAGTCCCATTGAAACAATGGTTTCGGTTAACGAAATTATCGGTTAACGAGCGACCTTCTGGAGCAAATTGTGTTCGTTAACCGAGGGACTACTGTATAAACAAACCAGGTCACTGTGGAGTTACATGTACAGTAACTTCATCTACTGTAAAGTACTGTGTAAATTATCTGGGTCATGAATAAGAATCAAATTACCCTGTACAATACACCTAATTAACAGATTTTACACTTAAATTTAAGTAATAAATGATTTCAATCAATACCTTAATGAATTTTTCTGCATCAACTTTGAAAATAAAGAAAACCTGTTAATTTTTCCAACTATTTACAGTAATATCACATGTCAGAAAAAAACACTTTTGTTTTTAAAATTTTTCAATAGTTTGTCTTCCACAACTCACCAAACAAGTGAAACATTGGGTGGTGGTCATTACTGGAACACTCATTAAAATAACTATAACATCATAAGAGTTACAAGTAAACCTCCACTTAGACTAGGTTAGGTTAGGAATACTATACACGGTGACTTACATTCATACAAGCCTGATTATCATTTACTGTCTATATTGTATGTGTTCACCTGTATACCTGCATTGTCTATACAGTACTGTACATCCACTCCAAAAAATATCTTAATGATTTTGTGTGAGACAATATGACACAACAGACCAAGATTTTGACAACCTTACCGAGACAACACGGTGTTCATTTTTAAATTCATCGGACCCCTCCATAAAGATAATTTTGGAGAGAATGTACTGTACAGTTCCCTTCACTAGTGCATTTATAGGGGACTCGTCATGTTAACATTCCACAAATCATTACAATGAGATATTTGTTTTAATATTGTTTTACTTTGATTCCATAGTACAGTAAGTCCTCGCTTAATGTCGGGGATACGTACCTAAAAACGTGACATTATACGAAACAATGTTAAGCGGATCAACTTTCCCCATAAGAAATAGATAAAATACAGGAGTTACGTTCCCCAGCCACCTTTTGCCCATGAAATACATTACAGTGGTCCCTCGGTTAACGAGCACAATCCATTCCAGCAGGTTGCTTGTTAACCGAAAAACTCGTTAACCGAAACCATTGTTTCAATGGGTTTTTGGGTAATTGGTTCCAGCTCACCGAAAATTGCCTAAATTCAACAAAAAAGGTAGAAAAGTACACTTACTTTGAGGTGTGTATGTAGAAGGCTCCTGGATGATGATGATGATGATGATGATGGGAATTAGAATGGGGGTGGAGGAGAAGGGAGAAGAGAAGGCATTGGGGTGGAAGAGAAGTCACCCCATGGCACCATTTCACCCATAAAATTTTAGTTCTCTTGGTGTAATTCAAGATTATTTTCTTTAAATCAACACTGCACTGCATTATATATTGTCAATATGTAAAATAAATTTCAAAATGACCAATAATTTGCTTGGAAACACAGAAAAAAGTGTTCAGTTGAAGAGAGTCTCAAGCAAGATGTTACCTCCACTGAAAACAGAGAGAGACTAACGCCTGTCTGATGTGTTAAGGGGCTGGATGGCACGCCAGAAACTAGTTTCTATACCTTCAATTATGTTCAATAATTGTTAAAATGACTAAAAAAGTTAATATTAAACTTTTAAAATTCTTGAATAGTATAAACTTCTTGATATTTACTAAAATAGCAAGGAATTTAAGCCCTAAAACCGATTACTGTATTGGCGGACTAATACTACAGCTGGTGGACCGCCAAATGCAAGCGAAAACATGTTGAAGTCGGCTCGTAAAAAACTCGTTAATCGAGGGATTGCTCGTTAACCGAAGTTAAGAATCTTATGGAAGGCAAATCGTTAACCGAAATCTCATTAACCGAGGCGTTCGTTAACCGAGGGATCACTGTACATATACAGAAAATCATTGCCATTTCTATAGAAAATAGTGCATACACATACAACTACAGTGGTCCCTCAGTTAACGAATTACCTTCCATAAGAATCTTCATTTCAGTTAACGAAATTCTTACGAAAATGTTTCAACATGCTTTGGCTTGCTCACCAGCTGGAAGATTAGTAAGCCAATACAGAAATCGGTTCTAGGGCTTACACTCGTTAAAATTGGAGTAAATATCAAGAAGGTTGTACTATTCAATAATTTTCCAAGTTACAGTATATATTAAATTTTTTTTAGTCATTTTAACACCTATTTAACATAATTGCAGTACAGGGAACTTGTTTTTGGTGTGCCCATCAGCCACTTCACTCACCCACCAAGGCCTCAGTTTGTGTCTCTGTTCAGCGGAGGAAACATCTTGCTTGTGGGTCTCTTGAACACAGAGTATTTTTTACGTTTTTACAGTACAATTATTGGTCATTCTGAAATTTATTTAATATATTGACAATATATAGTGCAGTGTTGATTTAAAGAAAATAATCTTGAATTACACCTAGTGAACTTAAATTTTATGGGTGAAATGACGGCATCAAGCATGGGGTGATTTCTCTTCCACCCCCCACTTCCTTCTCTTCTCCCTTCTCCTCCACCCCACTTGTAATTCCCATCATCATCATCATCATCAACAACCAGGAGCCTTCTACATACAAACCTCAAAGTAAGTGTACTTTACTGCATTTTTTTTTAGTTTGTATGTGATTTTCGGTGAGCTGGAACTTACCCAAAATCCCATTGAAACAATGGTTTCGGTAAACGAACGACATCCTGGAACGAATTGTGTTCATTAATCGAGGGACCACTGTACTGTATTACAGTATGACCCCCAAGTTCGCGGACTTATACTTCGCGGTTCTCGGTTATTCGCGGATGACACCCTGAATGTACCCAAGAATGTCTGTGGGTAGTTTTAAAGTTGCCGGAATTTTTGCGGCTGGGACAGAGAGCCATTCGTTCTAGAGACAGTAATTTCCTTTACCTGTATTGTAAATATGTGTGTGTGTAGACACACACACACAAAACCCATGCAAATAAATAATAATTGGAAAATCCTCTCACAAATAATCTGAAACAAATTTATTAAAAATGTAACACTCTACCCCCAAGTCCGTGCTCTATCACTTTATTAATAGAGCACGGACTTGGGGGTAGACTGTCACATTTTTAATAAATTTGTTTCTGAATATTTGTGAGGGGATTTTCCAATTATTATTTATTTGTATGTGTCTACACACACACACACACACATACAATACTACAGGTAAAAGAAATAAATGTCCTAGGGGCAAACACATAGAGGAAAAATACATTTCTTTGTACACAAGTAAAAATGTACCCCCCCTCCCCCTCGGCCCGCAAATGTTATTTGCGGATTTCGTGATTCGCGGCCATTTTGAGAACCCAAAACCCGCAAATTTGGGGGGCCCCCACGTAGAGATACGTAATTTGTCTTAGCAAGCCTTATTGTGGTGTAAAAATAAGTACGCCATGGTGTGCAAGAAAGGGGGCTTCATATGCATGAGGCATGACAAAGTAAGGGATCTCACAGCAAATATGTTGAAGGAAATCTGCTGTGATGTCAGGGTAGAACCGACCCTCCTTCCACTGGAAGGTGAGAATTTCCAACATAGAACTTCAAACACATCCAACGAAACCCGTGTTGACGTCAGTGCTCGAGGATTCTGGATGCGGGGACAGCGAGCCTTCTTCGACATCAAGATTTTTTATCCAGTGGCCACATGTCACCGTAACTTAGCTCTCGATACTGCACACAGGAGGAACGAGAATGACAAGATTAGGGCATACGGGGAGAGAATTCAGAACGTTGATCAAGGCAGCTTCACTTCTCTAGTGTTCACAACCTCTGGTGGGATGGGACCAAGTGCAAGATGCTTCTACGCCAGACTCATGGAGGTGCTATCCGAACAGAAGCAGCAGCCCAGAAGTTATGTTACAGCCTGGATGAGATGTCAACTGTCCTTCTCTCCCCTTAGGTCGGCTTTGCTCTGCCTCAGGGGAACAAGAGCATCGGCCCCAAAGCCGACAACAGTTGCAGATATTGACTATGAGGCAACAGTCACTGAATGCCGCATAGATATGCGGCTCAACTAAATCAACACAGCTAGGATAGCTATTTATGTACAGTATTCGGATATTTAATTTTAAGGTAATAAAATGGAGGCAAAGGTATGGCTTTAAGGGGAGCATTGAGGCTAATTAGGGGAAAAAAAAAAAAGTAGTAGTAATAATAATGCATGTGGGAAAAGTGTCCTCGGAGGTAAGATCTCTCACAGAGGAATCCTCTGGTGGGGTTCTGCCAATAAACAGAGAGAGACATTAAAACAACTGAAAAAAAACATCCCCTGCAAGTGAAGATGAAGGCATTAGGTACCAGGGTGACTATATCCCACCAAATGCTGTCCTGTTCGAGAAAATAACAGGAGGGATGGTGTGGAAAAAGGCACTGAAGACACAGGGAGGTGCCGGCCCTTCAGGCCTGGATGCAAATGGTTGGAGAGTCATCCTCAGCACTAACAAGTTTGGACCAGTAGCAAGTGATCTCTGTACTGCCATTGCCGTTCTTCCAAGAAAGCTGGCATCCTCGTGCTGCCATCACCTCCATGCTCTGGCGGCCTGCCGCCTCATCCCCCTGGATAAGAATCCAGGATGTAGGCCTATAGGGGTGGGGGGAGTGCTGAAGCGGATCATCGGAAAATGCATAATGGAGGTGGTAAAGGATGATGTCAGGGCAGCAGCAGGGAACTTGCAAGTTTGTGCTGGCCACCAGGCTGGAGGGAAAGCTGCCATTCAAGCCATGAAAACGATATTTGAGCAGCGTGATTGTGAGGCCGTTCTCCTGGTGGACGCTTCAAATGCATTCAACATACTTAACCAAAAGGCCGAACAGCACAACATCAAGATCAAGTGTCCAAGCTTTGCAATGTATGTTGAAAACTCCTATAGGAATCCATCAGACCTCTATATAGTAAACAACAAGGCTCTAAGAGGTGATACCATCATACAGTCAACAGAGGAAACAATGCAGGGGGACCCTGTTGCAATGACAATATATGCAATAGGCCTATCCATCCTCCAACACACAATAAAATTTGAAACAACTGAGGTCAAACAAGTGGCGTACGCTGATGACCTTACAGGAGCAGATAAAGTGGAGGACATTAAAAAGTGGTGGGACCTGGTAACATCGCGAGGCCCACAAATAGGGTACCACCCAAATGCCAGCAAGTCCTTCCTCATCGTGAAGCCAGAACATTATGAATGGGCAATGGAGGTGTTTGGTGGAAGTGAGGTCAAAATAACAAAGGAAGGCCAAAGATACCTAGGCTCAGTAATATGGATGACTGACTTCAAGACCGAGTACGTAACCGGAAAGGTGAATGAGTGGGTTAGGGAAATCCAAGCTCTGTCTGAGATTGCTACAGAGCCACATGCAGCTTTTGTGGCATTCACCCATGGAGTCGAGTATCGCTGGAACTACCTGATGCGCACTATCCCTGATATTGGGCCCCTCCTCCACCCTCTGGAAGAAGCTATCAGCGTCAATTTCATTCCCAAATTAGTGAAACACCCTCACTTAATCCCAGCAGAAAGATCACTCCTTGCACTACCACCGAGACTGGGAGGTATGGGATTGACCAATCCAGAGGAGATTGCTGCCACCGAACATCAAAACTCAGTTAAGCTCACGGCAGCCCTCACGGACCACATAATAGCTCAGAACGCAACAGGGGAGGTGGAGACCAGTGAAGTAAACAAGATTCGAAGGTCCATTACGACAGAACGACAGCACACCCAAAGTGATAAGTTGCAGCAACTGTTGTTGCAAGTACCAGAGAATTTGAAAAGAAGCTATAGCGCAGGTGGGCGCCTCAAACTGGTCAACTATGTTACCGATAAGGGCAAATGGTTTCAGTCTCAATAAACAAGAATTTACAGATGCCAATGCTCTTAGGTACGGTAAGCCAGTGGAAGGTTTGCCCTCCCAATGCGTGTGTGGCTCTTCCTATGAAGCCAATCACGCCATAATGTGCAAGAAAGGGGGGCTTCATATGCATGAGGCATAACGAAGTAAGGGATCTCACAGCAAATATGCTGAAGGAAATCTGCCGTGATGTCAGGGTAGAACCGACCCTCCTTCCACTGGACGGTGAAATTTTCCAACATAGGGCTTCAAACACATCCAACGAAGCCCGTGTTGACGTCAGTGCTCGAGGATTCAGGACGCGGGGACAGCGAGCCTTCTTCGACATCAAGATTTTTTATCCCATAGTCGCATGTCACCGTAACTTAGCTCTCGATGCTGCACACAGGAGGAACGAGAATGACAAGTTAAGAGAATACGGGGAGAGAATTCAGAACATTGATCATGGCAGCTTCACTCCTCTAGTGTTCACAACTTCTGGCAGGATGGGACAAAGTGCAAGATGTTTCTTTGCCAGACTCGCGGAGGTGATCTCCGAACAGAAGCAGCAGCCCAGAAGTTATGTTACAGCCTGGAAGAGATGTCGACTGTCCTTCTTTCTCCTTTGGTCGGCTTTGCTCTGCCTCAGGGGAACGAGAGCTTCGGCCCCAAAGCTGACAACAGTTGCAGATATTGACTATGAGGCTACAGTCACTGAATGCCACATATCAAGAAGCGCTCAACACACTGACCCTTTCGACTCTCACTGACCATCACCACGACCTCATCAGCAAATTTGGTCAGAAACTTCTACACCATCCTCGACACCGGCTCATACTACCACCTGAGATCCCTAGCCCGAGAATTGCTGTTCAACACCACAACCGCATCCAGCCCATACGTGCATGAACTGATCGCTATAAGAACAGCCCAGTCCCAACCATTGTAAAAATTATCAATAACTTGTAATAAACCAGTGTATTCACTCCCAGTACATACTACTTCTTGCACTGTCACTATGTTGAAATGCACTGTAGTTTGAGCTTTTCCCCATCTAGTTATTATATATCTTATTTATATCACTTATGTTACTTGTATATTATTTGTAATTCGAAACCCATTCCCCAAATATGTAACTGTATATGTTCAGCCTTCTGGCTGCCAAGCTCTTTCAATAAACAGTTAATTATTATTATTATTATTATTATTAGATCTGCAGCTCAACTAACTCAACACAGCTAGGATAGCTACTTATGTATTAGGATATTTAAAATTAAGGTAATAAAATGGCAGCATAGGTGTGGCTATTGGGGGAGGCTGGAGGCCACGTAAAAAAAAAAAAAAAAAAAAAAAAAAAAAAATAATAATAATAATAATAATAATAATAATAATTCACAGTAAATAAAATTTACAATAAAAAATAAATATAATAAAATAATAATGATAACAATAACAACAACAATAATAATAATAATAAAATAATAATAATAATAATAATAAAGGAATACAAGAATGAAAAAAAGATAAAAAGTGAGAAACACGGCCTAGACCTATGAATTATTATTATTACATTATTATCATTGTTGTTGTTATTATTGTTATCACTATTATTTCATTTTTTTTTTGCATTTCTTATTGTAAATTTTATTTACTATGAATTATTATTTTTATTACAGGTACTGTATTACATTTTCGCCCCCCCAGGCCCCAATGTGGGTCAGTGACCTGTGCCCGGGTGGGCTGATCCCTGCAAAAAAAAAAAAAAAAAAAACCTAACCTAACCAATCTGAAATCCGAAAAATTCCTAAATCCAAAACACATCTAGCCCCAAGGATTTCAGATAAGGGATTGCCAACCTGTACAAAAATGCATTCGAAGGATCCCAAGAAGTAGCCTGTGGACCTAAACCATTAATGACAACACACTAGCACACAACAAACCTAACTTAATACTTTTACATTATTCTTTAGTTAAGCCAACAACTAAGCATTCTGTTTTTTAAAGAAAACGTTTAGTCAAGACGGAGACCATGAATGAGAGCATTAGAAATTTTAGCCTTCATGGATCACCTAAAGATTAGCTCTGCCTAGATATTGTAGTTTTGGGGGGAGTTAAACTTCAGGCTGGTTAAGCTGGGGGGGAGGGATAACTCTTCAGGTGAGCCATTTAGGGGGGCTAATTTTCAGGTGATCCATAAATGCTAAAATTACGAAAGGTCTCATTCCTGATCTTGGTCCTGATGATATCACTGACATCCATACATATCACATTAAAAACTGTCAGGAAATAATGTAACACCTATCTCCTTACCTATACCTCAAGATTAATAAATTACATGTTGTTTTAGATCAGTGCTGAGCAACTTAGGAAAATGAGAGGATCAAATGAGTGGTCCTCAATCATCTCAGTGGGCCACGACATTGAAATTTGACACGTGTACTGACCATGACCCACGAACAACCATAAACACATTTAACACAGGCTGAATGTTTCATAATGATTTATAGAAAATGTTCATCTATTAATAGAATTGTCATCCCCCTAAAATAAGAGCAAGAGAAATAAGCAATGGTACGTTCAATACACCGTCTACCGTGCGACTCCTGAAGATGAGATTGGGGAGTTAAAGACGGTGTACACGATCTTGTTATGATTACACCATATCAAAGTAAGTTCTTTCTGTTTAATATGCCAGGGGTCCAGATCACGGCACCTGAGAGGACGGTCTGCACTCACACCTCACTCGACGTGAGTTCCGACCGGCAAAAGTCGCCGATGCGTTGTATCTAATTATGTTATGTTTTTTACCTGACTCCTATTTAATGGCGCGATTTACAATAGGAGAAGCTTTGTTCTTATTTACCTTGATCTTGATTTTTTATGGCTGTTTGGTTAGGTTAGGTTAGGTTGTGTTTTAACTGAATGTTTTCTCGAAATCTACTTTTAAATTTACTGCATGGATAAAACGAAACGATGAACGAAATAACCTTCGCGATTGGTCCAATATAAAGTACATACCGTATTAAATGCAAAAGTTCTACATCGATTTTTCTTGTGTCTTACGTTGTAGGCTACCATCTCTCTTTGCCGACTAAATACTTAACCCTGCCTCAGTACGACTATTATTGTATTGTACTTAATTATTTATGGGATAATATTCAGCACACTTGACAATCTCGTTACGAAGATGTTTGAATAGACTACAAGCTGTGCGCGAGACCTGGAGTTCACAAACGGTTTAGACACGCTGTGCGCGTCCTATGCGATGCCGTCCTCTCAGGTGCCGGCACGCCAGAGGACGGGTAAGATTTTGAACACGTATCACCTAACCTCTCGTCACCTAGCTAACCTCACCTAACTTCCTAACCTGTGCATTGTCATTTATATTTTCCTACTATCATCCAAACATCTCGAGAAAAAATGAACGTAAAGGATATTTTGTCATTTTGTTTGCTGGTAAAGGACGATTAGCCAATCAGAGCACACTTATGTTAAAATAGCATTAGTAGGACCTTAGCTGGTCACGGCAAAATATCCACTGCATTTTTAAAATAATTTTCTATGAAAAATCGGCGGCGGGTGTCATCAATAATGACCTTAATGGTGAAATTATTGTTTCAGTCATGCACCAATTTGGAAGTTGGTCTGAATCATTCAAAACGCATCAAAACCCATTGGAAAAACATAATTTTAACCTAACCTAAAGATAAAAATCCTAAAATTCGCTGCATGACCGAAACGATAATAATACTACCTTTACCTTAAGCTATCTTTGGTTAAATTGACCTACTGTTCGTCAGTGTCTGTATACTAGTGAATAAATACCCTAAGTCTACATTGACAGCCACACACTCACGTCTGTCTCCTGCCCTGTCACCACCTGGCTGTCATACATGTCAAGCCAACCAAATACACAACTTACATTAGTATATGCTGATAATTGTGTTTGGTGATATTTTTTGCCTAAGTGTCGAATCAGTCAACAAGTTCCAGTTCATACCCGACAGGACGAGCTGTGGGGAACGTGTTGCGTGTGAGGCGTCCAAGCATCATTTATATAAATATTTACCTGTTAATACGACAATCTTGTTCTTAGTTACAGCATTTGTATCATAGAATATTATAATTTATAATACTCGATTAAATATGGCGAGAATTAAATTTTATCTTCATACAAATTGCAAAAGGGTTTCTCGTCAAAACCAAATGTGGATTACCAGGATTGAGAATGATATTTCATTAAGATATATAACTACTTACAATAATCTTGTATACTTTGATATTGTTCAAACTTCACTTGTACAAAGATGATGCTAATGGTATACCATTTCTATTTCATAAATAATTATAACATGGATCCCTTGATTCACTCTTTAAATCCAACTACAGTATTTTCAGTTATTCTGGATGAAACGTGAAAGTTCTTATACCTGTACCTGTACTACATAAATGCATGGTTACTATATTTAGGTTAGGGTAGGAAGATCACATGAGGGTTAGTTCACCAGCTATTTCATGTTAAAACCTAACGTAATCTAACCTGACCTAACCTTACCAAGATGTTCAGGGAGAATAGGAATCAAACAGACTGTGAAGAGCTGCAGAAAGATCTCCATGCTCTTCAAGAATGGTCGAGGAAATTGCTGCTAAGACTCAATGTCACGAGGTGCAAAAGGATGCACCTGAGTAGCACCAATAGTAATGAAGCGTATCACATGTCCCAACAGGACGAAGACTGCATTAATTGAGAACGAATGTGAGAAGGACCTGGGTGTGTATGTCGACAATGAACTTTAGTTCTTGGACCATTGTGAGAAGAAAGGCTGAAAATTTAACTGGAAGGGTACGGGATTTGGGGAAATGTCCTCGCATGGATCGAAGACTTTCTCCATGACCGCAAGCCGTGTATGGTGATTAATGGCACGAAATCATCATGTGTACCCGTTACAAGCGGGGTACCACAGGGCAGTGTATTGGGTCCGCTGTTATTTGTTTGCTTCATAAATGACATGCGCGACGCTGTACATTCTCCCATACAAATGTTTGCGGACGACGCCAAGTTATTTCGGGAAATTAAGAACCAAGCAGACTGTGAAGAGCTGCAGAAGGATCTCTGTGAGTTTCAAGAATGGTCAAATAAATGGCTGCTAAGATTCAATGTCACGAAGTGTAAGAGGCTACACCTGGGACGTACCAACGGTAAGGAAGCGTATTTTATGTCCCAACGGGACGAAGAAACTTCATTTGCAGAGAATGAATATGAAAAGGACCTGGGTGTGTACGGACAATGAGCTGAAATTCTCGGGCCATTGCGAGAAGAAGGTAAATCTGGCTACTAAATTATTAGGTCTTATAAAAAGGTCGTTCAGAGATCTAGCCGTTACGTTCCTCGTAACGATCTTCAAGAGTGAAGTGCTTCCCCTGTCTGGAGAACTGTAACCCCGTTTGGTCCCCGAGGTATGCTAGGGACTGTCAGTTAATTGAAAATGTCTGCACTACGGCATCTCAGCTACCCTGAGAGATTAGAGCGCCTGAAATTGCCTCACTTATACTACAGTATAGACGGGCAAGGAAAGACCTAATTGAGGTGTATAGTGCCCTTACCTGGAGCTTGGGGACGCTCGCCCCACAAGGGGTCACAGCGCAAGGTTGAAGAAGCTGCAAGCCCAGAAAACTGTGAGGGGTAACCTTTTTCGGAGTAAGAATTGTGAATTCTTGGAATAATCTGCCAGAGAGGGTTGTGACGGCACCGAGTGTGAGCTCTTACAAAACCAGACTTCACAAGCACTGGAGCAGGTTCAGATACATTCAGGAGCCAGTGCATGCCCAGTACTTGCCAACAGTGCGTAACAGAGACGTAACCGATCGCCCAAGCGGCTAATGAGCCGAGCAGTGGTGAAGAGGATAAAAGTAAAAGTAAGGCAACGAAATTAGTAGGTCTTATAAGAAGGTCGTTTAGATATCTGGGTGGTCCGTCGCTCGCCACTGTTTTCGAAGTGTATAAACATCTCAGGGGGCACTACTTGGTCGAAAGTGACCCCACAGCTCGAGGTTGAAGAAGCCATAGGTCCAGAAAACTGTCAGAACAAACTTTTTCGGAGAGAGGGTCGTGAACTCTTGGAGCAATCTGCCGAAGAGCGTTGTGACGGTACTGAGTGTTGTAACGAGCCGCGTTTTCTCTTTCAATAATTTACCATCCAGCTATTCTTTTCAATGAGCATCCGGTTTTATATGCTTATCCCTCTTCAATTCTTTACATATATATCCTTATTCTTCTATATTCTTACATAAGTAGCTTGTATGCTTCTCTGCTTATGTTTTCCAAGTCAATGTTCTTTCTTTAAATTTCCTTTCATATATTATGATCTCTTCCATATATTTGGTTCTAGTTATATTCTAAACCATGGATTAACCTGGGAAACCATGTCTTTGTTATTACCACACTTATTATACTTACAACAGTAGCCTGCCACCACCCAGGATTTTTCTAGAATATAACATCTCTTAGTTAACTGTTAGGTAGCGAGCTTCTAGGCACGTGAGTTAGTTATTTTCTGAGAACCAATGTGGGAAAGGATAGAGTGGTGATACTCGTAGACGTAGATTACTAATTCAATATTTATTAACACAGTGATTGGATAAGATGCATCTTAGATTCACTCAGACAAAACAGAACTGCAATTTGTTTCTTAAGTCATCAAACACTTCAAGATCTTATTACCTCATTAAATATCTCCAAATACTTATTACTTCAATCGACAATTGTGGTATTGTCACTGCCAAATGATATTCAGTACTGGGTATACACCAGATATCACTGGACCCTCAGGTCTTACCTTACCAAGTAGCAAATTAACTCTTCACTTCTTGGTTATATCATTATACTCTCAGATTATCATTTCATGGTCACTACCAATGAATACATAGCACACTGAACAACTCCACAATTATCTCAACATACAATACCTCCTGTTAATTCACAAGGAACGACATGGCACTTTTAACTCTCATTCAGTGGTTCAATACTTAACCTGGGATACTATATTTCTGCTAGTTATCCCCCAAACAAGATACCATAATACTTAGGCCTATGTAACTGTGAGGAGTGCCCCAGGGTAACGCTGGTCTCTACAACAAATGAAGATCGCTGTTAGGGGTCGGTTGTAGACCGACACACGCTCAGGGAGTGGGCGCCTAATTTGCAGGAAACGGACTTCCCAGTTCAGTCCTGTCGAATTAACGGCATCGTCCAACCCGGTTACCGCCCTACGTTAGCCGATGAGTATTCAGCTCAACACACTGGAGAGACGTTGAGGAAGTCACGAATGCCTAAAGGTCTAACTTCAACTATACAAAACATACGCCTGGCAACGGTTCAGACAATATCTAAATCTCTACGTTACTCGACTTAATTGGCACAGAATTCACTATGTTAACACATGAGCACTGATATTCACCAAAATTGACTAAGTTAAACTGAATTAATAGGCGGCGGGAACACACGTTAACATACCTGGAGAGACGTTGAGGAAGTCACGAATGCGTGATTCTCCCTCGTGTCGAGGTATATACGTGCGCTCGCGGGGCAGCTTGGGCCTCCGTATTCATACCAGAAAGGTCGATCTTACCAACAACAAAACTTCTCTATCATTTTGGATCACTGTATACTTAGTTATGAACTCCGGTGTTCTTGATCAGGGTAATTTCCTATGTCTATTCATATAATCTAATCAGAGGTTGAGCTTGCCAGGAAAAGGTGGAATATACACGTCGATAACATTAATTCTGCAAGCTCAGGCCTGAGACGAAACAAGGAGCTAGTCACGGGGAGGCGCTAGATCTTGGGGATTATACCAGTTGACAGAATAGTTCAGGAGATTAATGATTTTCTCAAATAGACAACTGACACTAATTAAACTATAAACATCAGATTCTCTGATGTCGGGGCGACAAAATGATATAACTTCAGGCGCGATCAGAAACTCATGGATACCCCCACGGACGACATAAAATACGCCACTCTAGCTGGCAAACTCGACACTCACTTACTTGACACGTTCTACTAACGATAAGGACAGTTGAAGCATTCTACCCCACTCACAATGGATCTTGAATGTTCCAACTGTAAACAGACATATCTAAGTTGACTCAAAACCAAGGTGTTCTCTCTCACACTCACATTCATTTTATAGAGAGGTTGGTTTCAGTAAGTCAGAGAAAATGGGATAACGGAGGACTGAGGTGTCTTGAAGTGATGAGAAAACGGACTCCTCAGATGGAGGACTCAAACGAAAGCCGAGTTACATGTTTTGTGGGCTATTGAGCGTAATATGAATCATTTGATTTTGGCGCTAACTGACGTGTAAGACCGTGGTCATTACAGTGTGAGCTCATTCAAAACCAAACTTGACCAACACTGGAGCAAATTCCAATACATTCAGGAGCCAATGCATGCCCAGTATTTGCCAACAGTGTGTATCATAGACGTGACCGACCGCCCAAGTTGCTAACGAGCCGATCAGTGGCGAAGAAGATAAAAGTAAAAATAATACTTAAACTAACCCTCTAGGTAATGTTAGTGTTTAATCATCAGTTGAAATAGTCCGTGTGGGGGTTGATCTTCACCTGATCTATCTTGGGCTATCCATTGCTATATCCACGTACTGCATAAATAACTATAGTATATCATTCTTTAAGAGCTCGTGTTATTCTCACCAACTGTGTATTTTATTTCCGAGATTGAAAATAAAATAATATTCCTGTAATATTGAATTTTATAAAGGAATAAATCGAATAAGATATTTTTCAATTGATTCGATTCACTTCCTATCTCTCGATCTATCTCTATCTTTCTATCAATCTCATATTTTTCCCTGAATCTCTTACCCACAACTATCTATCTCCTACCCACAACAGGTTATATTGAAATGGTATAATGTTGAGATTGTGACGAATGTGATGAGGTCATGTTCCCCATGAACTGTGTACTGTACTGTGATTGGAGGTTATGTTTCCCCCTCACCTGTGTACTGTGATTGGAGGTCATGTTTTCCCCTCACCTGTGTACTGTACTGTGATTGGAGGTTGTTTCTCCCTCACCTGTGTACTGTGATTGGAGGTCATGTTTCCTCCTCACCTGTGTACTGTGATTGGAGGTCATGTTTCTCCCTCACCTGTGTACTGTGATTGGAGGTCATGTTTCCCCCTCACCTGTGTACTGTACTGTGATTGGAGGTCATGTTTCCCCTCACCTGTGTACTATTCTGTGATTGGAGGTCATGTTTCCCCTCACCTGTGTACTGTGATTGGTAAGAACAATCTCTGATCGCTGGTGATGGCAAGGAACCAATCTTATTTTAGAATTCCGGGAAACAAACAATACTTGAGCAGCATGGTTATATTATATGAGTCAGTACATTTACTAAATAGACTATTTTATAAGAGGAATGAATATTGTTTTGTGTTCGGAGTCTTTTTTTTTTTAGTTATGAATAATAGGTGTATAATTGTTAGTAGACTTATTTGGTATCCATCAAATGACAAGATATAGCGATTGTTTGTAATGATTTGATTATCTATCCAGATTATTGTAGTTAAAATGAAGAAGTCTAACAAAATGGTGGTTTTGATAACTGGTTCATTATATTTGGAGGTTAAAAATAATCTCCCACAGCAATACTTTAGTTTCCCAGAAAACAGAAAAATATTTGTAAATCCGAAGCTGGTAACTATTAGGATCCAAGTTGGTTTCCAAGTAGGAATTTTCAGACAATGAATCTTATATTTTAATTTCCTTTCCAACGTGCTTTTCTAATTTAACTACAAAATTATACAATAGCATTATAAGGCCACCCCACTGCAATAAAAAATTTACAAATCATCGTATGTGAACGCCATTGTTGAAGAAGATGCGAGAGAGATTCTGGCATGTTCTAGATCGGCGGAGAGGTGTCTGGTGCGTGGGCTGGCGTGGGGCTCTCAGTATAATAGTGACCCCCGGTACACCCGGCTCAGTATGTCATACTTCCACGGTTCACGAAGTAACGCTAAACCAGACAGGACTGAAGGCTTTGGTGGTGAAGGTATACCTGCCTTCGGTGACACCAGGTCTAAGCTGTCTTGTGACAGACCTGACTTTAGTGAGAGATTCAGAAACTTTTCCCCAAGTGCGAGAAAATCTGGGGATGAAATATTGAGAGATCTTAAGGAACAACTGAGGAGAGAGGGTGATATGTTCTTCAGTAATTCATCGCCAGACTGGGGATTTAGTCCGAAATCTATGTTTTCAAAGGTGAGTTAAATAAGATATTGATTTGAATTTGTATTTTTCTCCTTCCCAGTGTATGGTTTAAGTTATAATACCGAGATAACGTCACACAAAGGTGATCCAGGAATGTGATAATTGCACCTGCCGTCTGTGTGTGTGGGGGGGGGGCGTGGCGTTATTCCATGATCCCTGTACTAACAAACTTTCTTCCCATACCATAATAGTACAGAAATAAAATCAGCATACACCAAATGAATGGTAAATGTCGGTAGAATCGAAGTTAACAAAGTTAAAGTATTTTATAATGAAGCCGGTTTTAGTTTTCAGGATTTCGACTCCCTCCCCCCCCCCAAAAAAAAAAATAAAAAATAAAAATATATTATTCTTTAGTTTATCATCCATACATGAAAAAGTGTTCTTGGTCACTATAGTTTGCTATAAGATTGTCTTTATTCGTATAGACAGTAAATATACAAACAATGGTAAACAGTAAGTATGTAAATGATGCCGTAATGTGGGATACTATTATACACCCACCATACTGTATGTAACTTCGCACACATTATAGTACATCAGTATACAGCATACATTATAATCAGTATACAGTACAGTATGTATCGACATAATACTGCGGCAGGGACATGATAGCATACCTTGAGGAGGAGAAAGTTAATGTGGGTGTGTGTGTATGTTGGAGTCAGGAATGTGCGGGCCCCTCCCCACACCGCCTGACAGGAAGTTAATGATGAATCTGCAACGTGGAGTGTGTCCTTAGTCTGGCCCTGCTACACCCACCCACCTACACTTTCTTTACTGTGTATGGAGTTGTTATTGAGATGGTGCCAAGAAAAATAATAATGATTATTATTATTATTATTATTATTTTTATTATTTTATTATTATTATTATTATTATTATTTAGTCGATCTAATGGGCGGTGGAGATATAATTATTATGTGATATGAGTTATAATGAGAAGGCTAATACTACTGCCATTACTATTATTATTACTACCACCTCTTTAACTACTACAAAAAAACCATACTATTACTACATATTATGCTTCTCTTGTAATTACTACTACTACTGTATAACTATTGCTACTTTTGTAGCGGCTGTTTCTAGTATTACTTGATATTACTACCACCGGTACCATTATTGAAACTGCTGCAGCATTTACTACAAAGTTACTACTGCCGTCAATACTACTACTATATTAGTACAGCCACAACCACCACTGCAATTAGCACAAGTAATACTTCTACTACCACTATTACCAATAGTACTACTAATAATGTTTCGGAGATTATTTGAATAATTTACCAATTAAGAAATAGATGATAAGTTGAGAAGGATAGAGAGGTCTGAAGGGTTTGACAGTATACAATATAGATGAAACTGGGTAGGTGTGGTGTGGCACAGTGTGTAGCCAGACGGTGCCCTGGTGCCACGCTGGTGCCACCTCCCGGACCGCGATCAATACCCGACCTCAACTGCCTCCCGACTACACACGCATTTGCTGCCACACACACACACACACACACGACGTCTGTTGCTTTTTTGCCAGTGACCGTCGTATACACACTTGCTTTTACTTTACACACATCTAAAGGTATTCGCTTCCACTCGCCATCTCAAGTCATTTGCTGTTATGTGAATCCCACATACGGTATCACGTGACATACGACCCTTACTTTTTGACTGACAGAAACCTCACGCGTATTGTCACACCAGGTTTCTTACATCGACAATCACATGACAACTGTCGGTTTAACAAATGTAGTGATCCCGAAGTTATATATCTCATGCAAATTTGTCACATTCAATCTCAGCTCAAGGTTGAGGAGTGGGGGAGGGGTTAACTTGTTAGGGAGAGGGTGGGGGTCAGTTTTAGGGAATCCTAGAAAAAAAATCACAGGAAAACCTAACCTAACCTAATCTATTTTATTACTTTAATTATTAATAAAATGTGAATTTTTACTTTGATTTTTTTTTCCTGTTTCTAAGTTTATTTCCGTTCATCACTTTGAGGGCCTTGTTCCAACTGTGGATACTCCTGGGCTGAGGCTGTGTATCAGGAGGCGAATAAACCCAGCTAACATCCTATGAGGACGCTGGTTGATGTTTAGTGAGGCTGAATCTTTGTCATGTTAAATTGTACTGTGACATGTGGTTTTCCAGTGAGTAGGATCATTATTATTATTTGCTTATATTTGTAACGGGTTACGGGCACTATGCTGTTTCGCGTATCTGTATGTCTTAGCCACAGTGACTGTGTGCTGTTTGGTGTGGCCATTTCAAGGATAAACATAAAATAAAGACTGAGGTCACACTGTGGCTTGACCTTACAAATGAAGGGAAAAAATCGTCGGGAAAAAGTGTCACACTTTCCATGTCAAGCCTAACCTACACCTCAAGCTTATTTAAAATTAAAAAAAAAATGTTTTCGTCTTTTATTTTGGCTATATTTTGTTTTATTATCCGTGACTTTAATCGCAAATTTTTTTTTTTTCTGCAACTTTTTTTTCCGGTGATTTCTTTCGGACACGGAGGAGTGGCGTTGACTGTGGTACGAGGTGATGGTAGGCGTGAGCCAAAGCCTCGACAATTTGGCCTGACCTTTGAGCTAATGTGACGCACATTACCTCAAGTTTAAACGTTGCTGACGTCACCCCTATGTAGAGGTGTACTCTGGGGAAGCTAGTTCAGGGTCTGTATACACCTCCCCCGTTACGGCGTTCGTACAGCTTATTATGTTAGGATTTTTTTTTTTTTTTGCGAAGCAGATTAAATGATTCAATTTAAGTTCAACAAAATCCATATATATATATATATATATATATATATATATATATATATATATATATATATATATATATATATATATATATATATTATATATATATGTGCTGATAACCACAAGGAAAAAGAAAGCACGAAGTTCCCAAGCGCTTTCGTGTAATTCACATCTTCAGGGGTGAGTGATTTTATCAAGATTTATCTTATCCACGTTTTCATTGTGGATCTACATGAAATATATATATATATATATATATATATATATATATATATATATATATATATATATATATATATATATATATATATATAATTTTTTACGTACGTAGACATATGTATATTTACGTTTGAGAATCAGTTAGTTTATTCACCTTATTTGGTAAAGCATAGTAATAACTTAACAACCAACAACATTTACTTGAATCAGTAAGTTTTACTTTTTTCATAACATGTAAGGCGAAAGCAACAGGTTGACCCTAAGACAAATGTTATTATTTGCAAATTCAGAAAACAGCCCAGAGAAATCATATACGTAAAAGTGTTATAAACAAATATATATAATAATTATATGTCTGAGATAACTTATGCAAATTAGTCACATTAATCAGAGGAGCAACAGCGAACAAAACCATATAAGAGAAAATAGACATCCAATAGAATATACGGAGGAGTGAGAAAGCGCGATTTACAGCGGCTATATATAGAAGGTTAACGTCGGGGCGCACCTTGTGAGGAGAGACTGGACTCAAGACAGCAAATTGTGTGTTGCCGCCGCCTCCACCCACGGCGTCAGCTGTGGCTGGGGGTCCCTGGCCTCGTCTGGCTGGCGTCTCAGGCTACCCTTACCCTAATATATAATTATCAACACGCACACACCCTCGTATCCCAGGATCAATGCATACACTTGTCCTGCTATAAGGAGTCCGTCCCATTAAGATTACTTGCAGTAGCTCGTAGCAGTTACAAGCGTAGTGAGTGAAGAGAACGTAAAGCATTCCTACCAAACTGTCTGTTCTCAACTTGTGTTATTGTTGTTATTATTAATCGTTCTGCTGTATGTCTTTACTTCAACATTTTTATTTCCTCAGAGGTGTTAATCTAATCAATACCACCAAGATGAATTTGTCATTTAATAAATGCCCCGTTACTGAACACATGTCCTTGTCACCGTATTTTTATTCTAGTTAAGAAATTTTTTAATTGGAATTAATGAACGGACATTGATAGCACTTTACTTCATACAAATAATTTTCAAAGCATTTTACTGAAGATCATTATTTAATTGGTACACACACACATTTGTGATTTGGAATAATGATTGTGATCCATTTTAACATTAATAATAACAGCTATTTTGAAAAAGTAGTAGAGTATTGATATTGCTGACGAAGATTATAATCTTTGGTTGCATATTACAGCTTAATCTGAACTTTTTAGCAGTTATGTGTTGCTAGAAGCTAAGCTCGGGGATAAGGGGATATACAGGTATATCATAGTTTTTTAGAAGTTATCTAGTGTTTGAACTGACATATTGTACAGTACTGCAGACCTTGGATGTTAAAGCTCAGAAATACACGTTAAGAATATTTGACAACCTTAAATGTTGTAGGATCTTAATAACAAAGAAATTCTAAATTTTTCAAAGTTGCATGAATGTAAGTGTTCAATGTGTCCCACAACATCTAAACAATTATTAATAATTTGAACTGTTACCTACAGAACACATCACAGAACACACATAATTTGTACTACTAAGAATCTTTTGTGGACACTATATGAAATGACAGTTCAAATATCATGCCACAAACTGAGAAACAAGACGTGACAGTTCACTGTTAATAATTGTTGGAGTGTTTGTTGGCCACAGCCGAGCTCTTACAGTCGCACAAGGTTAACAACACTCGCACGTACTCACAGCACTCTCTGTTCAGGGTATGATGGGTAGAAAACAAAAACTACAGTATTATAACAGTTTAGTTGTGTTAATTTACATCTTACAGTTTAAGGAATTTTATTGTTTTAAAATGCATGACTTCACTCAAATCACCGATGCTGACGTGTGTAAAAGAAATATACTTCTGGTGTATTACCCAATGTGCTGACTGACACATGAGTCTTCTAAAACAATACAACACCTGTGATATAGTTGCCACCTCTATAATTTTTCAGCATATAAAATAAAAAAAATATGCGAGAAGTGTCTGGATTACGGCAGGAAACGGTACAGTACAGCATATAACTTTCAAGTGGTCACATCTTCATAGTGCGAGTCATAATTTGAATTCATGAAAAGAAAGGTAATTGTCTTGATGCTAATGAGATGTTAAAGATCACTTAAGTATGAATTTAAGGCTCTTACTTTCAACCCTAATGAGCAATAAGATATTTGGATGACAATCGCTGACATTTTACTGAGTATTCTATATATTTTGTCAACTTCCTGTCACTTAGCACCAAGTGAGATGGTTTCTTACAACGAATACTATGTAAAATACACAAAACAATTATTAGGGGGGAGATAGGAAGAAACTGGTTCACAAATAAGAACATAAGAACATAAGAATGGAGGAAACTGCAGCGGGCCTATTGGCCCATACTGGGCAGTCCCGTTTACACCCAACCCCTATTGCTCATATGAGCATCCAACCTATGTTTGAAGCAATTCAGCGTATTCGAGTTAATGATGATATTTGGTAACTTGTTCCATTCATCCACTACTCTGTTTCCAAACCAGTGTTTACCTATTTCACGCCTAAATCTAAATTTGTCCAATTTAAAACCATTGTTACGAGTTCGCTCCTGGTTGGATAATTTGAGTACCTTTGTAATGTCCCCTTTGTTTAGCCCTGCCTTCCATTTATACACCTCTATCAGGTCGCCCCTCGCTCTACGTCTCTCAAGGGAGTGCAAATTAAGATGCTTTAACCTGTCTCTATACTCAAGGTTCCTGATACCCGGGATTAGTCTTGTCATTCTCCTCTGAATTCTTTCCAAGGATTCTATATCCATTCTGTAATACGGTGACCAGAACTGGACTGCGTAATCCAGGTGTGGTCTCACAAGAGCAAGATAAAGTTTTAGGATGACCTCGCTAGTCTTGTAACTAACACTCCTTTGTATGAACCCAAGTACTTTATTAGCCTTGTTTCGAGCAAAAACACATTGTTTACTTGGCTTAAGGTTCCTACTTATCATTACTCCTAAATCTCTCTCGCAGGGTGGTGGACGAGTGGAACAAGCTTAGCAACTTTGTAGTAAGTGCTGGAACGCTGGAAAGTTTCAAAAGGAGGCTAGATGATTCATGGATAATAGAGAGTCGTAGTAACTCTCGACAGGAGCTGCCATGCACAGGCCAACCGGCCTATTGCAGACTCCTTATTTTCTTATGTTCTTATGTTCTTGGCATTTGTTATCTCAGTATCTGTTCGTATTTCTGTGCGTCAACAACTAAGGTCTTTCAGTATGTTTATTTGTGCAATTCGTACACTAATGAACATACAGTATTATGAAGAAAAAATAAATATGCATTTTCCTGATATCTTTCCCGAAATGACATTGTATTAAGTGAAGATACCCGGGTCGCTTGCCGCATCGCTGACAAAAGTTTGTAATTATTTATTCTTTTTGGGGGGTTGGGGGGGGGGAGCGGGGTTGCTGAACTTTTGCAAAATCACTTACCCGTTATATTCTTTTCCGTTGTATTATTCGTTAATGTTGTTTATGGGTGTTAGTGCTATCAGGTTACGAACGGTGTCACATAATGAGAGTCGAAAAAGGGAAAGAAAGGAAGTGTTTTGCGTTGGAATCACCACTGATGCACACACAAGCCTAAGCCTAATTACGTAACGTGAAAGATTGAGAATTATGACTTCGTTTTCAAAATATGCAAAAAAAAATCTCACTTATATGTAAACCTAACTCAAGTTTAACTACTCCACCTTTACTCAGTCAAATCTGAACCTAATCCATGGCAAGATAACCTGACCTAATATATCTCCCCAAGTCTTTTTTTTTCTTTAGTACAGTATATTCGCCTCTTCTTTCTTTCTGCCTTTCTTCGTCTCCTCTTGGTGGTTATGAACAAGGCAAGACAACCAGCGCGGCGCCCTAACTCCCAACCTGTGTTTACATTGACGATATTTCTGTCCCATAATGTTTTGGCTCTCCGATCCCCCTCGCTGCCACCCCTCGTCTTGAATTCACGATAATTGAAGAAGCATATATAGATAGCTATCAGATTAATTTCACCCCTATGATCGAGAGAGTACTATGAAATAAGGTGGTGTAGGTTGGCTGGACTGTGGTATGGTATGGTAGCCACTCGAACCATTCATGGGAAGGCGCCAAAATTTCAACTGTCAACACACTAGTTCAAGGACCTTCTTCGCTCAGTATATTGAGGCCGAGGAACTTACACTTTATAGTAGGTTTCAAGATATCAAGAGAAACTAATTGCTGACATATTCTATCATTTCGTCAACTGGTCTCTACTTCTCGTAAAATACACATACAGAACATAAACAAGAGGTTGGAGTAAGGAGATAGGATATGATACCCAAGGAAGAGTTATTTTGGTGTGTTGCAGGAGTGGCGGGTCAGCCAAGCATGCCGTGATGCTCTGACTTTCACTGAGCACTATGTTGTGTATTTCATGGCCACTGCATCGAGGATAATGTTGCAACACTGACAATACGATATGCACTGTGAACTGTCTGGCTCGTAGGAGTAATGCAGTTTAGTCCGTAAATTATTATTATTTTTATTATTATTATTATTATTCGTAGTAGTATTAAAGGATATCTTTAGAACTTTTCGTCTTCATTTTGATTATTTACAAATTTGTATACAATTGATATAAATATTTATACCATAACTGGCTACAAATGATATAGTATTGTGATGATGTACCGTACGGGTTATCAACTAAATTTACTGTTGTTACTGATAGATATTTTTATGATTTTTGTTTTTAGCTTGTTTTTTTTCGGCTAGCATTGTAAATATTTTCGATGGAGAGAGGAAGGCAAAAAACTAAAGATTCGGGTGTGACTGACAACATTCCATTGGCATAATATTGCAACCCTTCCTCAATTAGCTTTGTGTAGCTTTATCCTGCTCCTACACACACACACACTTAGTAAAATATGGACATCATGCACTGTACGTGAAGAGTTTTTCTCTCTCTATCTCTCTGATGACGCTGGGGATGAAACTTATTAGGAACAATGTTAAATCGTTAGCAATTTATAAAGACAGATGGTGGTGGAAATAACGGTAGATTGTGATTGTAGTGGTGGCGCTTGGTAGTAACAGATGAAGATGGTAGTTGTGGCGACATGTAGGGATAATAACTGTGGTGGGAGGTGGTGGTAATGGTGCCAGTGATGGTTGGTTATCGTGGCAGATAGTGGTGGTGCTGGTGGTAGCAGGTGTGGTCTGCCAGAGCGAAGGTGGCGTGACGTGACTACCCCCCCACTCACCCCCAACCGTCACCCCAAGGACCAACTTCCCCCTCCCTCCTCCACTACCCCCACCATCCCACTACCTCCCACTTGTCTGAGACGTCTCTATTTTTTCTCTCAAGGATGAACTAGGTTGTTTTTGCCTGTTCTTTAAGAATTGTCTTACCAACTTGATTGTGACCTATTTCAGAGAAGTTAAGAGTTGGTTGCGGGGTTTAAAACACAGTTTAATAAGTTTAGTTATACTGTACTCTTGCATAGGAAATAATGTTTTAATTAAAATAAGCGAAGAATAAGTTCCCCCGCACACACACACACACACACACGAAATATATACAGACACACTGTATGCTAGGATTTATATGCATGTGTGTCTTCTGTGCACATATTACTTGGGTCATGTAAGGATCAGTTTGATGTCTTCATGGGTGGTGGTTGCTATGATTTTTGTATGTACAGTATAACTGGCCATAATCACCCCTCTCACACTCTCTCTCTCTCTCTTACATATATTAGCAAATTTTTCCAAGAAGTAACAATGAGAATAGCTCTTAAGCCTAATGTGTGTTTGCCTCTAAGATTACAGTGTGTTTAAAACGTTTCACGAAGCATCTACCAATTTATGGCATAATATTCAGAACAGGTAATTCATAGAAAACCAGAGTTACACCATAAATAAAAGTTTAGAATTCCAGGGCGGTGGTGCAAACGTGGCTAAATTGGTCCCATGATGCAGCGGTGGATAGGTAGGAGGGCCAGCCAAACAGCGTGCTTCATTTCTAGTTTAAATTCCCGTTTAAATTGTTTAATCGCTTGTTAATAGAAGTAGATTTTGAGGATTCCTTCTCACGTGATGTTCGTGGGTGTAATAAGCACGCATGATTATGCTTAAGGCTCCTAGATTTACTTAAATTTGGGAATTTTCTGGTGAGTTCTGGAGGAGGTTTGCGTCATCAAGAGGGGGAAGAAGGGCGGGGGAAGATGTGGCCTCCCTTCAGTCGTGATCTGGTGGTGCCCGTGCCAACCAACACCCCTCGTACTCACTGAGGGGAATACACCAGCAGGCTATACAATTAGTAATACCCCCTTCCCTCGTCTGTCATTTGGAGTGAAAACCGTATGACGGCAAAAACTCGTACGACACAACGACCAGAGTACGACACTTGGCGAGCAAGAGTACGATACTTCAGTAAACTATAATAATACGATACTTACCGTTGATTAGTTTTTTGTGTGTTACCAGACGTTTCCTTGAAAAGAAAGGTGGAAAATAGTACGAAGAAAAAAACCTGCTTCTATTTTACATGTGAATTTTGAAATACAGGTTAAATAGTTTGAAAACTGCTTATATCGAAGAAAATAAGGTATTTTAACCAGTGTGCAGCTTTGGTGATAAATATGGACTGCGAGAACTTTTTTTCCAAATTTTGTTCATAGATAATAAGCTTCACACTGGAAAATTAAAAATACTCTAGAGTATTTATTATATGTGTGAATGACTGAGTATTTTTCAGTCAGATGCTGAGTGACATTGATTGTTTGTCTTAATTAAAGCATCATCATTTATCACCGGGAAAGTGAATGATTCCATAAGGCAAGTTACCAGTACATTGATAACGTACATTAAGTACGGTGGTGGAGTATGTACCTGGACTGACATGGTGCTCGGGACATGCACATATACTGTACTGTTTTGTGCGCTGATAGATAACGTTCGAGAGTATTCACCACTTAAGGCAGTTAGCATATGTTTCTGTCACTGCAACTATTAATCTCGCACAAACCACAAGTTGTTTCTTTCTTAGTTTTGATTACGCCACTTTGCAGTTCTTATTGCTGTTGATCTCAAGAAGAGTTACTGATTTTCTTGAGTGTGCATGCATTTGTCGACCTATGAAGGTATTTCATTCGATTATTATCAAGAATAGTAATGCGCTCCCCCGGCGGCGGCCACCAAACATAGTGCTCACACTAGTGCACCACCGAGCTCTGCCAAGTGCTCTCCACTTATCCAACCTCTTATGCTCTTATTATACCATATTTATATAACGAGAGATAATTCACGCTAATCCGCTTTCATGAATGTTTTTTTTATATAAAATAAAATACTGACAAGTACATATTCCCGGAATGGTTATGATCGAGGAACCTCTTGCACGAGATGCCTTTTGGGGCCCATCTGACCCTGAGGGCGAGAGAACGTCATACGACCTTATGTTTCTAGAATGGCATCTAAATATTGAGGTCAGGTCCTTCCCGTGCTCGGGAGGAGAGTGAGTGAGCGGGCACGACCCACCCTCGGGCCGCCTGCCAAGCTACCTACCAGGTACCCGCCTCCCGCTTCTAGAACAACCCACACCGTCGACACTCTCCCCTCGCCCAGCCGACACGCACACATCCGTGAAATATTGTTAACCGTGCTTAATACGCACCCAGTGTTGGAGTAGGCGAACCTGGTAAACCCCTAAAGGGATAAGAAGTTGTAGGTACGGAAGAATTGGTACATATTATGCATCATACAAGGGATGTTTATCTAAGAGGGCGAGTGCGTCTCTTGAGACAGTTGTGTTAAGTGTTCATCAGTAGTTTGGCTTTGGGAACATAAAGTAAATGCATATAATTATGACTGGTATTTGCTGGCGGCGGTGTTAATTACCTTCCACTGTCGAAAGTTTATGAAAATTTTAGCTTCTCACAAACAAATGAACGGAAAGAAATTACATGCCAGTATCCTTGTCAGAATTATTTTTTTTTTTGAAGGAACTGAAGTTACTGTAACGTGAGGTGTATCTTATAACAAAGATTAATAACAACGTAGTAGGCTGATATCATAGAGTAAAATATATGGTGTAATTAGTATTTTATATTGACATTTAACAACGAATCTTAAGACAAAATTAATGACTGTGGGACGTGCCAGTGTTGTTATTGTATGTTAGTATGTAATTATTGTCGTGTCCGTTAAGTATCAACCGTTTTTCTCTGATTACTGTTCTTCCATACTTGGTGTAACGTACCAAGGAATAAAGGCAGAGTTTGATTTTGAATTTGATGGTACGTACCTATCAGCGTAGTCATGTATGTGTGGTACCTATCAGCGTAGTTATGTATGTGTGGTACCTATCAGTGTAGTCATGTATGTGTGGTACCTATCAGCGTAGTCATGTTTTTGTGGTACCTATCAGTGTAGTCATGTTTTTGTGATTTCTATCAGTGTAGTCATGTATGTGTGGTACCTATCAGTGTAGTCATTTACGTGTGGTACCTATCAGTGTAATAATAATAACGGTTTATTGAAAAAATTCTGCAGCCCGAAGGCTGAAATATACATTGGACATAAATGACTTATTACATACTGTACATTGGTGGTTTAACAAAAGCCTTCATTAGAGAAAGGTAAAGGAACATACAGTGAACATTCAGATTAATGTAGGTGTTGAACAGCAAACTCGTAGTGTAGTAACTCCCTCCCAGATGGTGTTAGGAGGAACTCACGTGGTGTAGTAGTTCCCTCAGCTGGTGTTATGAGGGACCTCACGTGGTGTAGTAATTACCTCACAGATGGTGTTATGAGGGGCCTCACGTGGTGTAGTAACTCCCTCACAGATGGTGTTATGAGGGGCCTGACGTGGTGTAGTAATTCCCTTACAGATGGTGTGATGAGGGACTTGACGTGGTGTAGTAATTTCCTCACATATGGTGTTATGAGGGACATGTGGTGTAGTAATTCCCTCACAGATGGTGTTATATGAGTGAGGTTTGGTCTTAGGCCTTCCTATCGTAGACGGATTAACACATCGCTGGTTGTTGTTGGGTCTCACGGGCCGTTATCACTGGGTACCTGGGACCTCACTGTGTGAAGGTTAACTTGGGTACGACTGTTACTGTTGAGTTGTTCTTACTGACTTAGCACTGTTCACCTCTGTTTAACACTGGTTCCGTTCCTTTCCTTAATGAAATTGTAACTTCTGGCGAGAACTTGTTGATGTTCCGGTGGGGAGGAGGGTTCAGGGGAGGGGGTTGGTATAGGCCAACTTAACAGTTGACCTGGCTGCTCCGAGAGGAGCGCCAGGTACGTCTTGACCCTTAGGTGGTCAAGGGTGTAGTGTAGTCATTTACGTGTGGTACCTATCAGTGTAATCATGTTTGTGGTATCTCCGTGTAGAGGGATGTTCATGTGGTACCTATCAGTGTAGTCAAGATCGTGTGGTATCTACCAGTGTAGTCACATTTGTGGTACCTATCATTGTAGTCATGGTCGTGTTGCAACTATCAGTGTGGTACCTATCAGTGTAGTCATGTTTGTGTGGTACCTATCAGTGTAGAGTTGTTTGTGAGGTACCTATCAGTGCAGTCATGGTCGTGTGGCAACTATCAGTGCAATCATGGTCGTGTAGTACCTATCAGTGTAGTCATGGTCGTGTGGTGCCGATCAATGCACTTACAGTATGTTTGTGTAATACCAATCGGTGTAGTCATGTTTGTATGGTACCTATCAGTGTAGTCATTTGTGTGGTAACTATCAGTGTAGTCATGTTTGTGTGGTAACTGTCAGTATAGTCCTATTTCTTGCTCGTGTCAGTGTTTACTTTCACAATCGTAGCGAGCACACAGTCAAGGGAATCCTACATACGATCTAAAGTTGATATGTTAGGCTGAAAATTTTTAAGTTTCTGCTTTGATATTTCGACACATGAGGCTTCTTGGTGGGATGTGGGTTTTCCCGTGCTAGTCCGGTGAAGGTGTCGAGTTGGCTCATTCAGTACAGGCTCCAGTCGACGCAACTTTCCAGCCTAGTCGATGATGTCACTGTTTACAATACTTTTCCCGCCTCATGACAGCACCACAAAACCTGTCTAGACCTCTCAGCCTTGATAGTTATTTCATGCAAAGCTCAAGCGGAGAACAGATATACGCGCCTGTAAGTTTGGTGTATAAAATAGGTAATAGCTGGTACCGTGTGGTAATGTTGAAGGTGACAAGTCAAAACTGATGGATTCGTTATGCACCGGAGACGTTGGCCAAGATCGCCAATCGTTCTCAGTACTTGAGCAGGTTTAGTTTACTGAGCACAACATTTTCAGCCATTATATCTCCCTGGTTTATTTCATGATTTATATATTTATTTATTTTCCATTCTTGAGAAACATTCGTGATTAACGTATTTATATTTTGAAGGCATGTATCCATTTTTTTTTCGGAATGTGAAAACTGTCATAATTTTTTAATCTTGTGGTGACGTCTGGTGACACACCTCGCCCTTTCTCCCCTTCACCTCACTACTCTACTGCTCCTGATCTTTACTCTGACAGCAGGTTGTTCAGTGCATGTGATAGTGTATAATAACGCTACGACAAAGGGCTGTGAATACGTCACTAAAAGTTGTGTGTGACTAATACACTGGAATATATATACATATGACAATATCCTGAAGCCAATCAGTATATCCCCGGGTTGAGCATAAGCAACTTGTGCACAAGGACAGCCACTTGCTCTAACGCTACGCTACCGCTATGTGGCCTTCACACATCGCCAAACCTCTCAAGCGAGCTCCAATCAAAAGATCGGTAGGTCATTCATGGCTGTCAAAAAAAAAATATATATATATGCAAGTAAATCACTGTAGGTGCTCGTGATCCAGGTATATGCTGATAACCACAAGGAAAGAGAAAACACGAAGTTCCCAAGCGCTTTCGTGTAATTCACATCTTCAAGGGTGAGTACAGACCAAGGAGAAATACTTGACAAGGCTAATATATACAGTAGAGGAGAGTGAGATCAAGTCCCTGGGGAACAGCAGGTGTCCACAATTTTCTGGTCATAAGGCAGTGACCCTTACTAATTTTCTTAATCAAAAAATTGACCATGCCATCATTTCTAAGCACAGCAGCTGTCCGTAGTCAGGTCATAGGGTAAGATGACACAACCTTCTCACCTGGTTACAAAGCTTCTTAATCAAAAAATTAACCAGTTTGTACATACCATTACTCAAATTCATGTTGACAGATTCGGTATGTTTAATGAGACTAGATTCTATAATGTTCCTACTGACAATTGAACTACAAGGTAATATTGAGGAGGCATTATCCCAGTCAGTGCAATGTTTATTATCCCTCATATGAATGAACAGAGCATTGGATTCCTGGCCTGTCCTAACACTATATTTATGCTGTTAAAGTCTAGTTTTAAGATCCTTACCCGTCTGGCCCAAGTAGAACATATTAGGAGTAATGACAAGTAGGAATCTTAAGCCAAGTAAACAATGTGTGTTTCTCGAAACAGTTAATAACGTACTTGGGTTCATACAAAGGAGTGTTAGTTACAAGACTAGCGAGGTCATCTTAAAACTATATCTTGCGGTTATGAGACCCCACTTGGATTATGCAGTTCAATTCTGATCACCGTATTACAGAATGGATTTTGAATCCTTGGAAAGAATTCAGAGGAGAATGACAAGACTAATTCTGGGCATTAGGAACCTTGAGTACAGAGACAGGTTAAAGCTTCTTAATTTGCACTCCCTCGAGAGACGTAGAGTGAGGGGCAATATGATCGAGGTGTATAAATGGAAGTCAGGGCTGAACAAAGGGGACATTACAAAGGTACTCAAACTATCCAACCAGGAGGGAACTTGTGACAATGGTTTTAAATTAGACAAATTTAGATTTAGGCGCGAAATAGGTAAACATTGGTTTGGAAATAGAGTAGTGGATGAGTGGAACAAGTTACCAGATATCACCATTAACTCGAATACGCTGGATAGCTTCAAACATAGGTTGGATGGATATATGAGCAATAGTTGTTGGGTGTAAATGGGACTGCCCAGTTTGGGCCAATAGGCCCGCTGCAGTTTTCTCCATTCTTATTTTCAAGGAACCTTGTAAATGCAGCCGCCTGCATTGTTGGGGGAGTTCTTAATTAATTTACATTTGTTTTACATTGCATGAGTTTTTAAATGTCACATTAACGTTCCAGGTTTTCAGTTGTATAGGAATATGATAATTTTTTTTGTTAAATGGTAATACTAAGAGATTCTTATTGTCATGGGTTGGCTTTGGATCAGTTCTTTAAAAAACAATTCTTAGTGATGTTAAGGCATTTGTCTATAAAAGACCTAGAGTACTTAAGGTTCAAGTCAATATTATAGATATATTTATATTCCTCATCAATGAATTCCGGACTGCATATTCTTCGAGCACGTAAAAACATTGATGAAAATACTGACTGTTTGGCTATTATGGTGGGCAGAATAATAATGATTGTATGAACACACATTAGTTGGTTTTCTATAAATACTGAACTGAAAGGTGTTACCTATTCTGTGGATCAGAACAGTCTAGGAATGGTAATTTGCAGTCATTCTCTAATTCCACAGTGAATTTGATCGAATTTGATCGAGGGGGTCTTGTCAATTAGTATTACTCCTTAGTCTGCACTCACCCCTGAAGATGTGAATTACACGAAAGCGCTTGGGAACTTCGTGTTTTCTTGTTTCCTTGTGGTTATCAGCATATACTTGGATCACGCACACCTACAGTGATTTACTTGCATATATATATATATATATATATATATATATATATATATATATATATATATATATATATATATATATATATATATGCAAGAAATCTAATATTAATAAATTACTCTTGTTGATCCATTCGTATTTTTGAAGTGTTTATACTTAAACATCTGTTACTGCCTTGCATGTGTTCCATCCTAGCAAGTTTAATAATTGAGTGTTAAGACATTAATAGATTTATATTGTGGATGTTTAGTGTGGGAGATACACGTGCTCGAGCGTATTTGGTCAATCATATCTGCTCTCAATTGACGTTCCCTCAGAAGCAAGAGCAAATCTATTATATATTATATAAATATATTTCTTTGTCTCTTTGGCAAACTCAGTATCTTGTCCTTGCCAGATTTCTATTTCTCTTTGATTCAGTCGAGAATTTACTGGACACAACGATATGTGTACAATGTGGTAAATGCGCCTGCATTCTAGCTTTTTTTTGTGAAAAATTTAGAAATACCATTTTTTTTATTAGAGCTCAGAATGTAGGCTACCCTTTGTAAATAAATGGAATCCGCGTGTATTAGTTTATATACTGTAGTCTGTTATTTCATATAGGGTGGCTGGGTGTGCTTGGTGAAGGAGGGCGGGAGGTGCTTGGTGAGGATGGGCGGGAAGTGCTTGGTGAGGAGGGGCGGGATGTTCTTGGTGAGGAGGGGCGGGATGTTCTTGGTGAGGATGGGCGGGATGTGCTTGGTGAGGATGGGCGGGATGTGCTTGTTAAAGAAGGGCGGGAGGTGTTTGGTGAGGGGCGGGAGGTGTTTGGTGAGGGGCGGGAGGTGCTTGGTGAGGAGGGGTGGGAGGTGCTTGGTGAGGGGCGGGAGGTGCTGGGTGAGGGATAAGCCAGCCGTTGCTTCACCATCCCACAGGTTTTCTACATTTCCTCCCCCTCCCTCACCACCCCACAGCCCCTTTGTCCCCCCCTCCCTTGTTTACCCCTACTCCCCCTTAACACTCATGATGATTCGTCATGTCCCGTCACCTTTCCCTTGACGTACCTGTGGAACCCTCCCTCACCACACCTGTACTACCCTCCTCCCTCCCTCACCACACCTGTACTACCCTCCTCCCTCCTTCACCACACCTGTACTACCCTCCTCCCTCCCTCACCACACCTGTATTACCCTCCTCCCTCCCTCACCACACCTGTACTACCCTCCTCCCTCCCTCACCACACCTGTATTACCCTCCTCCCTCCCTCACCACACCTGTACTACCCTCCTCCCTCCCTCACCACACCTGTACTACCCTCCTCCCTCCCTCACCACACCTGTACTACCCTCCTCCCTCTCTCACCACACCTGTACTACCCTCCTCCCTCCCTCACCACACCTGTACTACCCTCCTCCCTCCCTCACCACATCTGTACTACCCTCCTCCCTCCCTCACCACACCTGTACTACCCTCCTCCCTCCCTCACCACACCTGTACTACCCTCCTCCCTCCCTCACCACACCTGTACTACCCTCCTCCCTCCCTCACCACACCTGTACTACCCTCCTCCCTCCCTCACCACACCTGATACGAGCTCTCCTGGGTATGAAATTTAGTATAGTATTTAATTTATGGCGTACATTAATAATACATTGTTACCTTGGGTTTAGGTATTTACGTATTATTGCCTCTAAATCTTCCCTCACATTGTCCTGACACTTGACTCCTCCTTCATGAAAAACTAACTGGTGCTTATTACCAAGTCTGGAAGAACCAATTTAGGCTTGAGGTGGTTTTATATTATCCGGAAATTCTCTTATTGTTGTACTGAGACGGATACTTGATTATTGAGACGGATACTTGATTATTGAGACGGCTACTTGATTTTTGAGACGGATACTTGATTATTGAGTCGGATACTTCATTATTGACTAGTTTCAGGATATTGTGTACCATAATCCCGTATCATGAGTGTTACTGCTGATGACTGTACAATGTTACTCACACCGACAAGTTCCTCATTTTAACTCTTGTTTCTTCCTCAGGCCGAAGACGGCGAAGACTTTGCACGACGAGGTATGGATGACTTGAGGGGCCGACACGCTATGTTCCGCATGCCAACCTGGATGTCTGAAGACGAGGACGTAAGCAACTTGGCAACACGCATGTCCCACGCGCCACACTTCGCCACTATGGGTCGCCGCGGCGGCCCATGGCGCGAGAGACGCAGTTCTGGGGGGTCAGCCATGAGTGCCACCTCCGAGGACGACTCTTGTGACGCTGCCGCCACCGACAAGTCGTCTCAGTGTTCGGGCGGGTCGACTGATAACCCGAGTCAGGAGATACCCATCCGGCTTGAGGCGCCCGCACCGCCATCCTGCACACAGCATCACCAGCAGGAGCAACAACAGCAGCAGCAGGAAAATGAACCTGTAGCGCCGCTCGCCTCTAGAATTGGAGGAGTGAGAAAGAATACTCAGTACCCAGTGCGCACCACATCCGCCGTGGACGCCAGTGACCATTCTGACGACGTACCGCGTACAACACGCTGCGCGTCTGCACCCCCAGAGATGGCTGACCAGGCTGTACCACAAGATTCTCAGACCCCACCAACACAACAGCGCTTCGTGTCGAAGATCAGTATAACGCCACAAGTGCCTCAGACTCCAGGTTCCCCACAGACAAAGGCCGCACCGTTTTCTCCTTTGCCAGCCAAGTTCAACACGGTGCCCAAACCCTTTGTTCCTGTCGGCAAACAACAACAAGAGACGCAGCAACAGCCACAGTTCGTTGAGCAGCAGCAGCAACAGCAACCAATGTCAGAGCAGCAATGGCAGTACCAACAGCAACAGATGCCGGACTCACAGTGGCAATACCAGCATCCTCAGCAACAGTACCAACAACAGCCCCACCACCAACAGGATCCACAACAGTACCAGCAGTATACCTACCAGCAGCAACAGCCTCCACCTCAGCCACAGCAGCCCACCAGGCAGGGGGGGCAGCGACCCAGTGTCGTCCGCAACATTCCCATCTTCGTTGAGGGCCGAGATGGTCCCATAGTGAACGAGGAGACGAGTAACCAACAGAAACCTCCACCTCAGTGGGGACAATCCAGGCAGCAACAGCCACAGCAGCAGCCGCCACAACAGCAGCAGCCACAGCAACAATACCAGCCGCAACAACAGTACCAGCCGCAACAACAGCAGCCACATCAGCAGCCACAGCAGCAGCCACAGCAGCACCAACAACAGAAGCAACAGAAAATGTTCAGACCACACCCTCACTCTCAGACACAAGCTCCTCCACAGCCTGAACCTATACCTCAACCTGTGCCCATGCCTATGCCCATGCCCATGCCCCAATCACAGCCACAACCACAACTTCAGGAACATACAGAGCCACAACCTCAGCCCAAGGCTCCGTCCCCCACCAAGGATCCTCGCCTTGCGCAAATCGAGGCCATCCGGGCGTCAGTCGAGGAATTCCGAAGTAAAGTTGACGTCTTCACAGGGACTAAGAACCGAGAGTTCCTCTACTTGGACGAGATGCTGACACGTGCGTTGCTGAAACTGGATAACATCGACCCAGATGGCCGCGACGATGTGCGAATGGCCCGCAGAGCAGTCATTAAAGATATCAACGCCTCTATATCTTTATTAGAAGCCAAAGCCAGCGAAACAGAAACGAAATTGAAGGCCCAGGAACCTGTTGCTGAGACGATGGACACAGAGGCCAGGCAACAACAGGAAACTGCCGCCGAACAGCCGACGGAAGCTGGTACTCAACAACCCGTGCAGGAAGCGGCCAAACAGGAGCAACCTTCAGAACCTGGCGCAGGGAGCGCCGCGCCTCCCGTAGTGTCCTCTGCCTCAGCGGGAAATATCGACAAAAAGAGTGATTCAGCTTCTGGTGAGAAGATGGAGACGGAGCCACAGGAAGGAACAGCTACCTCAACCGCAAGCCAACCAGAAGGTGGTGAGGTTGTGACCGGTACATAAGACTGTCAGGGTCGTGCTACCTGATGTGTGGTGGCTGTATACAATGTGTGTGTGTGATATGTAAATATATATATGTGTGAGTGTACAACACTAATATATACATTGCTCTAAATAAATGAAAAGTTTTAAGAAATGTTGTGTTGGTTTTTCCTGTGACCAGCTAATGTTACGTACATTGGATCATGCACTTTATATATATATATATATATATATATATATATATATATATATATATATATATATATATATATATATATATATCAAGGACAGTAAACAGCACCATAGTTACACAGTTGGCGGCACAAGACATTGGTACATACGTAGATAACTGGAAGGTTTGTGGGAAATGCCTGCCTGTAACGGAGCGGTTGGCACTGTGCCGGTAGGGCCAGCTAGGCTAGGCAAGTTCCGCGGCACAGTTATTTTGGCACCATGATAGCTGCTGCTGCTCCCAGGAACTGGTGTGTGAGAAGTAGAGGAGGAGGGGAGGAACTTGGCACACACTCGTACACACTTATCACTAACAAGTGTACCTTTGTTGATACTATTACAAGTGGCACTACACATTCAAGAAGTATAAGTGGGGTTTTGATCTTTGAATTGGCACTCATAGGCACCCACTTCCGGTTACTGGTGGCACCTGGCACCAACGTCAAGCTCTGTTGGCACGTGCTCAAATATCTTACTTCTGACCATATTGAATATGAGAATATTTTTTTTTTTAATTTTCATCTTGCTTGTAAATCTTTTTGGCGCCATAAACTTCACATTATCAAGTCACTTCACTGATGCTTGATCTGCATGAAGGTAGAACTGTGCTAATATATGTGCCAGCAGGATGTTGGACACACATACACACACACATGTGTACACACATAATGTTGCTTCTACCTCTTGAACACCTACTTACACACACACACACACACACACAAGGTTAAGACTGAACACCCCAAGTAGGATTTTCTGTGTTCAAGATGGCCTCGTCTCATACCTAAGAGTTACGAGCACAAAACACTTCATAACAAGACTACTTGTCTTATGATAATGATCTTAACACTAATCGTTCTGTACTAGTTAGTGTTACAGTGTTCCATACAACCTGGAATTACTACAAATGCTCACGTACTGCATTAAGTGTGTGTATGTGTGTGTGTGTGTGTGTAAAATTACCTTTGTATTATTGGTGAACTGGATATAGTATTCCTATTATGTGATGAGAATGAATTATTGGATTTATATGTAAATAAATACAGAATATAACAGTATAATCTGGTTATGCAAATTAGCCCTGATTAAAACAGCGGTAACCATATATCAAGTGCTTATTTTCTCTTCATTACAATGTTTACAGTATATAATGATATGTACGTACAGTATATGACTGAGACCTTATCTCCTTATGTAAAGCTTATTTTGTATTTAATAAGTATGGATCTCGCTGCTACTCGTGTTAAGCTGACGTTATTAAAGACGAGACAAGAGTCGGTATATACTGTTAAGGTTTCAGCAGTTATCTGGAGTAACAACTTGTAAATAGGAAAGATTATTTTGTGTAAACTTGACCTTCATGTTGAGGGTGACATATATATCGATAGATGTTGGAGTTGACTATGCAATGTTTCTTCTGAATGTGATATATTATGTACATGTCAGTGACGTATGAGATAGTTGCCTTTTTTTAAGTTATAACGTTTAATAATTTCTTTATTTTTACATTTGCTTAAAGTCAAGAGGCTGTTAAATATAGGTTGTATCATGGTGAATATTTAACTTTTTTTTCACGAGTTTTAAAATAACAAGGAATTCTCACTTGTTGTTAGCTACAGTCATGACACAAGCCGCCTGTCTTACCCAAACTAGTGACTGGTCAGTGTTTGTTTATCATATGATGGAAGAAAACGTCCCCCAGAAGCAGAGGGGCTACTATTAAAATTTGATAGGCGGTGTTTATGCTATTATTTCTCCATTTTGTAAATAGAAAAAAAGTGTCTATATAAATCCATATTTCTAGATGACTGTGTGCATGATGGTGTGTGATTTGTAGGTGAGAGTAAATAATGACACTTTTTTATGTAAATATGTTGAAAGATAGTCTTAGGTTCATCCTGGAATATACAAGATAGATGATATAATAATCTCGATGTAAAAGATCTATTAGGAACTATTTGTGTATAGATGTGTAAATAATTAATCACGGAAGGCACACTTTAATTTATTTACTGTGTTGTGTGAGGAGGAGAAGGAGGATTAAACAATAAGGTCGGGCAAGTGTAAGAAATTTATGTTCCCGGAGTCACAAGAAAGTGATAATTATCCCAGATACAAGATTTATGGTATACCAGACCGTGAACCTTGGTTCATAAAGATTCCCTTGGTAATGTTTTTTTTTTGTGTGTGTGTGCTTAATCCCCGTAGTGATGATGTAAGATAAACACAGACACGCATCTCACTAACTCACTTAACATGTCATATCAGGGGTTCAAAGTTAGCACCAAGATGTCGTTTTTAAACCTTCTGTGTGTGTGTGTGTGTCTTTGTTATAAAGATGTTTATTGTGTTATATCAGAGTTGATACCCTAAACCAGTGGTTCTCAACCTTGTTTGCCCCATAAACCCCTTTCACCATATGTCAGAATGTCATTCCCCCTCCTTTCCAAGATTGTCTGCCTCAAAAAGTGCATTCGAAATAATATGCATATAATACTGAAAATCCTTTATTTTTTCCATATTAGTATCAGTTTCCCCCCCCCCCCCTGAAAACCTGAGGGGGGGAAATTCCCCCCCCCCCCCCCCGGTTGAGAACCCCTGCCCTAAACTATGGTATGGTACTGAAATTTCGAGTGTAAACAATGAATACCTCATACATATACTGTACTGTATATACACATAGGGGCTCTAAAACAATAGTGTACTATCTTTGATCCCCTGACATGATCTCGTACAAGCTAAGACACAAGAGAGAGAGAGTAACCGAAGTAGCGTTGAAATATATTCTCGTTATCCTTAAGTTAAAGATGAAGAGAAGTGATGGAAGAGTCTTTGAGAATCAGGGTACATGAAACAGCCTTTACAGGAGTACAGTCGCCTTCACTTATACCTGGTACAGTGGCTGGTGCATTTTGTGAGATGTGGCAACTATGTGGAATGCTTATCTAGCATCCTTAGTCTGGCTACTATTGTGAGGTTCCTTAGGGCCATTGAGGGAGTTTTAATATGATGTAAACAAACACATCTCACAAAACGAGCCAACCACTGTATCAGGTATAAGTGCAGGCGACTTTACCTTATATTCAACTACTGGTAGACATTCTTTTTCTCTGTGTTACCATAGTGTGCAGGGTATCTCATACAGGTGATGCATCCCAATAAAATCAGTCACCATATGAATGAATGATTTGGCCAAAATGCTACCGAAAACTGTGTACTACGAGTGTGGGTCTTGATGAAGGGTGATGTGACAGTACTGGGTGGTGAAGAGGACCTTGGGTGGTGGTTGTGGTAATTACTGCGGTTACAACAACTATAGTAATTTTAAGGGCGTAGTGTATTTTAGACCACCTACCACCCATCAACTACTGGATATTAAGAGAAATACTGTATGTCTCTCCCTTGGTACACGAACACGTTCCAGTGGGCTGTTGAGCTGGGCCGAGGACGTGGTGAGGAGCTTGTCCAAGTACCGGGATGTCCTGTACAGACCTCCCTGGTGTTGGGGGGGGGGGGGGGGGTCCTGTACTGACCTTCCTGGTACTGGGGTGTCCTGTACTGACCTCCCTTATACTGAGGTGTCCTGTACTGACCTTCCTGGTACTGGGGTATCCTGTAATTCATCCATGGTGATACAGAAATGATGTGGAATTGATGTTTACGTTTCATGTGATAGACGACGTGCCAAAGATGATGTGTGTGTGTGTGTGTGCATAATATATATTCAGATATATATATAATGTGAACAGTCCATAAGACAAGTATTAGCACATTTTTTTTTTGGATGTATTCATTTCTATTGTGAATTTTTGTTGTTGTTCTCTCTGTAAACATACCACTCGAAGATATAAATATATATTTCTCCTACCTATATGTGTGTTTGTTCTTTATATATAAATGCTGTACATCCTCCCTGTGAAATCTTACACATTAATGTACCCAAAATATTATCTCTATAGAAGTTATTGGTATTTATATCTATATCTTTTTTTTTATCTGTGCTGGTACAGAAATTATAAAACCAAGAGATTGGAGATACAGTGCAGTACAGAAATTCACAAATAGTAATAAATAAGATGATGTTTGTAAGATAAAAGTTATAATTAAACATAATATTATAGAGTTTTGTTATATTCTCAGGACTTCCCTCCTTCCTTCCTTTCGTCCCTCCCTCGCTACCTCCTTCCTTCACTCCTACACTCCCTTCTACCACCTTATCTCCCTTCCTAACATCCTTCCCAACCCCTTTATTCCCTCTCTACCTCCTCCTCTCCCTTCCTAACATCCCTCCCAACCCCCTTCTTCCTACTCTCTCTTTACCTCCCTTTCAACGTCTTTCCTTCCCTACCCCCTTACTCCTTCCCTCTCTCCCTACCCCCTTACTCCTTCCCTCTCTCCCTCCCTCCCTCAGCTCAATGAGTATGGCTTCGTTCGCTTCGTGGAATGATAAGCGCCGAGTACCTAGAAAGAGAGAGAGAAATGGTACCAAAAAAGAGAGAGAGAGAGATTACCACGAACAAGAGATAGATATATAAAGCACTAAGAAAGAGAAAAATAGTAAGAAAATACAGAGACAGAGAGAAAAACAAAATGAAAGAGAACGAGAAAAAAGGAAGTAAAAAGAGAGAGAGAGAGATACCTTTTCAGTACCCCCCACCAAAAAAAAATATAAATAAACAAAAAGATAATCCACTCAATAAAATAAACAGATAAAGAAACAAAGGAAGATAAAAAATGAGGAGAAAAAACAAGATAAAATATTTATACCATTTCACGAAAGTAAACAGAAATTACAAAACTAAACAGAGAAACAAAACTTGAGAGAAATTATTACTTTTATTATTCAGAATATTAAAAAAAATCTCATTATGATTAAGGAATATACACAAACAAAACACAATTAAACCGAAATTAAAAACAAACAGAAAAACCAAACACTTAACTTAACCAAATTTAACCTGACCTATCCTAATTTAAACTAACTAAACCTAATTAACCCGTCCTAATTCAACCTAACCTAACTTAACCTAGGCAAACCGCAACTAACAACCAAATTTAATAATAATAATAATAATAATTAACGGTTTATTGAAAAAGTTCTGCAACCCGAAGGCTGAAAATATACATTGGACATAAATGACTGATTACATACATTGGTGGTTTAACAAAAGCCTTCATTAAGGAAAGGTAAAGGAACATAAAGTGAAAATACAGATTAATGTAGGTGTTGAACAGCAAACACGTAGAGTAGTAACTCCCTCCCAGATGGTGTTAGGAGGAACTCACGTGGTGTACTGTAGTAGTTCCCTCAGATGGTGTTATGAGGGACCTAACGTGGTGTAGTAATTCCCTCACAGATGGTGTTATGAGGGGCCTCACGTGGTGTAGTAACTCCCTCACAGATGGTGTTATGAGGGACTTGACGTGTGTAGTAATTCCCTCACAGATGGTGTTATGAGGGGCCTGACATGTTGTAGTAATTCCCTCACAGATGGTGTTATGAGGGACTTGACGTGGTATAGTAATTCCCTCACATATGGTGTTATGAAAGACCTGACGTGGTGTAGTAATTCCCTCACAGATGGTGTTATATGAGTGAGGTGTGGTCCCAGGCCTTCCTATCGTAGACGGATTAACACATCGCTGGTTGTTGTTGGGTCTAACGGGCCGTTATCACTGGGTACCTGGGACCTCACTGTGTGAAGGTTAACTTGGGTACGACTGTTACTGTTGAGTTGTTCTCACTGACTTAACCATCATGAGCTGTGTGTGACCTTCATGACCTGTGTGTGACCTTCATGACCTGTGTGTGACCTTCATGACCTGTGTGTGACCTTCATGACCTGTGTGTAACCTTCATGACCTGTGTGTGACCTTCATGACCTGTGTGTGACCTTCATGACGTGTGTGACCTTCATGACCTGTGTGTGACCTACATGATCTGTGTGTGACCTTTATGACCTTCATGATCTGTTCGTGACCTTCATGACCTGTGTGTGACCTTCATGACCTGTGTGTGACCTTCATGACCTTCATGATCTGTTTGTGACCTTCATGACCTGTGTGTGACTTCATGATCTGTGTGTGACCTTCATGACCTGTGTGTGACCTTCATGACCTGTGTGTGACCTTCATGACCTGTGTGTGACTTCATGATCTGTGTGTGACCTTCATGACCTGTGTGTGACTTCATGATCTGTGTGTGACCTTCATGACCTGTGTGTGACCTTCATGATCTGTTTGTGACCTTCATGACCTGTGTGTGACTTCATGATCTGTGTGTGACCTTCATGACCTGTGTGTGACCTTCATGACCTTTGTGTGACCTTTATGACCTTCATGACCTGTGTGTGACCTTCATGACCTGTGTGTGACCTTCATAACCTGTGTGTGATCTTCATGACCTGTGTGTGACCTTCATGATCTGTGTGTGACCTTCATCACGCGTGTGTGACCTTCATGACCTGTGTATGACCTTCATGACCTGTATGTGACCTTCATGACCTGTGTGTGACCTTCATGACCTGTGTGTGACCTCTATGACCTGTGTGTGACCTTCACGGCCTGTGTGTGGCCTTCATGACCTGTGTGTGACCTTCATGACCTGTGTGACCTTCATGACCTGTAAGTGACCTGCATGACCTGTGCATGACCTTCATGACCTGTAAGTGACCTGCATGACCCCAGTAGAGCATAACAGGCTGGACCTTCAAGTGTTGTTTTGATCAGTCGCGGTTTGACCACGTAAGAGGACAGACGTGTGCCCATAGGTGCTCCTGTTCTCCAGATCGTCACACAAAGGCCACCTCAGTCTCTACCTACCCCTTCGCCGGCAAGTGTTGCCAGCGATGGGGGGGGGGGGGGGTCAACGTAAGCGCCCCAGAGGAGGCGTCCCCTCTCTCATGGATACAGACATTTCTGAGACGGATAGTCATAGTACATCCCACACCCTGCAAGAGTCAGACCTCAGTGATAGTGACAGTAACAGTAATGTTTCTATGAGAAACACTTGCCGGAGTGGCAACACCAATGCCAAGGGCAGCGACTCTCCCCTCGACTCCCACCCCTCTGCCAACCAACCAAGTAAATTGCATCTGCACTTCCCCAAGGACTTACTTAAAACCGTCGAGGACCGGTTTAATTGGACAACAAAGTATTGGAGACAACACGGTCTCACCATTCAATTCCGAAAAGGTAAGAACCGTAACTTTTTCAAGTGTCAGACACACCAAAGGTCTATGAAACACTCAGTACTGTTGGATTTGACGGGGTTGTCCTCGTGCCTCCACCTGCTGACGCAGCAGAATGTTGCCACATCCTAGTTAAACAGTTCCCCCTATTCGCTGAAGTCGAAGATGCTCGTAACTTTAATCCACGTATAATCAGAATACGTCGACACTACCGAGGGAAGACCCCATTAGCAGCTATCATAGTTAAATGGAAGGGGATAGAGTGCCCAACCACTGTTGATGCCCACCCAGTCCTCCCTCCACTGTACGCTGAATCATATCACCCCGGGCATTCTTTTTGTGTCATCTGCTCCCATTGGGGGTCCCACCTTCACCACCTGCTGCCGATGTGATCATCCCAGATGTCGCTTCTGTTCAAGTAACCATCACTCCTCCGTCTGTGCCCAAAAAACCAAAGACCACCTCAATGGGGTTGGTGTGGGCTATGTTGTTGACTCCAGGTGTTGTAATTGTGGTGGCTGGCACAATGCTGACTCACGACAATGCCCCAAGCGTCCGTTTGTCCCAGGAGAAAAGCCTCCCCGAAGGCTGCGTCAATCTCAACCTCTCCCCCAGCCTATCGAGCCTTCTTCAACAACACCTGCCCCAGCCTGGCCTCACCTGGCTGCAACACAGCAGTCCCGGCCGTCTCCTAACTCAACTACAACTGGGCCTCCTCTCCATCTCTACTCTGATGCTGTTAGGCCTTGTGCCCCCACTGGTGCCCCCCCCCCCCGCCACAACCCCCCCTCCAGTGACACGACACAGATCATATCCCTCTTTCACGAATTTACCAACCGTATTGAAAGACTCTTTGATACACTCTGTACCGCCATCTCCGACCTACACAGACTACCCCTGCCTCCAGCTGCTACCCAGTCACCTCCCTCTTCTGGTTTGACACAACCTGGCAGCCCCCCCCCCCCTGTGTGCCCCTCATACTCACGGCCTACTCCACCGCCGCCTGGCACCACTGCTGGCGTCCACACCGAGCCTGCCCCATGCCAGGCTGCCCCCGTCCACCCACCGTTCGCTCATGGATCCAAGGACACCACCCCCGGCTCCCCGTCCCCTACCGGCATGTCGGCAACTGGGGCCCATCCACTCCAGTTCTCCACATCAATTGACCACCATGCGGACATGCTAGGTATCTAAACCAAGAAGGACGTCCCCCTTGAAGCCGACACTACCGACGCACATGCCATCACAATCACACTAAAAGGTATGTCCCTCAATATTGCCAATGCCTATGGCTATGGCCTGGCACTTGACGTTATTAGGGACCTGCCACACTTTGCCATAAACAGATAAATTGTACCGGGAAATTTCCCCCCACACACTCATCATTCTGTCACTTTATGTAACTTGCTGACAAAACCCATGACCCTTCATGCTTTTACGCCCTGAATGCATGAGTCATAAAGGCAAGCATGAACTCCGCATGCTTCCCAGATGGGCACTGCAAACGCTTCTGCGCTTCACCTTGCACAGGATGTAAGGGGGTGCCCAATAATCTAGCCCCCTCGGGAGGCAATCTAAAGCTAATCTCTTTGTTTTGATGATTCTGTAGTCAGCTGTTGTGTGACCATCTTGCTGACACATAAAACAGACTAACTGACAGTGTGTGTGTGTGTGTGTGTGTGTGTGTGTGTGTGTGTGTGAATACTTATCACTAGTAGGGCAGCTGAGAGAGAGATAGATAGATAGATAGATAGAAAAGAGAGAGAGAGAGTTAGGTCATTAAGACGTATTCTTACATAAGACACTCACGGTTGTTTGTGTGTTTATTTGTTTGTTTGTGTGTTTGAATACAGAGGTGCTTTAGGAGTCAGCGTGAGCCTAGACTGTGACGTCATACAACAACTGACCACTGAGGAGAGAGGAGGAGAAGGGGGATGAAAGAAGAGGAGGAGAAGGAAGGAGGATGAAAGAAGAGGAGGAGAAGAAGGGGGGTGAGTAGAAGAAAGAGGACCAGGAGGAGAAGGAGTAGGAAGGGGAGAATGAGAAGGAGGAGGAGGAGGATGAAAGAAGAGGAAGAGAAGGAGGGGGAAGAGTAGAAGAAGGAGGACCAGGAGGAGAAGGAGGAGGAGGATGAAATAAGAGGCGTAGGAGGAAGAGAAAGAGAAGAAGTAGGAGGAGGAGGAGAATAAGGAGGAGGAGGAGAATAAGAAGGAGGAGGAGGAGGAGAATAAGAAGGAGGAGGAGGAAAATAAGAAGAAGGAGGAGGAGGAGAATAAGAAGGAAGAGGAGGAGGAGGAGGAAGCCGTGTTTGTAAGTGACATCATTGTGGGTGAGAGAGACATAACACATTTAAAGGAAAGCATTTATTATCTCTCTCTCTGTCTCACTCTCTTACTCACTCACTCACTCACTCATTTATTCAATTACTCTTTCATTCACGCCGTCACTCATTCACTTAACGAATAATTCATTCACTCTGTGTTTTGTTTCATTCACTCACTCTCTCTCTTTCTCTCTCATTCACTATTTCCTTTCCTCTCTTCCTTCTGCATTCAATCCCTCTCTGTCTCTTTTCCTTTTCCTTCCCTTTCTATCTCTGTTTCTTTCTCATTACCTCCCTTCCTCTTTCCTTTCGTTTTATTTATTTTGTTTTATTCTTGTTAATCTAACTTTGAAGTAACGAGAGAGAGAGAGAGAGAGAGAGAGAGAGAGAGAGAGAGAGAGAGAGAGAGAGAGAGAGAGAGAGAGAGAGAGAGAGAGAGAGAGAGAGACCCTTATCATATTCTCCATCCCTCCCACACCCATCCTGCACCTGCATCTACCTCCACCCACCCTCTTCCACCCACATACCACACTCCCCCACCCACATACCACCCTCCATCACCCACATACCACCCTCCATTACCCACATGCCACCCTCCATTACCCACATACCACCCTCCATCACCCACATATCACCCTCCATCACCCACATGCCACCCTCCATTACCCACATACCACCCTCCATTACCCACATGCCACCCTCCATTACCCACATACCACCCTCCATTACCCACATGCCACCCTCCATTACCCACATACCACCCTCCACGACCCACATACCATCCTCCCTCACTCACATACCACCCTCCCTACATCCACCCTCCACCACATACCACCCTACCTCCCTCCACCCTCATACCACACTCCCCCACCCACATACCACCCTCCATTACCCACATACCACCCTCCATTACCCACATACCACCCTCCATCACCCACATACCACCCTCCATCACCCACATGCCACCCTCCATTACCCACATACCACCCTCCACGACCCACATCCCATCCTCCCTCACCCACATACCACCCTCCCTACATCCACCCTCCACCACATACCACCCTACCTCCCTCCACCCTCCACCCACATACCACACTCCCCCACCCACATACCACCCTCCATTACCCACATACCACCCTCCATTACCCACATACCACCCTCCATCACCCACATACCACCCTCCATTACCCACATGCCACCCTCCATCACCCACATACCACCCTCCATCACCCACATGCCACCCTCCATTACCCACATACCACCCTCCACGACCCACATACCATCCTCCCTCACCCACATACCACCCTCCCTACATCCACCCTCCACCACATACCACCCTACCTCCATCCACCCTCCACCCACATACCACACTCCCCCACCCACATACCACCCTCCATTCACCCACATACCACCCTACCTCCACCCACATACCACCCTCCTTCACCCACATAACACCCTCCCTCACCCACATACCATCCTCCTTCACCCACATAACACCCTCCCTCACCCACATACCACCCTCCTTCACCCACATACTACCCTCCCTCACCCATCCTCCATCCTCCCTCTCCCACATAACACCCTCCCTCACCCATCCTCCACCCTCCTTCCGTCCACCGACTCTCCACTCACTTCCACTTACCCTGTGTGGCTGGTATGACTATATCCAGGAACTGAAGTGACACCTTCCTGTAATAATGTGACGAGAGTGACCCAGGATGACCTAGAATGACATAGAGCTACCCAGAGTGACCTAGAATGACCCAGGATGACCCAAGTAAGCCTCAATGTAAATACAAGAGCAAAGACTTTAGTTATATGGTTAGATGTTTAATAATATCGCAGCCACACAAACACACACACACACACACTTTGGTTCATATCTCGTGACTAGAACAATTTACTTCTTCAATATCACTAATGAACTTTATTCTCTACAGGGTTCGCATTATCGAGGTCTTGTACCCCCATTGTCCGTATTATCAAGGTCTTGTATCCCCCAACCTCCTTCGTGGTCCGGATTATTGAGGTCTTGTCTCTCCCTAGGGTCCCGGATTATCGAGGTCTTGTGTGCGTCACTTGGTCTTCCTTCCACTAGATAACTGGACGCGTGAGGAGGCATATGATTACAGTATATCCGATTATCTATACAAGAATTCTATCCCCACCATATGTTAAGGGTCCAATTAGATGCGCTATCACGTCTCCAGCCCAGAGTGAATGGGTGGAGGGGAAGGGGGGGGAAATGGGGGAGAGAGAGTGGAGGGATGGGTACGAGGGGAGACGAGGAGGGGGGGGGGGGTAAAAGTGGAGAGGGAGAGAAGAAAAGTAGGATGGGGTTAGGAGGGGGAAGTGGACAGGAGGGAGGAGAGGGGGGGGGGGAATCAGAAGAAAGGAGAGGAGAGAGGAGAGGAGAGAGAGGAAGAAACAGGGAGGAGAGGGGGAGGGAAAGGGGAAACGAAGGAGAGGCAGAGAGGGAGAGGGTGTAGGGGATTGGAGACATGGTAAGAGGAAGAGAAGAGGAGGAGAAGATTTAATGAGATTTAATGAGGTTTATCTGAAGGACTCGGGAATTCCAATCTTACGTTGAATCCATCACCGATCAATCATTCGGGAGGGTCACGTGAAGATTAGCACCCCCCTTAGCTTACTTCTCTGTAGGATTAACACAGTAACTTCTTTTATCATTCTACCTCTGTCACTGTCTTTTCCACTCACCCTCTGTATCTGTGCATCTGTCTGCCTCTGTCTCTCTCAAATGAAAAGCAAATTTCTCACTGTTTATATGCGATTCTTTTTCCATGTCTATCTCTCTCTGTCTGTCTCTACCTGTCCTCTCTTTTCTGTCTCTCTCTCTCTCTAAAAATTATTCTCTAATTTTTTCCTGATTTCATCTAAATTGTCCACACTCACGTCTTCTTCCCGGGATCAACTCCTTTTTATCGAGTCTTTTATCAAGTTTCCTCAACTATTCCTTTCGTTCCTCATATCTCTTCTGCTAGATTACCTGTCCTTGAGGGAGGGAGAGGTAAAGAGGCTCAACAAGGCATGAGAATAATGAAGGCTTCGCTCGGCCTTGTACACGGCCATTACTGCCCCGTGTATAGGGGAGGGGAGGGGAGGGGAGGGGAGAGACGTCGACGAGGACAGATAATGGCCTCGGTCGACCTTGCAGCTGACCCTGATGAGGTGAAGGCAAGGACAGGTGACCTTCGCCGTCTGCTTGCCTAGATTAAGGTATTGACCCACTTCTTCGTTTCCTCTGTCTCTCTCCTATCCTTCCTTCCCTCCCTTATTCCTGCCTGTCCTCCATCCTGCTCCTTTTACTCTCCTCCCTCCCCCTCCCTTCTATCTTCCCTTCCTCCTGTCCACCCTTCACCTTTCCCTCGTGTCCTCCCCCCGTCCACGATACCGTCAACAGGATCGCGTGCAGATAATGATACACGCACGCACACACACACACACACACACACACACAGCTCCAAGTATTATTGTCACATCCTCAATATACTTAACCTTACCTAACCTATACTAACCAAACCTAACCTAACCTATACTAACCAAACCTAACCTAACCTATACTAACCAAACCTAACCTAACCTATACTAACCAAACCTAACCTAACCAATACTAACCAAACCTAACCTATACTAACCAAACCTAACCTAACCTATACTAACCAAACCTAACGTAACCTATACTAACCAAACCTAACCTAACCCTCTCTCGGTAAAATAAATAACTCATGTATTGGATACATCACAGGACTAATATTAACCTCTTACTGTTATGATGACCTCCATGACACGCCCCCCCCCCCCCCGAGGTCAAAGGTCAAGGTCAGCAGGAGGTTTTATGACAGGCCTGGCACTTGACATTATTAGAGACCTGCTACTCTTCGGCATAAACTAATTAACTATACAGGTAATTTTCCTTCCATACAGGTAACTTGCTATCATAACCGACGGTCTCTTTCAGGTATTCACACCCGTAAAGTGAGATAATGCTTCTGCGCTTCACCTTACACCACCACAACCACAATTATCAACTTCACCACCACCACCACCACTGCTGCCACCACTACCACCACCAACAGCACCACCACCACCATCAACAACACCACCATCACCACCACCACCTCCGCCGCCGCCATCACCACCACCACCACCGCCACCGCCACCGTCATCACCACAACCACCATCACTATCACCAACCTCTCCACCACCACCACCACCACCACCACCATCACCGCCGCTGCCACCACCACAACCACTACCACCACCGCCACCCCACCATCACAACCACCACACAATATTCTTAACTACTACAGGAGGTCGACCGCCACAGAGCCATCACAGGCGATACTCAACACAAATGACTACCATGTTCAGAAATTAAGGGTGTGTGTGTGTGTGTGTGTGTGTGTGTGTGTGAGTGTGAGTGTGTGTGTGTGTGTGTGTGTGTGTGTGTGGGCGGACAGGACCTCACTGATCACCCAAGTTTCGTCAACACCCGTCTACTCCTAATGACCCAATACATTTTTTTTTGTCTCTCTGTCTCACCAGTCGACGAGTCTTTGGAGTCCACGTTTTTCTTGTGATCAGCTCTGGTTCCGAGAGAGAGAGAGAGAGAGTTTCTTATTACCTGTATATTAGCTTCTATGGATTCTTTCACCTGAAGCAACACACAAATGAAGGACAACATACGCCTTGACTGATGTCCAAGATGAAGAAGATAAAAGGAACTCCTCACACCACAGCTCATGACACACACACACACACACACACACACACGAATGTAGGAAAAAATGGCACATGAAAAAATGGCACTAGGAAAATTTGACACCGGAAAAAAGGCATAATCATCAGACTATGAAAAAATGGCATAATAATTTTCATTGATATGTTATCGCAAAAAAAAAATATAACGTTTGTTACTGAAACTTACTGAGAGTTATATCAACGTCATAACATAAATCATTTATTACCTGTAACTAAATCATTCTACAGTATATTAGTGAAAACTCGTACATAAATGAATTACAAAATTAAAAATGTCACATTGCATATTATTGTTTAAGATTTCCATCGAATGTTAGAGCCAGCGACTTGCACAAACTCTTGGACTGACTTGCGACCAGCTTGGCGGTCCTGGCAGAGGGTCTTCAGCCTTGTCTGGAGGTTCTTGTAAACTTGTATTCGGCGCTTCCTGGGTGTCTCACATAACCTAACCTAACCCAACGGGCTCGTTTTAGCTTGTTTTAGCTTGTTGTGCCATTTTTTCCCTAGTTTGAAAATTGTGCCATTTGTTCCTGTGCCATTTTTCCAGTGCCATTTTTTCCTGTGTCATATTTTCCTGTGCCATATTTTCCGGTGCCATTTTTTCTGAGTAGGCCTAACACACACACTACTACTACTACTACAACTACTTTGCTGTCACTCGGAATCGAGTATTACGATCATCCAGGTATGAAACAATGATATGAGTTATTAAGGATATCACCTTCGTTGGTGAGTTCTGAGGTGACTAGAGAGGCCAATCTGGAACCGGTAGGGTCGTTCACAGATGTTGCACATGAGGGGGAGCTACATCTAATGCGGGAGGGCGGCGGCAGCGTCTTTCAGACGTTGGCGCTTGTCTGCCTCGGTTTGTAGTCAGACTAATTCGAAAGTATTGACAACTTCTTGTGTGGTGCTCCTCCAAGCGTTACGGTGTGGAGTAATCGTCTCCCAGGTGAAAAAGTCGATTTGGCACTTTTTCAAGTTTGTCTTAAGACTATCCTTATACTTTTTCAGTTGCCCGCCAGAATTACGTTTACTATTCGTTAGGTGACTGTAAAGTAGCTGCTTTGGCAGTCTACTGTCGTCCTTGCGGGTAACATGGCCAGTCCAGCGTAGTTGTTCATGGATAATGGTAGCCTCGATGTTCCTTATGCAGTTGGTGTCAGCGAGAATACTGGCATTTGTTCTCTTGTCTTCCCAGCGAACTCGGAGGATGGAACATAGACTACATTGGTGAAAGTTTTCAAGTGTCTTGAGGTGCCTCCTGCATGTGCCCCATGTCTCTCTGCCATATAGCAGGGTGGGGAAGACCACTGCTCGATACACGTGCAACTTTGTAGATAGTTTCAGCCCCTTCAGCTGAAGACACGGGTAAGGAGTCTGCCAAAGGCTTGAGATGCACATCTGATCCGATGTTGAATCTCTTCATCGATGTTCGCGGTGGTGGACAGGTGGGAGCCGAGATACTGAAAGTGGGTAACATTAGTGAGGGTAGTACCGTTGAGCTGGATGGATGGTGGAGGTGAAGCTGAACCAGGGCCAGGCTGAAAAAGAATCTGAGTCTTACGTACATTCACCTCAAGGCCGAAGTGTGCATACGCAGCTGCGCAGGTGTTCAGGATCTCCTGTAGGTCACGTTCAGTGTGAGCGAAAAGGGTGAGGTCGTCTGCATACTGAAGTTCAGTAATAGAAGCTGCCGACACCTTTGTACCTGCCTGGAGTCGTCTTATGTTGAAAAAACCCTTCATCCGGTACTCGATGTCCAGCCCGCCTGTTAAATTGGCACTGGCAGGAGTAAGGAAGGTAGTCAAGAAAATGGAAAAGAGAGTTGTTGCCAGTACACATCCTTGTTTTATCCCCGTTTGGATGAAGAAGAACTCAGACTGGGTGCCATTGTGCAGGATACTGCCGTTCATGCTATCGTGGAGTGGCCTCACGATGTCAATGAATTTTGGTGGGCAGCCAAAACGGCTGAGGGTCCGCCAGAGGGCTTCCCTGTTGACCGAGTTGAAGGCCTTGGTTAGGTCGATGAAAGCCATGTACAGGTCACGGCACTGTTCTCTGTACTTTTCCTGTATCTGGCGGGCAGCAAAGATCATGTCAGTGGTGTCACGTGATAGTGTAAAACCACATTGAGATTCTGGGAGGAAGTTTTCCGCCTCAGGAAGAAGTCTGTTTAGGATGACTCGGGCGGTAATCTTGCCAGCTACGGACAGCAGCGAGATCCCGCGATATAGTTGCCACAGTCTGACTGGTCACCCTTGTTCTTGCAAATATTGACATTACATTTTACATACGTACATACATACTGTACATACACACACTCACAGGCCACTACAGCTTCCGTCCATCAATATATTTTTACCTTAGGCGACGGAAGAAACCCACACTTCCTCACTACACACACACACACACACACACACACACACACACACACATACACACACACACAGATCCTCATAACACGTGAGGTCCGGTAACCTTTAGTATCAGGGTCTACACTCCCGATGTTTCCTGTGATACTTGACGTGATGACGAGGAACAGTGAGGGAGGATCAGCCCTTATCTACGACGCAGTGAGGGAGGATCAGCCACTATCTACGACGCAGTGAGGGAGGATCAGCCACTATCTACGACGCAGTGAGGGAGGATCAGCCACTATCTACGACGCAGTGAGGGAGGATCAGCCCTTATCTACGACGCAGTGAGGGAGGATCAGCCCTTATCTACGACGCAGTGAGGGAGGATCAGCCCTTATCTACGTCGCAGTGAGGGAGGATCAGCCACTATCTACGTCGCAGTGAGGGAGGATCAGCCCTTATCTACGACGCAGTGAGGGAGGATCAGCCACTATCTACGTCGCAGTGAGGGAGGATCAGCCACTATCTACGTCGCAGTGAGGGAGGATCAGCCCTTATCTACGACGCAGTGAGGGAGGATCAGCCACTATCTACGTCGCAGTGAGGGAGGATCAGCCCTTATCTACGACACAGTGAGGGAGGATCAGCCCTTATCTACGACGCAGTGAGGGAGGATCAGCCACTATCTACGTCGCAGTGAGGGAGGATCAGCCACTATCTACGACGCAGTGAGGGAGGATCAGTCACTATCTACGTCGCAGTGAGGGAGGATCAGCCCTTATCTACGACGCAGTGAGGGAGGATCAGCCACTATCTACGTCGCAGTGAGGGAGGATCAGCCACTATCTACGTCGCAGTGAGGGAGGATCAGCCCTTATCTACGTCGCAGTGAGGGAGGATCAGCCACTATCTACGTCGCAGTGAGGGAGGATCAGCCACTATCTACGTCGCAGTGAGGGAGGATCAGCCACTATCTACGACGCAGTGAGGGAGGATCAGCCACTATCTACGACGCAGTGAGGGAGGGTCAGCCACTATCTACGACGCAGTGAGGGAGGATCAGCCCTTATCTACGTCGCAGTGAGGGAGGATCAGCCACTATCTACGTCGCAGTGAGGGAGGATCAGCCCTTATCTACGATGCAGTGAGGGAGGATCAGCCACTATCTACGTCGCAGTGAGGGAGGATCAGCCACTATCTACGTCGCAGTGAGGGAGGATCAGCCACTATCCACGTCGCAGTGAGGGAGGATCAGCCACTATCTACGTCGCAGTGAAGGTTAGGTCTGATGCACAAAATAACTGGTATCTCCCGGCTGAAAGACCTAGTCGTTAGGCAAGGCTCACCGTGTATGTGTTCCCCCCCCCCCCCCTCTCTCTCTCTCTCTTTATCTGCGTTTGTCTATCTATTTCTACTTCTTTCTATCACTAACCTTTCTCCTTTCTTTTCATTTCTTTCTCTCTCTCTCTCTCCCTCTAATTTTTCTCTCTTTTTTCATTTCTCTCACTATCTCCCCCCCCCTCTCTCTCTCTCTCTCTCTCTCTCTCTCTCTCTCTCTCTCTCTCTCTCTCCCCACTTCAGGCAGGTCCATATAGAGGTTTCTGTTGTAAGAGAGGAAAAAAGAAGAAATTGTTGTGCTTAAATATATAGCAGCGATGAGAGAGAGAGAGAGAGAGAGAGAGAGAGAGAGAGAGAGAGAGAGAGAGAGAGAGAGAGAGAGAGGGGGGGGGGTGCACACTCTCAGAAGGGGAAGAAGGAAGAAAAGAAAAAGAGGAGGAGGATGAGGAGGAGGAGGAAGTGAAGGAAGAGGATGGGGAGAAGGAAGATGAGGAGGAGAAGGAAGAAGTGGGGGAGGAGGAAGAGAAGAAGTAAAGGAGGGGGAGGAGGAGGAAGATAGGATGAGGAGGAGAAGAAGAAGAGGAAAAAGAGGAGGAGGAGGATAAAATGGAAGAGGAAGAATAAGAAGAAGAAAAGGAGGATAGGATGAGGAGGAGGAGGAAGAGGAGGATAGGATGAGGAGGAAGGGAAGGAGAGGGAAGAAGAAAGAAGAAGGAGAAGAAGAAGAAGAAGAAGAAGAGAAGGAGAAGGAAGAAGAAGATGAGGAGGAGGAAGGGAAGGAGAGGGAAGAAGAAAGAAGAAGAAGAAGAAGACGAAGAAGAAGAAGACCTTTTATGTAGTAGGGCAGGTAAGAGTGAGGCCACCGCCCAGACCTCAAAGTGGCACGCCCTCACGCCCACCAGGTGACCCGCTCTCAGGTGGCCAGGTGAACCACTCTCTCCTGTCTACCTACTACCACAGGCCCCGCGATGACTGACTGACAGACAGACAGACAGACAGACAGACAGACGACCCTCCAACATCAGGTAAGATTTGGTTAGGTTTGGTTAGGTTAGGTTAGATTTGGTTAGGTTAGGTTTGGCTAGAATAAGTTTGGTTAGGTTAGGATATATTGGACTGGGATAAAATTCTTAGGTTAGGTTAGGTTAGACTGGGATAAAATGATGAGGTTAGGTTAGGTTAGGTTAGACTGGGATAAAATGATGAGGTTAGGTTAGTTTTAGAATATATTTGACTGGTATAAAATTACCTAACCTACCCATTCACATACTAAGAACTGTGGTAGAAACAAAACAATGGGTGAACTATAGTTGTATAGCGGCAACAGACGGACAAATTTACAAGATAATTATCTCTTAATACCTCGTATGATCTCTGAAGTATGACCTAACACCTCGTATGACCTCCTAACACCCTGTATGATCTCTGAAGTATGACCTAACACCTCGTATGACCTCCTAACACCCTGTATGATCTCTGAAGTATGACCTAACACCCTGTATGACCTCCTAACACCCTGTATGATCTCTGAAGTATGACCTAACACCTCGTATGACCTCCTAACACCCTGTATGATCTCTGAAGTATGACCTAACACCCTGTATGACCTCCTAACACCCTGTATGATCTCTGAAGTATGACCTAACACCCCAGATGATCTCCTAACGCCCTGTATGATCTCCTAACACCTTGTATGATCTCTGAAGTATGACCTAACACCCCAGATGATCTCCTAACACCCTGTATGATCTCCTAACACCTCGTATGATCTCTGAAGTATGACCTAACACCCCAGATGATCTCCTAACACCCTGTATGATCTCCTAACACCTCGTATGATCTCTGAAGTATGACCTAACACCCCAGATGATCTCCTAACACCCTGTATGACCTCCTTACACCTCGTATGATCTCTGAAGTATGACCTAACACCCCAGATGATCTCCTAACACCCTGTATGACCTCCTTACACCTCGTATGATCTCTGAAGTATGACCTAACACCCCAGATGATCTCCTAACACCCTGTATGACCTCCTTACACCTCGTATGATCTCTGAAGTATGACCTAACACCCCAGATGATCTCCTAACACCCTGTATGACCTCCTTACACCTCGTATGACCTCCTAACACCCTGTATGACCTCCTAACACCTTGTATGATCTAACACTTCGTATGATCTAACACCCTGTATGACCTCCTTACACCTCGTATGACCTCCTAACACCCTGTATGACCTCCTTACACCTCGTATGACCTCCTAACACCCTGTATGACCTCCTTACACCTCGTATGATCGCTAAAGTAAGATTTGTGAGCACCTTGATTCCATGTCCTCGGAATTTAGAAATTTTGTCTCGGTCTATTTCCACCAACAAGTAATAGAGGAGTTTTCTAATTGCCTACTACGAGGTCTGTGTGCGTGTGTGTGTGTGAAGGTCTCTCTGTTGGGGGAGATGCGAGGCCGACCATCGTATAGTATTGAGACAAGTGACACAGTATGACTCACCTGTTGTGTGGGAGGTGTGTGTGTGTGTCATAGCGACCTCCGTACAAAGATAATCTCTAGCACACACTCACTGCCCATTCACACACGCACACAAAGACACACACACACACACACACACACACACACACACACTGAGAACATCTTGATAATCTATGTTTTGGTTCTTCATGATCATCAAATTGATTTAGGTGAAAGTGAAGCATAGATTGACACGTTGTAAATATTGATGAAGTAACTCCATCCCACACCCCGTGACTAGCACAGAGAGAGAGAGAGAGAGAGAGAGAGAGAGAGAGAGAGAGAGAGAGAGAGAGAGAGAGAGGAGGCAACGTGATTTCTTCCGCAACTAATGTCTTCTAAGAGAACAGTATACAGTACACCATTGTATTATCGTTCTTGTGTTTTATGACAACGTTGTGTGGTGTACATCAACTTTCCTCTCACGTATGATAGCGTTCTTACAGCGGATTGTTGATGTTATTGTTATTTTTGTTCCTATTGTTGGTGTTGTGTTTATTGTTTTGGCATTGTTGTTGCTATTGCTGTTATTGTTGTTAGTTATTATTATTATTATTATTGTTGTACATTAGTAGTTGCAGCAGCCGACATAATACTGCTACACGATCAACTTAGTCACTGCAATCATGAAAGACGATAAGCTCTTACGTGTTGCAGTCAGGCGGTTGCAAACGCTCTTTATTGTTATATTTGAAATACGAGAGACACAATTACAGTGTTTTAATATAGTTTGTCCTCTGTTGTAATGTCATTGCTGATGTTATTGTTATTCATTTTTTAATTTGTTTCACATCAGTTGTCAGAGTTCTTGGTATCTCGTTTGCTCTCTGTTGTACATTTTAACGTCACACAAGAGCCTAGTCATACATTTTAACGTCATACAAGAGCCTAGTCATACATTTTAACGTCACACAAGAGTCTAGTCATACATTTTAACGTCACACAAGAGCCTAGTCATACATTTTAACGTCACACAAGAGCCTAGTCATACATTTTAACATTACACAAGAGCCTAGTCATACATTTTAACGTCACACAAGAGCCTAGTCATACATTTTAACGTCACACAAAAGTCTAGTCATACATTATAAACATCAACACAACTCCCTATTTCCAGGTCACAGTGTAGACTTGACCATAACGGGAACTGTTCATGGACACAACCTGGATATAGAGAGACAAGGTCGTGATGGTATTATAATATTTGGGGGTTTGAAATTTCCGAAATTCCAAGTTTTTATGATAATAGGAACCCTCCAGGGACACACGTAAGCCCATTGCGGTAGGAACAGTGGTGGTAGTAGTTAAGCCTCGAATGGGTCTTTTAATGGTAGTGTTAATGGTTATTGTTAAAAGGCACGAACCAATATAGCTCATAAAAGGGAAGAGAGGAGGAAGGGGTTATATAATTTCTTTACTTCCGACGCCATAATGTTAAAATGCTTGTTCCAGGGATCATAACGTTAAACTGAATTAAACTTTAGGTAAATTTATCTTATTTATTAATTTTTTGCTGTTGATGACTTGTAGAATTACTAAATAAGATTACAAGCTTAAAAAAAATCATAGTTAGTGATGTAGAATGATTCATTATAACATCGACATCAACTTTGACGCTTGATGAGTGTTCTATAGTGATGATTCCTGGCTTAGTGGGATCGGGTAAAGCAGTTTTATTTCTTATTTAAACCAATGTGTGTAAACAATGTAAACAAACAAGGGCGTAAATACTGTAAACAAACGTGTGTGAACCATATAAACATACGTGTGTAAGCAATGTAAACCCACGTGTATAAACAATGTAAACAAACAAAGGAGTAAGTTAAACAAACATATGTGTAAACAATGTTAACAGGGTTCCAGCACCTAGGGGATGAATCAGAGCGTGAGAGGGGGGTAGTGTGGCCTCGCTCACACCGCAAACAACCACACACACACATACTGAGGATAGGTGGGCGGGACACACACACACACACACACACACACACACACACACACACACTTCAATGCATAAATGTTTTTTTTTTCATACTCAAGTTGCTACGTTGATGAGCGTATCACGAGAGCCGACAGGAGGGAAGGAAGAGGAGGAGGAGAAAGAGAAGGAAGGGTAAGAAAATGGATGGGAAAAAGTAAGGAAGAGGAGGAGAAAGGGTAGAGGTAAAACAGACGGATGATGATGAGGAGGAAGAAGAGAAGAAATAGAGGAGGGATAGGAGGAGAAAGGTGGAAAATGGAGGGAAGGATGAGAAAAAGGGGGAGAGAGAGAGAGAGAGAGAGAGAGAGAGAGAGAGAGAGAGAGAGGGGGGAAGGGAGGAGAGAGAGGGAAGGGAGAGAGAGGGAGACAGCTATCCCAGGGTGAATGACACGGAGTCACGGCCACGACCACTACACACCAACCCATGACAGACAGACAGACAGACAAACAGATAGATAGATAGATAGACAGATAGATAGATATATAGATATAGATAGATAGATGTCGAATCCGAAAAATCGCCATACTAATTCACATTGACTCAACGGTGAACGGAAATAAAGCCACAGGAAAGTCACATGACTCGTATACATTGACAACACAATATATATATGATGGCATTGCATGTACAGTAGGTTAGGTTAGGTTAGGTTAGGTTAGGTTAGGTTAGGTTAGGTTTAGGTGCTTTTTTTCTGTGACTTATTTTCTTGTGACTTTTTTTTCTTGATTCAACTCAACGTGTAAATAGAAACACCTGTCTTACCTGAGCTGTTGATTCTCAGAGCTCTGGGTGTTGCGTTTCCTTCTTCACTAAAAACAAGAATGGTGTCGTCATTCCACTCATATTATACACTAAGGGGTTGAGAATCGGGATGTTGTTACGTTACGGTGAATGTTACGTGACTAGACATTCTTTGCTTGGTCTGTTACAGCTGAGGGCCGGTGAGGGGGGGGGAGGGTGAGAAGGGGTAGGGAAAGGGGGGTGACCAATAGGATATGCTTGTTTACGAGTGAGTTGGGATTAAAAACGTAACATCAGGATCGTTTCTCTGTGTGTGTGTGTGTGTGCGTGTGAGGAGTATCTGTGTGGTACTCTGTTTAGGTCTCACTACGAACAGGACACCTAGCTGACGTGAAACATGATATGGGACAGAAGTATCCTACTATATTCTCAGTCTTACAAGCAGAGATTACGAAATAACAAGTGGGTGGCCCGCAGGGGTACTGCGGTGTGGCGCGGTGTGGCAACTGCATCAAGGTGAGCTGGTGTATAGCTGGAGTCCTGCAAAGGTTTGACCGTATAAGGCTAGCTGCTCTGTACACCGGCGCGCCCCCTCCTGCAGCCCTGTCTGTCCGATACAATTCTCAAACCTGTCTTAAGTTAAATTTTCATCCCAACTACGAGCACAACAACGCATCTAACCACCTCGTTAATATTTAAAAGCACCAAGATAACTACCGTAATGTCGCTACTATCACACCAAGTCTCTGTCTCAACTAGAGGTATTTTATCCTTGCCCTGGTATGTGGAGAGCTCTGACGTACGACTGTTGGTAGACATGGAGTGTAACCGTTCTCAAGTCTGTAGGTACGGGGAGGGCGGCATCCACTGACCTGTCTGCTAGCTCTTGCACCACCGCCTCGCCCCCAGGATCTTATGGCCGCTCTGCTCATTTAAGGAGTTTTATCATTTAGTTAAGAGGTTTGAGGTGTCTCCCTGGGGCATTCTCCTCGCTGGCTTATTAAGGGCGATGCGTTGTTTTGGTATAATTAATTCATGCAGGTGTTTTGGTTTACGTAAGGCATGGAAGGTTGCAAAAGGAATCTCTACTTGAACTTGGCATTATCGCAAAATGAAAAGAAACAGACGGACAGCCAGACGGACAAACAGACTGGTGGATAGATAGATAGACATATAGATAAAAAACAGACAGAGAGAGAGATTTATTGCACGGCCAGTCAGAAATGTCAGGTTGGGAAATTTTCAAGTCAGCCATTTTTTACTCGGCGAGATGAGAGATGTATTTGTCTTCACTTTTGCCTTAAGTTTATTTAAGAGACTCAACACTGGATTAATTCTTACCCTGAATCGACACAATTTTTATTATTGTTTGTATGACTTCAATGTATATGTTGATCCGATGTGCATTTATATGACGATTTGGATGACAAATTATATATCTACCTATCTAGTTATTTATCAATCTATTTTATCTATCACTTTATCTATCAATCTATCATTCAATCTACGCATTTATCTATCTACCTACCTACCTATCTATCTATCTATCTATCTATCTATCTATAAATGGTTGTCATTGAGAAAACAAGAACACGAAAAAAATAATAAAAAATAAATAAAAAATACAAATTCCAACTTTAAAAAAATATAACAAATGGAAAATTTTACCTAAAGAGTAAGTTCGTATTTACATCCAATCATTTACATAATTAGTACAGGTGAAGGTAAGGTGTTTTATGTACGGGAGACTCATAAAATACAGTAAAATAGCTCTTAACCTACTACTGTCTTGCATTTTTGTAACTTATGAAGAGGAATATGTTTAAGGCTTACGACCGTGTCGTATTTTTCTATTTTTTTTATATAACATGCTTCCATGTTCCATATTATTCCTGTAATGATGTGTTGTATTTACTATTATATAATCTAGTCACCTTAACCCTATGCTGTTAAGGTTTTAACTGTTATTATTTGTTCAAACCCATTTTGTATTGTAACCAGCATTCTTTGTTCTCTAACGATCATCTGCATCGTTAAACGACCCACCGGCGGGTCGCGTGGCGGGAGCCGACCTTATATACAGTACGTATAGGACCCACCAACTGACGGAGTTAGATCAGTCCTCTTGTCATACAGTTCACATCCTTTGAGTGACACTCGTCACCTGTTACTTATACTTAATTTATTTGTTTTGTTCCTGTCGCCACCAATGTGGTATATCTAAGTGAGTACCTATTTATGTCTATTTATGTCCATCAGTATTTGCTTAGTTACATTTAAGTAATTCAGTGTTTCACGTTAGTTAATTTCAGTGTTAGTTTTTATATGCTTATGCAGTGTTAACGTAATCCAATGCTTTATTATTATTCTTTTGATGTTTCGATGTTTAGTATCATTTGTGTCTTAAAAGTTTCGATGGTGAATCAATTTGTTGTGATAGCCTACGAGGCTCTTTATTGTGTTAATATATAATTAAATTCTTAAAGGTTTACTTTATTTATTTTTATTCCCTTTTAATTTACTTCACCTTTTTTGTTTGGTTACGCCTAGAACCTGGATATTTAAGTAAATTAAGAGACGGCGTAACAATATATGAGTCAAGATATACACAAATACACCTTTAGCCTACTGTATACGATAAACATACACTTTCAATATACAACTATATACCTATAACCCAGAATATATAATATAAACACACCTAAAACTTACAATAGAAATACACTTATAATGTACGAAAATACAACTACAACCTATACTGCGCACACTAGAAATACACCTTTAGCCTTCAAAATACAACACTAATACACCTGATACCTAAAGTATACATAAGAAATACATTTACAACTACAATATACAAAAGACACTTCGGTCCTGCCATTAGTAAGCGATACACCCACAGTATACCAAATTACACCCTGAGACCTGTTGTATAGTACCTAGTCAATTGTCGGATACCTGCAGGTGAAGCTCTGTACGTGGGTGGGTAAGTGGACTACCAGGCCCCTTGTATATGTAGGTTAATTGCCTTACGCTGCACACGCGCGCACACACATACACACACGTAGCACACACACACAGATACTCACACAGGTATCACACAGTGGAGAGAGGGGGGATGGGGGTTGGCGCCCACTAGTGTGTACATGTGTGTACATATATCATTTGTATAGGGTTCACGTGTGTGCAATGTATCAATAAAATAGGGCGTGTAATTAAGTCTGACGATGACTCCGCAAAACTACAGGAAGATCTAAACAAATTTTTCGAATGGTCTGAAAAATGGCAGATGAGATTCAATGTAGACAAATATAAAGTACTCGGTATAGGAGATGTAAATAGGGAAAGCAGATACAAGATGAACAACTATTTTATTGAGAAATCCGACTGCGAGAAAGATTTAGGAGTAATGATAAGTAGGAACCGTAAGCCAAGTAAACAATGTGTGTTTGCTCGAAACAAGGCTAATAGTGTACTTGGCTCATACAGAGGAGTGTTAGTTACAAGACTAGCGAGGTCATCTTAAAACTATATCTTGCGCTTGTGAGACCTCACTTGGATTATGCAGTTCAATTCTGGTCACCGTATTACAAAATGGATATAGAATCCTTGGAAAGAATTCAGAGGAGAATGACAAGATTAATCCCTGGCATTAGGAACCTTGAGTACAGAGACCGGTTAAAGCTTCTTAATTTGCACTCCCTCGAGAGACGTAGAGTGAGGGCCAATATGATCGAGGTGTATAAGTGGAAGTCAGGGCTGAACAAAGGGGACATTACAAGGGTACTTAAACTATCCAACCAGGAGCAAACTCGTAACAATGGTTTCAAATTAGACAAATTTAGATTTAGGCGCGAAAAAGGTAAACATTGGTTTGGAAATAGAGTAGTGGACGACTGGAACAAGTTACCAAATATCATCATTAACTCAAATACGCTGGATAGCTTCAAACATAGGTTGGATGCTTATATGAGCAATAGGGATTGAGTGTAAATGGGACTGCCCAGTATGGGCCAATAGGCCCGCTGCAGTTTCCTCCTTTCTTATGTTCTTATATATCGAGTGGTTTAGGTAGTCAACCCCCCCCCCCCCCCAGCCCGCTAACCTGCTTCAATATTCTGAATCATAAACAGACTCTTTAATTTATGGTTGTCTGTCCGGTCTGAGGCCACGAGATTATAAGGTACAGAAGCCTTGATATTGTCTAAGGTTAACCACAGATGGCGCTCTGTGTATACGTAACTCAAATATATAAATAAATGACGCCATAATCAATACAAAAGTCTGGTAGGACTAGAGAGTAAATGGTGTAAATTAGCGTTTAAACAGTAAAATACAAATCCTAACCTAACCTAACCATACCATCCAATTTCTTGCCGTGTGACTAGCAAATGAAAGGAGCGTCACGAGAAGGCCTTTGACGGCACTGAAACAAACATCGGTATTATAGGTATTATATAAGACATAATAATAACGAAGTGGAGGTGTCCTATCCTCGCCTAATCTAGTGGAGAAGCAGATAATTAATATCTCCCCTCACCACCTCCTTCAGATATGGGTCTCCGCAATGGGGAAAAAAGAAAAACACCAAAAAATACAGAAAAAATATAAGTAACTAAAAAAAAAAAAAAAAAAAAAAAATATATATATATATATATATATATATATATATATATATATATATATATATATATATATATATATATATATATATATATATATATATACCGGCCTAGCCGGTAAGCGCTCCCTAGTCACACCCAGTAGGTCGAGGGTTCGATTCCTTGCTGGTGAGGTCGTTGATTATATATATATATATATATATATTATATATATATATATATATATATATATATATATATATATATATATAGAGAGAGAGAGAGAGATTGGTATGTAAAACTAGGCTGCAGGAGGGAGGTAGATATAAACAAGATCACCCCACCTGTCTTCCCATCACCCCTTCCCTCCGTACCTTCACCACCCCCTCACCTCCATCCCTCCCAGCACTCATGGGTGACTGGTCAATCCCATATGGATGCCCCACATGGTCAGTTCTTCCAGAATCCATAGAGGGGTATCTGCCACAGCCCACACTCACCCACGCCTCCTGCCCACGGCCATAATGGTTCACACTACCACAGTAACTTCAAGGAAGATTAATAAGGATTGTGTGTGTTTTAGGGACTCCAGAAAGTAAGAAAGTGTTTGCAGATGGTACGGGTGGAGGCATGGCTGGGATGGCCAAGGTCAGGTGACCGACGGTGAACAAACACTATACCTCATGCCTCATCTTCTCCCCCTCCTCCTCTTCCACCCACACCATCCCCTCCCTCCCCCTTCCCACAACACTTAGGTATGACTACACCCCACATTTCCGCACCCATATTACCCTCCCTATCTCTGTTTCCACCTCCACCCATATCACAATCCATACTTCCCCTTTTACCCCTCTGTACCTCCACCCACATTATCACCCTTACCTCCACTTCTACTCCCTCTTCACCTCTACCCACACTCTCTCAATACCTCCACTACACCCCCACCTCAACCACTGTCTCATCTTTCTTCACTATCCATAACCATCAAATATATATTCCAGTTTGATTCATTCTCTCTTTCCCCATCATGAACGTTAAAACTGATAAAACAAAATATTACAGAAAGTTTTACAAATTTCTCTTGATTCTACTGTTTATTATTTACAGTGGCGGCTCGTGAAAAATAAAATGGAGGGACTGCAAGCCTCACACAACAGTAGGATACACAAATTTGACCTACCTCAGGTATGAGTTGTAGTTGATGTCCACGAATTCCCAGGGCATGGTAGTAGTGTTGGTGGTAGAAGGGATGGCCGAGGTGGTGATGGACCAGTATTAATTGAAAATAAAGTCGGCGTGTCTGCTCTTCGATGTAGCAAAATTGTTTATTACTATTTCATTAAAATCCTTTATTTCTGTTATCATTTTATTTTCAATGGATATCACTGCTAAAGCAGACAGTCTGTCATTCACCATGGTACTGCGCAAAAAAGTTTTAATTCTCTTCAAAGTTGAAAAGCACCTTTCTGCTTCTGCCGTTGTCATTGGAGTTGTTATTAAAATTTTCAGCAACTTGACAGTGTCTGAAAATGTTGACTGTAGATTATTGTCATTCATCATCTCCAACAAGTTGATGTCTTGCAAATACTTCACTCGATTTTCCATCGTCAAAGGGTAATTAAAGAAAGCACGATTTAACCACACCGTCCACACGCAATGTAAACACGCTGGACGAGACTGAGCATTGACGGCAACTATGAAAGTAACTTAAATTTTGGTCTGATTTTAATGAAAATTCACTTAGCAACGTATTGAAAATAATTAAATAACATATAAAATGATATATTTGTTGGTAGTGTATTATTCAGCTGTCTCTCTAAAGGAATCATACGCCTGGCAGCGAGTGTCTGGGGGGAACTGCAGCTCTGCAGCCCTATGCACGAGCCGCCACTGAAATTTATTTACCACCAAGGAGGTTGAAATCATCGACATGTGCGTGAAGTATTCTGAATCAAATTAATAACAGGAAATAAGTACCATAAAAGGTAAGGAAGTGAAACAATCACAAAATGAATTATATAAAGAATAACCAAACAAAGATATAAGTAGATAAATATTAACCCCCCAATTAATGATGGTTTCTCGCATAAAATAAAATATGAACATGAAGACGAACAGAAGAACATGGCTACATATATATTTTGTTAGAAGTATCCCTCTATGGCCATGTAAATGATATACACCATTCATAAAGTAAAATTAACAAAATATTAATTACACTAGAAAAAAACACTAAAGTTAATATTAAGTGATAAAAATGATGTAATTGTTAGATATATTGATAGTATACAAAAACAAAGGAATGAAATAGCCATAGCAGTAAATAGTTAGCCTCGTAGTTTGTTGTGGTGCAGTTCCAAGAAGATCCAGTCAGTAAGGAGAAGCAGAGGCCAGTAGTGAGTCTGCCAGTGAAGCCCAGTACCTCGAAAGGACTGTGAAGGGATAGTAAGGTGGACTCCTATTTTACCCCGTGAATACCAGTGTAGCAATCTGTTTTGTTGTTGGCCTGTAGGAAAGATGGTCCAGTGTCCCAGCTCCAGCACCTAAAGTTTATCCACTGCACAACATCTTTGCAAACGAACCTACGTGAATCTGCTCTTAAAATAAGCTTCCAAGAAAGGTAAGAGTAGCTGTCCTAACTTTACCTTTTTTATCTTGGCGATTTTGCGTCTTTTCGTGAGTGAAAAAAAAAGGTGTTTATCTCAGCCTCACAACACCCATCACACAACCAAACTTACTGCGACTTAAGATTTATATTCTAAATACTTGGCCTTGTGCAGATCTATCACGTGACAAAGTGACGTCCCTTGATTGGTTGAGGATGATCATGTGAAGTTTACATGAAGAGTAAACATTAAATCCCGTGAAATTTACTCTAGGGAACTGAAAATCCGCCATGATCACGAATTTTCGTTACTATATAATCAAACTAACATCTAATACGCAATAACGTATTCTTATTTGTTTATGCTCTATAATCTTGTTTACAAATTGATATATGTTCCCGTGTATATACTCTACCGAATCTTCACCATAAAAGCGTAGTAATACTGTTATGCCGAGGCATAATTTAGTATATTTTTTGTGAACTAGGTGCTCTGATTATTTTCTATTCCAAGCCGCAGTTATTTTGGCAAGTTTTGAGAGATTTTCTTGTATATATTGATGCATTACCCGTGTAAGAATTTTCTCGCCTGTATTGCATAATTTTTTTTTTGCAATTTACTTACGTTTTGTAAGTCCAGATCACTCTAGAACTCTCCAAGCATATCTTTTCCGACCTGCAATGTCAAGATGGCACTAGAATGCTTTAGATGCCTGAGCAGAAGTATATAAGACCAGCGAGGTGTCAGGTAGAAGTAACCAATGAGGCTTATCCGAGGTTCGATTATTCCTAAGCAAATCAGAGTACTACTCTACGACGATACCCTCATTCCTCCATGCAACGAATACTCTGACATTGTAAGATCAGATATTCAAAACTCTTCCTCTCCAACTAGCTTCGTTCCATCATTGACATAGCTCAAAGACTATACCTTCACCTGTCACCAAACAACTCTGCTACTGACCTACTTCTTCCTTTACCACTGGGCATGGTCTACCTGCGTTCTGGGTTCGAGCTGTGGCAGTGTGAGTCTTGCACGTCGGTCATGATGCTGGGAGTCTGTACTACAATCCTATAACAATCAGGCATGCTGTGTTAAGCCACGGCAGCTATTTTTACTTCTACAACTCACTTCCATCCACCGGTTGTCCTTTAACTGAACTTTTTCACCCCGTCAATTGGGACTTTATGTATGTATGTATGTATATATGTCCTAGAAGAAGTAGTCGCCCGTTTTTGCTCGAAGATTGAAGTACAAGCCCAGTGATAGCTAAAGATAATTCGTGTTCAATATTGTGGAATTGTTGTGAGCGATTAAAGTGAAAAGATAAGGAATTGTACACTAGTTGGTTGGTGATATGGAGAGAAGAGAGCATTAGCACTGAGGGTGCAAGAAGGGTACAGTACAAGGTAAAGTTCAGAAGTGGGATATATAGGAGGAGGTATGTGCTGACTGTAGTATATATACGAAGTGATAAGCCCAGTTGTGAGGACTACTCTGTGTGCAGTTTTGTGAGGACTTGGTAATTATTGAAGAAGACTTAAGTTCGCAAGTGTGTTTCTGGACCTGTACTGATACTATCGTCGGGAAATTACCGGAGACTGACGGGACAGCCAGTGGCAATTCGATGGCAATTGTGATATATCTACTGCTTCTGTAGTAGATAATGACGAAAATTACGTTTGACAGAGTACTGCATGAGAGACTTCTGAGAAAAGTTAAGGCTCATGGTATCGAGGGGAAAGTTTTAAATTGGATAAAATCATGGCTCACTGATAGAACACAGAGGGTCAGCGTAGATGGTGTTAAATCTGAGTGGGGCCGTGTAACTAGTGGGGGTTCCCCAGGGGTCAGTACTGGGCCCACTCTTGTTCATAATCTACATAAACGATCTAGATACTGGGATCAGCAGTGACATAAGCAAGTTTGTGGATGACACCAAAATAGGGCGGCAGATTAATTCAGGACAGGATGCAAATGCACTACAGGAGGATTTAAATAAACTGCAGGAGTGGTCAGAAAAATGGCAAATGAAATTCAACACCAGCAAGTGCAGCGTACTTAAGATTGGAAGAACAAATACTGTCACTGTATACAGCCTTAACAACATCAACCGAGAGAAGTCGACTTGTGAAAGAGACTTAGGGGTACTTGTAAGCCCGTACCTACGGCATAGAAAACAGTACGTTAATGTTCAAAATAAGGCAAACAGGGTATTAGGTTTTATATCTAGAAGTAATAAAAGTGTAAAGGTCTTATTGCAACTATATCTTGCGCTAGTCAGGCCGCACCTCGATTATGCGGTTCAGTTCTGGTGCCCTTATTATAGAAGGGATATCAATTCACTGGAGTCGGTGCAGCGAAGAATGACGAAAATGATTCCGGGACTTAGAAACCTTCCATATCACGATAGGTTAAAGAAACTAAACTTGCATTCCCTAGAAAGACGAAGAGTGCGGGGAGATATGATAGAAGTATTTAAGTGGGTGAAAAGAATCAATAAAGGCGAAATAGATAAAGTTCTTATATCCGAGCAGGATAGGACTCGTAGCAACGGGATTAAGTTGGATAAGTTTAGGCTTAGGGGGGAGATAGGAAGGAATTGGTTCACAAATAGGGTGGTGGACGAGTGGAACAAGCTTAGCAACTTTGTAGTAAGTGCTGGGACGCTGGAAAGTTTTAAAAGGAGGCTGGATAGATTTATGGATGATAGAGAGTGGTAGTAACTCGCGACAGGAGCTGCCCTGCATAGGCCAACCGGCCTATTGCAGACTCTTTATGTTCTTATGTATACACGACCTGGCCGATGGTAACCAGCGGTGGACGCTGGGAAGTGGCGAAAGGACTTCGTAACAAAACATTAAAATATCAAGCTCGTGTGTCTACTGCCTAAATAAACATTGTAAGTTGTTACCACTGCCACTCCCAATAAAATATTATATTACGCCCCACAATGGACGAGTTGTCCGTCGGAATTTTTTCGTAATATGGCAGGTCAGTGGGTTAAGAAAACGCTTAAATTCACTAAGGTGATGATAGTTTTAAAATAAATTGGGCCAAAAAGTGTAAACAAAATAAGGGTCAAAGTTGCTAAAAAGTCACGTGACTGTGTTCATGTCTCACTAATCTATTTACATTCTTTTCAGCTGTTTTCGAATCGGTGGACGACGGGCACAATTACGATGTGGTATATTTCGACTTTAGCAAAGCATTCGACAGAGTCCCCCACGAAAGATTAATAAGAAAATTGGAGGCTCGTGGCATTGGAGGAGAAATTCTAAAATGGATTAGGGCGTGGTTACAGGACGGGAAACAGTGAGTGAGCTTTAACGGCACTTAAATCCGATTGGAGCAACGTCACTAGTGGAGTACCCCAAGGCTCAGTACTTGGACCAGGTAAGTTTTCGTCACTGATGTCTACAGTATATTTAATGTTGTGGAAGGACTAGGGACGACCAAGGCCAGGGGATGGGCTTAAGATGATCAGATGACAACTGTAATTTAACGTGCTTCGTTGCTGGATGGCCGAGTTCTTGATAATACTCTACAATCATAAAGACATCTACTTTTGGTAATTTTCTTTCATCTGCCTTGGTGAACCCTGGAAGTACAGTAGTTGTCCAACCTTCTCGGCTGAAAAGCTGTGTAAATTTTATTAGATAATTAATTGTGCTTTACTGTGCAACACTATAATACTATTTTGAATATATAAATATTACTAAGCACATTAACTAATTTATTCAATGGATATTAGCTGCCCCTACTACAAATTTCATAGTATAAACATTCCAAACAATATTGGTATTATTTTTGTTTTGGTTATCTGGGGAACCTTAAGATTCTAACTATGGGATTAAATACTTCAAACAATAAGACACGTTATCTCTATGGGATTTCTGTCGCAAAACATTTTTCGGTCGCATAAGAAAATACAGGTCATATGTTAGGTTAGGTTATGATTAATTATAAGGTTAACGTATCATACATCGGTAAGGGAGGTAGTAACTCAAAACTAGTGATTTCCGATAAAAATGAAGGTCTAAATCGTTCATAACACATCGCAAACCACCAGAAAAGAAAGTCTGCATGTCTAAGTACAGGGATGACCAAAACTTAAAATTTACCCAATATAGCCTATCTGGAATCTAACATCCAAATACTTACGGTAGTTAAAATAAAATATTTTACCCATTAATTAATATAAATGATGATATAGCCCAGTGGTTCGTTAGTGAATCTTCAAAACAATAACAGCACTATGTTGTCGTGTTTACCTAGCATCAGTCATTCTCAAAACAAAGTCCAGACAATGTCATTACTTCTAAATTGACTCGTATCTCCATCCCTGCGTTGTCTGCAGGGAAAGTAGTGACGTCATTGCAAATGTCGGCCCTGTTTCTTGAGAAATATACTTATCTCGACTATTATAGCAGGACTTTAAACTTTTATTACAAATTATATATACCGTATCACTCTATGAACGTGGCAGAGATGTATTTCTTGTGTTTACCCTGAACCGTCAACTCGTTCATTATTTTTCACACACCCGGTGATCAAAACTCACTTAAAAGTGTTGATATAATTTAATTTATTTTATTTTAAGTATTTCAAAACAATTCATCAAATAATAATTTTTTCTCGGAAACACTCCGGCCGATGTTGTTATAATGTATTACTGAGCCATAACGTACTGAGATGACTGACCAGTGACCATTAATCACGTAAACATGGGTTAGTACTAGTCATCAGTCTTTGAAAACTAAGAAAGATACATGACTGTACAGTACTGTAGTATGACTTTGTACAGTACAGTACAGCACAAAAGAAGGATTTATTTACTTCTACAACTATACTACATATTTGTCCACTAATTTACCTTCATCGTCTACTTCGTTTCTAAATATTATATATGTATTAGTGCACATATTACTGTATTAATTAGTCTTTATTCCCGGAAAGACATATTTGTTATACGCATTTGATGAAGAGTTAGTATAGGTTCCCATAATTATGATGGCTAACACTAATGATGATATTAACATAATGATTATAGTAACATTAAAAGAGATTTTGTAAGTGCATTGGAAAAAATAATTAGTTTTATTATTATATTGTCTGATTGTTCTTCCCAAACTAGTTTAGTAATATTACCACTGAACAGTGTTCGAAATAGGGCAGTGCATTTGGGGGGGTCATCACCCTCGACAGTGGCGGCCCTCCACCCAGAGGGGGAGGAGGCGAGCGGAGCGAGCCTTTACAGCTGGGTCCCCTGCAGGAATTTTTTTTTTAAATCTGACCAATTTGAGGCCATATGCAGTGGATATTAGAACATTACACTTTGTAGTGAAGGTCACACTGTCACAGCAGTGCTGTGTGGCACGCACAAAATTTGTGTATTAATATAATTATGTGCTTGCCAAGTTGCCATTACCTATTAGATACCGTAGAGGTACAGTTCAGGAACATACAGTCACACTCTTAGTCTTAACCCATTTTTAATGTGTTCTAATCTCTACTAATTATATGTATATATTATATATAACCTTACGAACACTAAAGGTACCGAACGTGTACCAGAAAGCATAGTGATGCAGATTGCAGACTTCATAGCAGAGTGCAGAATGTTCATGCTAATTTAACGTTTTTCACCACCAGGATAATAATAGTAAAGGTTACGTGTTTATTCACTTTCTGAATGATAACGTATATAAAATATATATTTCCTTCGTAATAATATTAATCAACGCATGTTATTTGAGGGGGTCTTTTTAGTACCCACGGTGGGTCCTTCTGAATAGTCTATTTCCATGGGTCTTAAGTGTATTGGGGGAGGGGGGGGGTCAAACCCCCCACCCCCCGCATTTCAAACACTGCCACTGAAGTAGCGTTTGATGAAATACGCTGTCATTTTTAGGTTGCTAAATGCTCGCGAGCATTTTATCAGTATTTAATGACTAAGGGAAGTGTGATATTTCCAAACACAAAAAGAATTAAGGAACTACTCTTCCACCAAAATACACTGCTCTAGTTTTCATCAAATTCTCTTTCTCTCTCATTTATGATTTTTTAGTTACGTAAATGGATGGTGGATTTATTATGACAGATTTCAAGTATATGTACATTATTTATGCAGATTATACTCAACACCACTGACTGCGGACATATAGTGGCGACCCTCACTCACACGCAGATGAGACACCACGACTCGTCCTGCAATGTGTGACGGCCAGCTTTCTCCCTCACCACACACCTTCCTCACCTTACAACTTTCAGTCAGGATTCTCAGAGCTTCATGTGTCACCATTTTCCTCTTAAATTGAAATAGGAGAATGGATTTATTGTTATAAATTTGAATTCATTATCTGCTGCGTGGGAATAGTGGGATAGTGTTATGTGTGTGTTATGTTTTCTGCTTCTTATTTATGTAAGTATCGTGTGTTTTATAGCCTTACATTAAGTTGAAAGGGAGTTAGTGTTTAAATTTGTTTAATACGCGAGTATATTCACCTTGTCAGTCTGAGTGCTGCTCTGTTTTCAAGGTCAAGTGGTGAATCGTCAAGGACACAACCCTGAAACAATCACACGGCGGAGTTTGGTTTTGTGCTTGAGTCCAGTTTGTGTATTATTATTGTGATTTTTATTATTGTTATTATTTTTATTATTATTATTCGTAGAAATATAGTTTTATTAAAATGGCCTCCAGCCTCCCCCAATAGCCACACCTTCGCCGCCATTTTCTTACCCTAAACTTAACTATCCTAATACATAAGTAGCTATCCTGGCTGTGTTGAGTAAGTTGAGCCGCAGATCTATGGGACATTCAGTGACTGTTGCCTCAAAGTCAATATCTGCAACTGTTGTCGGCTTTGGGGCCGATGCTCTCGTTCCCCTGAGGCAGAGCAAAGCCGACCTAAGGAGAGAGAAGGACAGTCGACATCTCAACCAGGCTGTAACATAACTTCTGGACTGCTGCTTCTGTTCGGATAGCACCTCCGCGAGTCTGGCGTAGAAGCATCTTGCACTTGGTCCCATCCCGCCAGAGATTGTGAAGTAGCAGTAATAGTAGTAATGTCAGTAGCAGTTGTTGTTCCGGGTAAGTTTCTTGAATATTTTTGTTCTTGCACCCTTAATTGGGGTCACAGCTCACAAGGTCAATTCTCACATTTACAGGAAAGATCTTAACTTAGAAAAACTTGACGCTCTGAACCTGGGATTCTCCTACCTTCTTATGTTGAGTGTTCCCCTAAACTGTTGATGTGAAGCCTCATCTAAAATGATTGTATAACTTAAAAAAATAGATCAAATATGTTTTAAAATGCGTGGGGACTATCATAATCAAATGGTCTTACTGTATTATTATTATTACTTTTTAGGGGGGGGGGAGGCTCTTAAATGATGATAAGAGTGAGAATTTCGATGTAAGTCTTGATGTTAGTTCAGTCACTGTTTTTCTGCGATAGGTTACGTGTGCCCGTTGGTATTTCTCGTAACTGTAATATGAGAAGTTAAGCTTTGAGAACCAGGTTTAGACCCCAGGAAGTTAATTCATCATCCTCTTCTCGTGAAAGTTGTGTATCAATTTAGTTCAAGTGGTGAAGTAGGAGAACCGGTCTCTCTCTCTCTCTCTCTCTCATGTTGTGTAAAGCTTCTCATTATAACGTTACTTTTACATTGTGTATTATTATGAACATTATGCCGAAACTTCCATGTTATTGTTGTTCCCGTATTAACATAGTCTTTAAGCTTACTACAGGATGGTTGTTTGTCCTCATTTTCCTCAACTGTTTTCCAAAATTGTGTCCGGTATTTCCGTTTGTTTTTCCGAAAGGGACGTTGAAACCTCGCCTGCTATCTTAGTTCTTAAAAAAAAAAAAAAAAAAAAAAAAAATCACATTATTTTCCTGCCATTTCTAACTTTTGTGAATTAATATGACAGAACGAATTGGTCAGAAGATATATATATATTTTTTTTTTTTGAAGATAGTGTATTTATATATTAATTAAGTATGCAAGCGTAGTACAACATTATAACAACAGCTTATTAACTTACGAGAACATGATATCTGGGTATTTTGTTGGTGTAGTTGGTTTCTGGAAGGTATGGGTGTGTCTTTGTGTGTGTGTGTGTGTGTGTGTGTGTGTGTGTGTGTGTGTGTGTGTGTGTGTGTGTTTTCTCCCCCCCCCCCACACAGCAGGACTGATGTCATTACTCTATGTATGTATGTATATATCTATATCTATCTATCTATCTATCTATCCACACAACCATTACTCTATCAATCTCTCTATCCAACCATTAATCTACCTATATTTCTATCTATCCTTCTATCTCTCCATGTAATTATTGATTTATCTATCTACTTATCCATGAAACCTTTAATCTATCTATCTATCTGTATCTAACCATTAATCTATCTATCTATCTAATCATTAATCTATCCTCACAACCATCTATCTATCTATCCAATCATTACTCTATCCACACAACCATTTAAGCTATCTATCTATCCATCTCGTCTGCGTCAAATTATCCGTTACAATAATATTACTGAAGAGGTTTGAAGACAGTCATTCCAGCGACGTGAACACTGGACCACACCGGCAGCCTTCTCAAGTGTTAACTGGGCCCGAGCCTTGATCCAGTCAACAGGTAACACAGCCACCTAAGACACCTGTTCTCTGTGTTGCGTTTGGTTGGTTTCTGTTGGTGTACTGGAGTGTTTGGTGTACTGGAGTGTGATTGGTTGGTTTCTGTGTTGGTTTACTGGAGTGTGATTGGTTGGTTTCTGTGTTGGTGTACTGGAGTGTGATTGGTTGGTTTCTGCGTTGGTTTACTGGAGTGTGATTGGTTGGTTTCTGTGTTGGTGTACTGGAGTAGTGATTGGTTGGTTTCTGTGTTGGTGTACTGGAGTGTGATTGGTTGGTTTCTGTGTTGGTGTACTGGAGTGTGATTGGTTGGTTTCTGTGTTGGTGTACTGGAGTGTGATTGGTTGGTTTCTGTGTTGGTGTACTGGAGTGTGATTGGTTGGTTTCTGTGTTGGTGTACTGGAGTGTGATTGGTTGGTTTCTGTGTTGGTTTACTGGAGTGTGATTGGTTGGTTTCTGTGTTGATTTACTGGAGTGTGATTGGTTGGTTTCTGTGTTGGTTTACTGGAGTGTGATTGGTTGGTTTCTGTGTTGGTGTACTGGAGTGTGATTGGTTGGTTTCTGCGTTGGTTTACTGAAGTGTGATTGGTTGGTGTCTGTGTTGGTTTACTGGAGTGTGATTGGTTGGTTTCTGTGTTGGTTTACTGGAGTGTGATTGGTTGGTTTCTGTGTTGGTTTACTGGAGTGTGATTGGTTGGTTTGTTTGTGAACTGCATTGTAATTGGTTAGTTCGTACGTTTTAAGTACACTTTGTGATTGGTTAACTATGGATAATGCAGTCTGATTGGTCTGTACTGTACCTCTGCTAAAATGCCATGCTATTGTCCCGTTTATCTCCCTATGCTTTGCTCTGATTGGTCTGTTTATGTACACTGCACTCTGATTGGTCTGCTTATTTACGTATACTACAGTCTCATTGGTCTGTTCATCTATGCATACTCGGTACTACACGCTCATTAGTGCGTTTGCCTTTGTATCCTTCACTCTGATTGGTCTGTTTTTTCTATGTTTACTGCACTTTCATTGGTCTGTTCACCTTTGTATCCTTCACTCTGATTGGTTCATTTTTTCTATGTTTACTGCACTTTCATTGGTCTGTTTACCTTTGTATGCTTCACTCTGATTGGTCGAGCCTCACCACGCAGTACCACCAACGTAAAACACAAAACAAGTCGGGTATTCCCTCTGACACATCTCCCTCCCACACCTTGCTAAATACGTCTGTTTACCCCCATCAGCTGAAATTGCCACTAGGTGAGTGTGTGAGGTGATCATACTACGCTGTGAGTGTGTGTATTACTGTGTATGTGTGTATATCTGTTGGCTAGTTAAATGTGTATACCTCAGACTGGCAGATAGTTAGTGTATTATAACCTCAAGACTGATTTTTATTTCCTTGTTTAGTCTTTTAAGTCTGAAAAACCTTGATATACCGATAGAAATTTTGAATCATTTAATAGGCCTTTTTATAGGCTTTTTCATTTGATGTATTCATAACTAAAACATTTTATCGACAGTTTCTTCCTTTCTCCCATCGTTATTTTATTGTTATTAAGTATTTATAAGTACATGTCAGCAATGTTTATTAACTCTATAAATGGATTTCCCGACCGATCAAATGAGAGAATTTTACCCTCGGAACCCTCTGATTACGTCACAGGCTTCTAACTGCACCTGAAATATTCTATACTTATTCTGTGTATATATCTACTTCAAGTGTGTGTGTGTGTGTGTGTGTTTAGAGACCTTATTTCATACTTAAAGCACAAAAATATGTATAAACAACAGTAATTATATCTTCAGAGTTGCCTTGTTACTAGAAAGACATTATCTGTGTTCTGTATGATATAACCCGGAGTATGAGTTGGCAGGTCTCGAAGCTCTCAGTCAATATATTAAGTTAACTTGTGTATTCTCTATGTATCAGCAGTTCTTCATTATTCTCGAAAAGTAAAGTCATCCTGAAATCTATCTGGGTGTTTTTTTATAAAGTTCTTGGTTGATTATTTTGTATTTAATAAACACATTTCACCGGATGATATAATCGTTCTGATAATTACAGTGTGGTGGTCGAATGGTTGTATATTCGTTACAGTATGGTGTAGTAGTGGTAATGGTAGGTTAGAGGAGGAGGAGGAGGCAGGCTGTTGGCAGACTGCAGTAGGCACCCACAAGAAGGTAACATCCCCAACGTAGCTCACAGCTGGAGGGGGAAATTAAGTTGACCGCTGCCAACACTTGCCTGTCGGGGTGGTGGAGGGGGGGACTAGGCTACCCTGCTTGCACCACCCTGGGTTTCCCCTGAATGTGTGGAAAATAACAACCCTTCCCGACTCTGGGTACACACCACACTACTCGACCAGCTACCATTTAACCACATCATTGCCACGATCTCTTTCAACTAAAGTGGTTGATTATTTTTCTTCTTCTCATCTTTAAAATAAAAGTTGTGTTAGAATGAGCGGATGTGTGTGTGAGTGAGGAGGAGGAGGAGGAGGTGACGTGTGTTGGGGCGCCGCCACTGAGAGCCTCGCCAAAATAGCCCGCCAGAGCTACGTTCAGAAATAGTAACGGGATTCCCTAGCCGCTTTCCTCGTCTTGAAAATTGACTTTTATTGACGAGTCACTCTAGTGCTGCCAAATCCACCTGTTTTGTGCACACCCATCTCCTCCCACCACCATATACAATAAACGTAGCGACCTTTGGCAGTGAGTAGTAATAGTAAGGCGGCATTACGTAATTTGTTCAATCCTTTTAAGGGGACGATCTGGTGGTCACTGCTCTCTTATGGTTATATATTTACATAATTGACACAAGGGAAGGCGTAGACTGGTGTTAAACTCTAGACACTCACTAAACCTTTTATTCTTTCTGGTGTTATCTCGACTTGCTTAATGTTGCTTATTTCACACGTAAAAGGAGGTCCATATTTCAGGGGGGGGGGGGGGGGCTGGAGGCATTTCTCTTGAGTTATGAGATGGAACTCGACGAAGGAGGTTGAAACTACGCATAAATCTGGCGGTAAAAAAGCATTGGCAGCTCATTTACACTGCCATACCATAACACACCTTTGCTAGGATGCCCAAGGCTGATGGCGTAGTTGTGGTGGTAGTAATAGTTGTAGGATGAATAGAAGTAGTAGTAGTAGTAGTAGAAATAATGATACGAGGATTAACAGTAGTAATAGTTGTAATAGTAACAGCAGTAGTAGTAATATCATTAACTGCTCCTCCCACCAGTATGATTAAATGATCCACATGATAAATACACTTAAGATGATAAATGGACGCGGGCTAAACTGACTCATACACTCCACTAATGATGTTGATAAGTTACGTTACGTCGATGTGAATTTATAATGGAGAGATTGGTGAGTTAGATTGTGTAGTGAAACAGCAGAAAATGTAGAAGAATTGGATAAAAATGTTTGAGGTATCCCTGTCTTTGTTTACAACCACCACTACCACTACTACTACTGCTACTACTACTACTACTACTACTTTTTTTTTTTTTTAATAGTGGCCTCCAGCCTCCCCCAATAGCCACACCTTCGCCACCATTTAATTACCTTAATATTAAATATCCTAATACATAAGTAGCTATCCTATCTGTGTTGAATTAGTTGAGCCGCAGATCTATGCGGCATTCAGTGACAGTAGCCTCATAGTCAATATCTGCAGCTGTTGTCGGAATTGGGGCAAAAGCTCTCGTTCCCCTGAGGCAGAGCAAAGCCGACCGAAGGAGAGAGAAAGACAGTCGACATCTCATTCAGGCTGTAACATAACTTCTGGGCTGCTGCTTCTGTTCGGCGAGTCTGGCGTAGAAACATCTTGCACTTGGTCCCATCCCACCGGAGGTTGTGAACACTAGAGGAGTGAAGCTGCCTTGATCAACGTTTTGAATTCTCTCCCCATATGCCCTTCTCTTGTCGTTGTCGTTCCTCCTATGTGCAGCACCGAGAGCTAAGTTACGGTGACATGCGGCCATGGGATCAAAAATCCTGATGTCGAAGAAAGCTCGCTGTCCCCTCGTCCAGAATCCTCGAGCACTGACGTCAACACGGGCTTCGTTAGATGTGTTTCAAGTCCTATGTTGGAAGATCTCACCATTCAATGGAAGGAGGGTCGGTTCTACCATGACATCCCGGCAGATTTCCTTCAACATATTTGCTGTACGGTCCCTTACTTCGTCATGCCTCATGCATATGAAGCCCCCTTTCTTGCACACCATGGCGTGATCGCCGTCATAGGAAGAGCCACACACGCAATGGGAGGGCAAACCTTCTCCTGGCCGACCGTACCTTAGAGCATTGGCATCTGTAAATTCTTGTTTGTTAAGACTGAAACCATTTGCCCTTATCGGTAACGTAGTTAACCAGTTCGAGGCGCCCACCTCCTGTGCTATAGCTACTTTTTTTTTCAAATTTTCTGGAACCTGCAACAACAGTTGCTGCAACTTATCATTTTGGCAGTGCTATCGATCTGTCGTAATGGACCTACGAATCTCGTTTACTTCACTGGTCTCGACCTCTCCTGTTGCGTTCTGGGCTATTATGTGGTCCGTGAGGGCTGCCGTGAGCTTAAGTGAATTTTGATGTTCGGTGGCTGCAATCTCCTCTGGATTGGTTAGTCCCATCCCTCCCAGTCTTGATGGAAGTGCAAGAAGTGCTCTTTCTGCTGGGGTTAAGTGTGTGTGTTTCACTAATTTGGGAATGAACTTGACACTGATAGCTTCTTCCAGAGGGTGGAGGAGGGGCCCAATATCAGGGATAGTACGCATCAGGTAGCTCCAACGATGCTTGACTCCATGGGTGAATGCAGCAAAAGCCGCATGTGGCTCTGTGTTAGCAATCTCGGACAGAGCTTGGATTTCACTAACCCACTCATTCACCTTTCCCGCTACGTACTCGGTCTTGAAGTCCGTAGTGCCAATTACTGCGCCTAGATGTCTTTGGCCGTCCTTAGTTATTTTGACCTCACTTCGCCAAAAACCTCCAATGCCCGTTCATAATGTTCTGGCTTCACGATGAGGAAGGACTTGCTGGCGTTTGGGTGGTACCCTATTTGTGGACCTCGCGATGTTACCAAGTCCCACCACTTTTTGATGCCCTCCACTTTTCCTGCTCCTGTAAGGTCGTCAGCATATGCCACTTGTTTGACCCCAGTTGTTTCAAATTTTATTTCTTGTTGGAGCACTGATAGGCCTATTGCATACATTGCCATTGCAACAGGGTCCCCCTGTGTTGTTCCCTCGGTTGACTGTAAGATAGTATCACCTCTTAGGGCCTTGTTGTTTACTATATAAAGGTCTGATGGATTCGTATAGGAGTTTTCAACGTACATTGCAAAGCTTGGACACTTGATCTTGATGTTGTGCAGTGCGGCCTTGCGGTTAAGTATGTTGAATGCGTTTGAAGCGTCGACCAGGAGAACGGCCTCACAATCGCGTTGCTCAAATATCGTTCTCATGGCGTGAATGGCAGCTTCCCCTCCAGCTTGTTGGCCAGCACAAACTTGCAGGTTCCCTGCTGCTGCCCTGACATCATCCTTTACCACCTCCATTATGCATTTTCCGATGATCCGCCTCAGCACTTCCCCCACTCCTATTGGCCTACATCCTGGATTCTTATACAGGGGAATGAGGCGGCAGGCCGTCAGAGCATGGAGGTGATGGCAGCATGAGGATGCCAGCTTTCTTGCAAGGACGGCAATGGCCGTGCAGAGATCACTTGCTGCGGGGCCAAACTTATTAGTGCTGAGGTTAACTCTCCATCCGTTTGCATCCAGACCTGAAGGGCCGCCACCTATTACTATTACTACTACTATTTTTTTTTTTTTTTTTTTTTTACGTGGCCTCCAGCCTCCCCCAATAGCCACACCTTCGCCACCATTTAATTACCTTAATATTAAATATCCTAATACATATGTAGCTATCCTATCTGTGTTAAATTAGTTGAGCCGCAGATCTATGCAGCATTCAGTGACTGTAGCCTCATAGTCAATATCTGCAGCAGTTGTCGGAAATGGGGCAGAAGCTCTCGTTCCCCTGAGGCAGAGCAAAGCCTACCGAAGGAGAGAGAAAGACAGTCGACATCTCATTCAGGCTGTAGCATAACTTCTGGGCTGCTGCTTCTGTTCGGAGATCACCTCCTCTTCTTCTTTCCACTTCATCCTTCCTCCTGTTTACGACGTAGAAGAAGCAGAAGACTTTAATGATAAGAGATATACAGTACTGAAGAGAGATATGTGTCCCTACCTTCACTCTCACCACCACCACCACCACCCCACATAACAGGTTTGCGATCTCGTTATCTTGGTCTGTTTATCAGCGGCGTCACCCCTTGCTCTCACCCCTTGCCATGTTACCCCCCTCCCCTCACTTAGCCCCCTTCTCCTCCCCTCCTTTCCTTCCTTCCTTCTTTCCTTCCCCGTACCTCACTAGCCATTACTCTCTTCCTCCACGCCCTCATTTCGCAGTAGTAATCCTCCCCTCCTACTCCACCCTTTTCCCTCATCATCATCATCATCCTTATCCTCTTCCCCTTGCTCTTACCTCATTTCCCTTACCTCCTGCTCCCCTTTCCCCCTCTCTCCCCTCCCTTACTCCCAGCTCCCCTTTCCCCCCTCTCTCCTCTTCCTTAATCCCTGCTCCTCTTCCTCCTCTCTCCTCTTCCTTAACCCTGACACCAACAGCCTCCGTCAGGGCACCTATGGGAGCAATCGTCGTCACTCCTCCTGTAGGTCGCCAAGACTTTTAGAGGCCAGGGTGAAAGTGTACCGGGTGTTGAAGGTGTCTGCGTGATGTGGCTGGGTGTAGGGTGACACTGTTCAAGGGTGTAGGGTGACACTGTTCAAGGGTGTACTGTAGGGTGACACTGTTCAAGGGTGTACTGTAGGGTGACACTGTTCGAGGGTGTAGGGTGACACTGTTCAAGGGTGTAGGGTGACACTGTTCAAGGGTGTAGGGTGACACTGTTCAAGGGTGTACTGTAGGGTGACACTGTTCAAGGGTGTACTGTAGGGTGACACTGTTCAAGGGTGTACTGTAGGGTGACACTGTTCAAGGGTGTACTGTAGGGTGACACTGTTCAAGGGTGTACGGTGACACTGTTCAAGGGTGTACTGTAGGGTGACACTGTTCAAGGGTGTAGGGTGACACTGTTCAAGGGTGTAGGGTGACACTGTTCAAGGGTGTAGGGTGACACTGTTCAAGGGTGTACTGTAGGGTGACACTGTTCAAGGGTGTAGGGTGACACTGTTCAAGGGTGTACTGTAGGGTGACACTGTTCAAGGGTGTACTGTAGGGTGACACTGTTCAAGGGTGTACTGTAGGGTGACACTGTTCAAGGGTGTACTGTAGGGTGACACTGTTCAAGGGTGTACTGTAGGGTGACACTGTTCAAGGGTGTACTGTAGGGTGACACTGTTCAAGGGTGTAGGGTGACACTGTTCAAGGGTGTACTGTAGGGTGACACTGTTCAAGGGTGTACTGTAGGGTGACACTGTTCAAGGGTGTAGGGTGACACTGTTCAAGGGTGTAGGGTGACACTGTTCAAGGGTGTAGGGTGACACTGTTCAAGGGTGTAGGGTGACACTGTTCGAGGGTGTAGGGTGACACTGTTCAAGGGTGTACTGTAGGGTGACACTGTTCAAGGGTGTACTGTAGGGTGACACTGTTCAAGGGTGTACTGTAGGGTGACACTGTTCAAGGGTGTACTGTATGGTGACACTGTTCAAGGGTGTAGGGTGACACTGTTCAAGGGTGTAGGGTGACACTGTTCAAGGGTGTAGGGTGACACTGTTCAAGGGTGTACTGTAGGGTGACACTGTTCAAGGGTGTACTGTAGGGTGTATTATTTTGCATTTATTTTTTTCAGTTCTCGATATTTCTACAATTTTTTCGTGTTATATTTTTCTTGTCTAATTTCCGTTGTTTTATTTTTTTTAGGATTTTTTCTTCTTAATATACCGTGAGATAGTCAATCAGTCAGCCAGTCAGTCAGTCAGTCAGTCAGTCAGTTAGCTAATCAGTCAGTCAATCAGTAAGTCAGTCAATCAGTTAGCTAATCAGTCAGTCAGTCAGTTAGTCAGTCTCAGACCCTTTTACCCACGAGATAAACTGTGGTTTCCCCCCACCATCTGTCCCCCACCACACCCTCTTCCCTCACCCTCCCCCCACCACCACCCTCCCCCACCTGTCCTTCACCACCCCCCCTCTTCCCTCACCCTCCCCCCACCACCACCCTCCCCCACCTGTCCTTCACCACCCCCCTCTTCCCTCACCCTCCCCTTACCATCACCCCCACCACCTGTATCACCCCCACCATCTGTCTCTCACTACCCCCCTCTTCCCTCACCCTCCCCCCACCACCACCCTCACTATCTGCCTTTCATCACCCCTACTCTCCCCTCACCTCTCCCTCACCATCCTCCTATCCCCACCAGTCTCTTATCACCCCCCCCCCCCGTACCTGTCTGTCGCCACGCCCTCCCCCCTTAATTACCCCCCATCTTATCACCCCTCCCCCTGTCAATTAGCTCAACGTCTCGCTACCTGTTTTTACCTGAGCTCAGTGGCCAATCACACGCCGAAATCGCACCCAAGTAACTGATACGAGAGAGAGAGAGAGAGAGAGAGAGAGAGAGAGAGAGAGAGAGAGAGAGAGAGAGAGAATTACAGTGTATAGAGAGATGAATTAATGTTTAATAGATAGATTAAAACAGAGAGAGAGAGAGAGAGAGAGAGAGAGAGAGAGAGAGAGAGAGAGAGAGAGAGAGAGAGAGTGGCCTTAAGGTACCATCAAAGCGTGAACTTTTGATCCACTTTTTTTGTGACAGTAATCACTCAGCCACACAATGACGGGAGACCTTGTCCAGGCTTCCATGAAATTTTGATTTTACGTGTAAATACACTCACGCAGACACACTCAAGCACACACTCAAGCGCACACACACACACACACACACACACACACACACACACACACACACACACACACACACATAAAATAAGAATGAAGGAAACTTTTCTGAGCACATTGGCCCATATTAGGCAGCCCGTTAACACCCAACCCCTATCGCTCACATATCCATCCAACCTATGTTTGAAGCTATCCAGCGTGTTCGAGTTAATGATGATGGTTGGAAACTGGTTCCACTCATCCACTACTCTATTTCCAAACCAAAGTTTACCTATCTAGCGCCTAAATCTAAGTTTGTCTAATTTAAAACCCGTGTTACGAGTTCGCTCCTGGTTGGATAGTTTGAGTACCTTTGTTAATCACCTTTGTTTAGCCCTGACTTGCATTTATACACCTCGATCATATCGCCCCTCACTGTACTTCTCTCGAGGGAGTACAAATTAAGATGCTTTAACCTGTCTCTGTACTAAGGTTCCTAATGCCCGGGATTAGTCTTGTCATCCTCCTCTTTATGCTTTCTAGGGAATGAATGTCCTTTCTGTTGTACGGTGACCAAAACTGAACCTAATTATCCAAAATAATGAGTTCTCACATGCGCCTGTGCTTGTGACGTGCACATAAATATACTCACATACATGCATACACGCACATGTACACAGGCATACACGGTACACGTACAGGTACACTACATCCTTGACCACCGTAGGGTCGAGACCTATTCAGGTGCTGCTCCTGCTGAGCAGCTGACCCCCTTGGCCAATGTTCGGCCCATTCCCCAAATCCCTCTTCCCGACCCATCCTCACCACCGGGATATCAACATAATCAAAAGTTACAATTTAGTTTCGGAAAGAAGTGGGATCAGTGTTCAACAGTGATGAACAGTGTTTAAGCCAGTGAATTCAGCACTAGACAGTACCAGTGAGAGCCGTGACCCATCAGTGAGATAAGCACCCTGGGAACCATCCTCTGACCAGACGGTGCTAATCAGTCCACCCTGGGAACAACAGAGGGCCGGCTTCACACCTGACTTCGAGATAACACAACACCACCCAGCAGGGCGAGGTACTGTGACTCCACCCCGCACCACACGGTGTCCCCATGGCCACTTGAGGTCCTTCATATCAACACCCGAGGACGAGTTACTGCACCACGTGAACACCATAGCACCAGGTGTCTCCATGACCAGTCCAGGCCCGGGCCATCAACTGTAAACTATAATAATTTGTATGTTCATTCATTGTTCCTTCTTATTTCAGTAATGAAAGCTTTTGTTAAACGACCCACCCACCCCATGTCTTTGTATGTAATACGTCGTTTTTGTCCAATGTATATTTTCAGCTCTCGGGCTGCAGACCTTTTTTAATATACCGTTAATTATTATTATTATTATTATTATTATTATTATTATTATTATTATTATTATTATTACACAAACACGCATAAATTTGACTCTTGACCAAAAATCGATCCCAGGACCCTCAGTCGGATTAACTCTTACATAACATAAGAACATAAGAATGGGGGAAACTGCAGCGGGCCTATTGGCCCATACTGGGCAGTCCCGTTTATACCCAATCCCTATTGCTCATATAAGCATCCAACTTATGTTTGAAGCTATCCAGCGTATTCGAGTTAATGATGATATTTGGTAACTTGTTCCATTCATCCACTACTCTGTTTCCAAACCAATGTTTACATATTTTACGCCGAAATCTAAATTTGTCTAATTTAAAACCATTGTTACGAGTTCGCTCCTGGTTGGATAGTTTGAGTACCTTTGTAATGTCCCCTTTGTTTAACCCTGACTTACGGTGATAGATAGATAGATAGATTCATGGATGATAGAGAGTGGTAGTAACTCTGGACAGGAGCTGCCATGCACAGGCCAACCGACCTATTGCAGACTCCTTATTTTCTTATGTTCTTATAGATAGATAGACCTGGTACAGTCTCACCCAAACGTTCGTTAACTCTCCCAGCCAGCTATTGCTAAACTGCCTGCTTCAGATGTATGAACTTGAGTCTGTCACTTCGAACCTTTAGATTCATTCATATCGGTTTCACGTCCTGGTTGGCACTGAGACAGTTTCATACATCTGAAGCAGCCAGTGCAGCAATAGCTGGCTGGGAGAGTTAACGAACTTTTGGGTGAGACTGTACCGTAGGTACAGTTGCCAGCCGGAGACAGCTGGCAACTCAAGGCCGTTTGTTTACTATAGTACATAGTATAATATAATACGAAACAACAAAGCCCAACCATTAATTAAGCAACGGGGAACTATGTAACCAATCACCGATCACTTTTACATTTATTCATAATTTTTACTACGCACTATAGTAAACAAATGGCCTTGAGTTGCCAGCTGTCTCCAGAAGTGTTCGAAGAATCTTGAACGAGGCTGGACGTACAGTACGCACGTAACGGATAAATAAACAACTCGGCCCTGGACATTATTGGTTTGTGGTGGTGGGTGCGTGGTGACCCCTTGAACTGCTCCCTCTCTCCCTACCTCTCTCCCTCAGGCCAGGTCACCACCACCACCGATCCCGGACCTTCTGATGGGGAGACAAACAATCTTGAAGGAGCGGAGTAAATAAGGATCTGGTATCACCTGAGATAAACAAGGTACACAGCCTTACTATCTCTCTCAGTGACGGGATACAGCACCAGCGGCGGGGACAAGAGTATACCATCACCTCGGTGTCTAAGGGATACAGCACCAGCGGCGGGGACAAGAGTATACCATCACCTCGGTGTCTAAGTTACCTGCATCCGGATTACCAAGTTACTTCCTTAGAAAAACGTAAACAAATCCTGGTAGACGTATAGCGGTTTGTTTCCTCCCAAGAACGGATGAGTCGAGGGGAAGGGGGAGACGAGAGGACAGCCCTGATCCCTGCCTTGACCTCACTACTTATTTGGATTTGAATGCAAGTGTGATAATCAAAATGAAAGACTAAAAAAGAGAAAAAAGAAAAATAACTGAGAAAAAAAAAGGTTTTAATACCGTGTAGTGATACAGCCCGCCATCACCCGTTGTAGGTAAGATGAAGAATTTAATGTCTGTCTGTATGATCGTCGGATGGCAAAATATAAACAAAAAACATACACCTATTCACACATTCAAATATACTTACATACGTAGGCTTCTCCCCCCCCCCCCCAGGCAGACACACACACACACTCATGGCCCAGGTGTAACATAGCTCAGGTGGGCGTTTCCCTTACCTGCCATAATGAGCTATGTTCACCAGCTAGCACCTGGTGACGCCATTATCTCTCTCTCTCTCTCTCTCAAACACACACACAGAACCTCAGTAATAACTTCGTCACTTATTTCTAACTTGAGGTTTAAAATTATTATTATTATTATTATTATTATTATTATTATTATTATTATTATTATTGTTCATGCTATTATTACTAAGTTAAGTTGGCGTAGGTTAGGTTAGGTTAGGTTAGGTTAGGTAAGGTAGGGTTAGCGTTAGGGGGGGGGTAATCTTCAGGTGTTTCACTTGTTATTTCGTAGTCATTACCTTCAGACAGACTAAGAATTGTTCTACTCATACATTGTAGTTATTTCATTGATTCTTAAATTTTCAGCTGACACTGGGATGCCCCGTCAGATATTCTCAGTTCACAGTGATACGTTCCGTTAGCTCTGTTATCTGATATCGGGACGTGTGGTGATAAGTATGGCGGGGCGGCGAGGACAAAGTTATCAGTGGATGTGTAAATAACTGTATACCCACGGTGACTCCGGTGACTCAAACATTACCTGAGGAGTAACCTAACCTAACCAAACCTGTGACTAGTGTAGCATCACCTGAAGATTAACCTAACCTAACCAAACCTGTGACTAGTGTAGCATCACCTGAAGATTAACCTAACCTAACCTAACCTAACCTAACCTGTGACTAGTGTAACATCACCTGAAGATTAACCTAATCTAACCTAACCTGTCCAGACCACACACCTGCTGCCCCCCAGAACAGGTGTATGCTGTCCCTACGACACACACACACACACACACACACACACACACACTGGACGGAGATTCAGAGTCAAGTGAAGGGTCAAACGGCAATGAGGATATGAGCATTGAGGACGGGCTGACTGGCTGGCTGCCTGTCTGGCTGACTGACTAACTGGCTGGCTGGTTGGCTGATTGGCTGATTGTCTAACTGGATGGCTGGCTGACTAGCTAACTGGCTAGCTAACTGGCTAGCTGACTGGCTGGCTGACCGTCTATCTGACTAACTGACTGACTGACTGGCTGGGTTGTTGGCTGACTGACTGGCTGGCTGGCTGACTGGCTGGTTGGCTTGCTGGCTGGCTGACTGGCTGGTCGTCTAACTGGGTGATTGACTCACTGCACACACACACACCGCAAGGTCCGGCATTAAGGCCTTTTGTAACAGCTGGCTTGACAGTGCTTCAGACAGCTGGTGTTTGGGAGCATCTCATTCCCACCCAAGGCTGAAGCTGGTGTGTGTGTGTGTGTGTGTGTGTGTGTGTGAGTGAGTGTATGTGTGGGTGAGTGTGTGTGTGTGCGTGTAAGAGAGAGATCCACATAATCATAGAAGCTATTGAAGACAACAAGGGTTCAAATCTTTAACTCACAAGGGTTCGAATCTTTAACTCACAAGGGTTCGAATCCCTAACTTAAAACTTGAACCCTAGTTGTTCACAAGTTCGCTCACATGTGCCAGATATTCATTAGATATTTCGTATCACCTGAAGATTAGCCCCTCCCCGTTCAAGCCTATTTCACCTACCTGGGGCGGGTTAGGTTAGGTTAGGTTAGGTTTGAGTTAAGTTCATTAAGTTAGGTTAGGTTAGCGTTAGATTAAGTGAAATAAGCTGAGTTACGTAATCTTCAGATGATCGCTTTTATAATCAGTAAAAGTAAAAGATAAAGAAAATACACACACACACACACACACACACACAGCCCGGGTGGTATACTGTGTCGCTGCCAACGAGGGTAAATGGACCGGTGACTTATCTAATACTGGGAGGGCCGATCAGGGTGGTGTTACATCTTTTGCTCCCCACTTCCCTCCTTCCCTCCCTCCTTCATTTCCTTCTCTCCCTACCTCTTACCCCCTTCCCTCCCTCCTCTCCTTACCTCTTACATCCTTTACTTCCCTCCCTTCCCTTCTCTCTTATCTCCACTTCCTTTCCTCCCCTCCCTCTTATCTACTTCACTTCCCTCCCTCCCTTTCCCCTCACTCCCTCCTCATTCCACAAGCGACCCACTCCTCTTCTGCAATCTCCCTCCCCACCACCACCACCACCACCCATGCTTTAATGCCCCAACACACTATACCCATTCATGGGTCGTGGCCCACTATCTGCCCCAGTCACCCCCCCCCATCCCCCCTCCCTTCCCCCACCTCCTCCCCTCCCAACTCCCCGTCGCCACGGATGTGTTTATCACTAGCTGTGAACACGATAACTCACATTGTATCCACGTTTCTTGCATTTATACACTGCCATCCACACTGCCATCCACACACTCTTCACACCATGAATGAGCTGGGGCGGGGTGGGGTGGGGTGGGGCGGGGCGGGGTGGGGTGGGGTGGGTGTATGTGTTCAAAGAGTTAAATATAAATCATCGTCCACAAAGGGTTTTAAGGTTAAACCATCGTCCTCAAAGTGTTAAACCATCATCGTCAAAGTGTTAAACCATCGTCGTCAAAGTGTTAAACCATCGTCCTCAAAGTGCTAAACCATCGTCCTCAAAGTGTTAAACCATCGTCGTCAAAGTGTTAAACCATCGTCCTCAAAGTGTTAAACCATCGTCCTCAAAGTGTTAAACCATCGTCGTCAAAGTGTTAAACCATCGTCGTCAAAGTGTTAAACCATCGTCCTCAAAGTGCTAAACCATCGTCCTCAAAGTGTTAAAACATCGTCCTCAAAGTGTTAAACCATCGTCCTCAAAGTGTTAAACCATCGTCCTCAAAGTGTTAAACCATCGTCGTCAAAGTGTTAAACCATCGTCCTCAAAGTGTTAAACCATCGTCCTCAAAGTGTTAAACCATCGTTGTCAAAGTGTTAAACCATCGTCCTCAAAGGGTTAAACCATCGTCCTCAAAGTGTTAAACCATCGTCGTCAAAGTGTTAAACCATCGTCCTCAAAGGGTTAAACCATCGTCCTCAAAGTGTTAAACCATCGTCGTCAAAGTGTTAAACCATCGTCCTCAAAGGGTTAAACCATCGGTCTCAAAGGGTTAAACCATCGGTCTCAAATATCGCTGAAAATTAAGATGAAAACGAAAAATTCAACAAACACAAAATGAACGAGTGACAATTATATTCGTTTCATGACTTTATCGTGAAATTCCTCCCCCCCCCCCCTCGAAAAACAAAAACAACAACGACAACAACAACGACGACGACAACAACAACAAACAACAACAACAACAACGACGACGACAACAACAACAACAACAACGACAACAACAACGACGACGACAACAACAAAAAATGAAATCAACAACAACATAGACCAAATAATTCTCACAGCTAAGTCCCGTCATGTTAGCTGAGGTGGATTAGGCGAGTGGGTGAGAGACAGGGAGATGAGACATATGGCTTTCGTGAGTAATGAGGAAGACATTATGAGTAAGGTTATGGCTACAGGAGAGCTAAGTGTGTGGGGGTGGACCTGTTGTTGTTGTTTTGGGTCCTGGGTAATGGTGAATACTCCCATTTGATTCGTCTTATGATATCAACAGGTGATAAAACGGGTGATATTAACAGGAAATAGCTACAGGTAATGGTAATATCAATAGCTGGGATGTAGGAAAGAAAGTAACTGAAGAAAGCTAACAAAAATGAATGAGTAAAAAGGTAGCAGGAAGTAAAGTATCAGTAAATAGATTGTTTCGTCCAAACTACCTAACTACCTCTTTGTGCGGCCTAACCTAACCTAACTTATCCAACTCTAACCTCACCTCACCTAACCTAACCTATCCTAATTACCTCTTTGTGCGGCCTAACCTAACCTAACTTATCCAACTCTAACCTCACCTAACCTAACCTAACCTATCCTAATTACCTCTTTGTGCGGCCTAACCTAACCTAACCTAACTTATCCAACTCTAACCTCACCTAACCTAACCTAACCTAACTTATCCAACTGTAACCTCACCTCACCTAACCTAATCTAACCTTACCTAACCTCACCTAACCTAACCTAACCTAACCTCACCTCACCTAACCTAACCTAACCTAACCTAACCTTACCTTACCTTCAGAAGTTGAAGACCAGACTACTACTTCAGCAGTTTACGAACCTTCTCCCTCCCCGCCTGCAGAAACTGTCAACACCTCCAGACACTAAAGAAACCTCCTCCACCTCCCTCAGGCTGTCATACCTACTGTACTAGAATAATGTAATAATGTGTATTTTATCAATAAGGTCCTTGTATATATGTTTTTATTAATACTTTATTTCATGTATATGCTGTGACTTTTTTCCCAGTAAATTGATACTACCACTGATACTTTTTTCCGAGCAATTTATTTTTTACCTTTTCCGTTACTTTTTTCTTGTTACTTTCTTTCCCATCTCCCAACAGCTTCAGAGATAACATGATTATATAGAGACGAGACTTGTTCCCTTCTGTGAGAGAGAGAGAGAGAGAGAGAGAGAGAGAGAGAGAGAGAGTCTACGACACCCAGTATTTAACCTATCAACATAATAATTGGTCCAGAGATCAAGTGAAGGTCGGTGTTGTGAGTAGAAAATATTTTAGCTTTGGGCAAGGTCGAGTATACCTGGTAATTACATTGGTAGTTTCCGGGGGGGGGGGGGGAGGGGTTACCTGTGGTGGTGGTAGAGGGGGGGGTTACCTGTGGTGGTGGTGGTGGTAGAGGGGGGGGGGTTACCTGCCATCATAGCCTGGAGGTTTGTCGTGTAATTTTTTATTATTTTTTTTCCTCCATGGAACGCCAGCAGGTAGAGAGAGTAAAATTACTTACCCAAACATTCAAGGTTGTAGAGATTAACTAGGGAATTCGAAATGAAATACACGGGAGATCACCTTTTGTTTGTTAGTAAAATATCTGATCTGGCAACATTGATTTTGATATCCCATTGGAACAAATTTGGAAGGGTGGGGGGTTGAAAGGTGTATTTTTAATTGGATTTTCTCACCTTCTCTCACCTCTAACTCTTCTTCTACGTCGTCTTCCTCATCTCTCTACTTCCGCGGTGTGAGAGAACTTTTTCCTCACCTGCCTCACCTTTCCCGCGTCACGTTCAACAATTGTGGCGGGAGGAATACAGGAAAAATAATCACAAGGAAAAAAAAAGCACGGGAAAAACCTAACCTAACCTAACCTAACCTAACCTAACCTAACCTAACCTAACCTAACCTAACTTACGTGCAATGCCATCATATATATATTGTGTTGTCAATGTTGGACAAGTCATGTGATTTTTTTTCCCTCTCGTTCTTCTCTTGTTGTTTTGGAGATAAGACAAGAGACAGAGAGAGATACTGTAAAGGTTTAGGTAGAGCCTGTAGGCTGTATACCACTGACTCGTTTCTTTACCTTTGAACGATAACAGATGATAAACTCTTGGCTTGATGTTGGTTTATAACAGTACTACCTGCTTTTACATTTTACTGAGATGTATATGAGTGAGAAAATAAATAGCCCTAAAAAACCTAGAGTTGTTTACTGTGGGGAAGGTGAAGTGAGGATGTGTCATTTCCGGGTTGTTTAGCTGTTAATTAGTGGTGGAGGTAGTGTGAGTGGTCGCAGCTGTCCACACCACCACCTCCACCTCCTCCTCCTCCTCACCACCTGCTGTTGTTCCTCCTCCTGCTGCTGCTACTGCTGTTTACTTAACGCTGGGTGTCTTACCTCTACACCCGTTGTTCCTGCTGCTGTTATACTGTACCTCCAATTCCTCCTGTTGCTGTTTACCGTTGTGATGTTACCTCTCCACCCGTTGCTGCTGCTGTTATTGTACCTCCAATTTCTGTTGTTGCTGCAGCTGACTACTTCAATACCGTGCTGCCACCTGTCTGTTGAGCTTGGCGTTGACAGTGGAACAGATTCATTTCCTTGACACTGTACCACCCCCCCCCCCCCCACCCTCTCTTGGCACTGTACCAATGTCACCCTCCACCAAGGCACTGTACCACGGGCACTCTCCATATTGGCACTAAAGCCTAATTACCCTCATATCCACAAGGCACTATAAAGGAAGCAGACCTCCCATTATGGCACCCTAATCCCCATGACCCTCCTCCCCCCCCCCCTTCCATCGTCACTGATCTCTCTCTCTCTCTCTCTCTCTCTCTCTCTCTCTCTCTCTCTCTCTCTCTCTCTCTCTCTCAGGTAGACTAAAAAACACTTCACGTTACAGACTGATAATAGGCGAGACTCCAGGAAGTGTTAATCTGTCGCACTGCCTCGCCACGCCTCGCCGCCACGCCCCCCCACCCACCCTTCGCCCCCCTCATCCCCTTTGCCCCCCTCCCACCTCACCCTAAAATACATTGTATGTGTATACTGTGTTCAACGAAGGACCACCTGTTGCAACGTTTATTCCCCCCTAAAATTCGTTGTTTCTCTTGTTCAACGAATGATTAATGATAATCTTTGTTGTGGTTTCCCGTGGTGCATTTTTTCAATCTGATTAACGATGACGGTGTAAATTTGCTGCTGTGTGTGTGTGTGTGTGTAGACGTTGCTGTTGTTGAAGAAATTAAAGCGTTTATCCTGGCGTGACCAGGACGTACTTCGAACACACGCACACACACACATACACACACACACACACACACACACACACACACACACACACACACACACACTAATGTCGACGCAGCTGAGCAATCAAATAACCATTTCGCTACTATATGCCAGACGCTCCCCCAGCTTGACACAACCACTCTCCCTGCTCACCTACCAGCCCCCTTTCCCACTGACTTAGTAGAAGAATTTGAAGTAGCAAGACGTCTGGAGAAACTCAAGTTAAAGCGCTCCACCACCCCCATTGACTTACCAATGAAACTCTTCAAGGAGTTCTCCCCGGAGCTTGCTAAACCCCTCTGCTCCATCATCAATGCTTCCCTCAGTCAAGCCAGATACCTAGCTGACTGGAAGACTTCATATGTGTCACCAGTGCCCAAGTCGACCAGCCCACAATCCTTAAATCAGCTACGACCCATTGCAATCACCCCAATACCCAGCTTAATCTGTGAAAGTTTTGTGTTTGACTGGGTTTATGCTGATATTGCAGGAGCCGTAGATCCTCAGCAATTTGGTAATATGAAAACTTCCTCCATCACTCACTGTCTTGTCAGTTTTCTAGACTACATATACCGCCATCTGGAGAAACAAAAAAAGGTCTGTAGCTGTCACCTTCATAGACTTCACCAAGGCATTTGAGCTAGTCGACCACAATTTAATCATCAACAAAGCTATCGACCTCGGGTTTCGAAGATGTCTTATACCATGGCTTACAGACTTCCTCAGTAACCGACGCCAAGCTGTACTCTTCCGAGGGGCTGTCTCCACCTTTCATTCACTCACCTGTGGCGTCCCCCAAGGCACCAAGATGGGACCACTATGCTTCCTTATGCTTATCAATGATGCCCTAAGAGAAACCTCTGCTCGCTGGAAATATGTCGACGACTCCACCATTGGGATCAGTGTCAACAATTCTGCTCCCGACAATACCGCCCTTCAGGATTTATTGAACAGTCTCCAAAACTGGGCCACCAACAACCACGTCACTATCAAGCATACCAAGACCATGGCTATGCACATCAACCTCTCCTCCGACGTTGTCCCACCCCTTTCCATTACTTTAGGTCCCAACACACTCCAGGGTGTAGATTCCACTAAGCTCGCCGGCGCCACCATAGACAACAAACTAAATTGGAAACCACACGTCAGTGAAGTTGTCAAATCCTCCAGTTTCCTTCTCCACCTCCTCCGCCGACTCAAGGCCCTCGAGTTCCCTGCGCCCTAGCTCCTCAGTGTTTACTCAACATTCATAATTTCCAAGCTCACCTATGCCTCCCCTACCTAGTCTTCCTCCCTAAATGCCACACAACGTAAACACCTAGAAAAAGTGCATAAGAGGGCATGCAAGATTATTCTCTCCCCTTCCTACTCCACATATCAAGAAGCGCTCAACACACTGACCCTCTCGGTTCTCTCTGACCATCACCACGATTCATCTGCACCATCCTCGACACCGGCTCCTACTACCACCCCTACTACCACCCGAGATCCCTCGTCCGAGAGTTGCCGTTCGACACCACAACCGCATCCAGCCTCTACAAGCAAGAACTGATCGCTATACGAACAGCCCAGTCCCATCCATTGTAAAAATTATAAATAACTTGTAATCAACCAGTGTATTCACTCCCAGTCAATCTTACTTTTTGCACTGTCACGATGTTGCAATGCCCTGTAGTTTGAGCGTCTCCCCACCTAGTTATTATATATCATATTTGTATCACTTATGTTACTTATATAATATTTGTAAATCAAGAGACCCATTCCCCTATTACGTAATTGTATATTTTCAGCCTTCCGGCTGCCATGCTCTTTCAATAAACCGTAATTATTATTATTATTATTACGCACACACAGACAGACAGATATAAGAACATAAGAACATAAGAAAATAATGAGTCTGCAATAGGCCGGTTGGCCTGTGCTTGGCAGCTCCTGTCGAGAGTTACTACCACTCTCTATCATCCATGAATCTATCTAGCCTCCTTTCAAAACTTTCCAGCGTTCCAGCAATTACTACAAAGTTGCTAAGCCTGTTCCACTCGTCCACCTCCCTATTGTGAACCAGTTCCTTCCTATCTCTCTCCTAAACCTAAACCTATCCAATTTAAATCCGTTGCTCCGAGTCCTATCCTGCTCGGATATTATAAGAACTTTATCTATATCTCCTTTATTGATTCCTTTCACCCACTTAAATACTTCTATCATATCTCCCCGCACTCTTCGTCTTTCTAGGAAATGCAAGTTTAGACAGATACACACACACACACACGCACACACACACACACACACACACACACACACACACACACACATCCTTGACCACCGAAGGGTCAAGACGTACCTGGCGCTCCTCTCGGAGCAGCCAGGTCAACTGTTAAGTTGGCCCATACCAACTCCCTCCCCTGAACCCTCCTTCCCACCAGAATATCAACAAGTTCTCGCCAGAAGTTACAATTTCATTTAGGAAAGGAAAGGAACCAGTGTTAAACAGAGGTGAACAGTGGTGAACAGATGCTCAAGTCGGTGAAAACAATTCAACAATAACAGTCGTACCCAAGTAAACCTTCACACAGTGAGGTCCCAGGTACCCAGTGATAACGGCCCGTGAGACCCAACAACAACCAGCGATGTGTTAATCCGTCTACGATAGGAAGGACTGGGACCACACCTCACTCATATAACACCATCTGTGTGGGAATTACTATACCACGTCAGGTCCCTCATAACACCATCTGTGAGGGAGTTACTACACCACGTGAGGCCCCTCATAACACCATCTGTGAGGGAATTACTACACCACGTCAGGTCCCTCATAACACCATCTGTGAGGGAATTACTAAACCACGTGGTCCCTCATAACACCATCTGGGAGGGAGTTACTACACTACATGTTTGCTGTTCAACACCTACATTAATCTGTATGCTCACTGTATGTTCCGTTACCTTTCTCTAATGAAGGCTTTTGTTAAACCACTAATGTATGTAATAAGTCATTTATGTCCAATGTATATTTTCAGCCTTCTGGCTGCAGAACTATTTTAATAAACCGTTAATTATTATTATTATTATTATTACACACACACACACACACACACACACACACATATATAACATAAGAATGAAAGAAAATGTCGTGAGCACATTGGTCCATATTAGGCAGCCCCATTAACACCCAACCCCTATCGCTCACATATCCACCCAACCTATGTTTGAAGCTATCCAGCGTATTCGAGTTAATGATGATGTTTTGTAACTTGTTCCACTCATCCACTACTCTATTTCCAAACCAATGTTTACCTATCTCGCGCCTAAATCTAAATTTGTCTAAATTAAAACCATTGTTACGAGTTCGCTCCTGGTTGGATAGTTTGAGTACCTTTGTAATGTCACCTTTGTTGAATCCTGACTTGCATTTAAACACCTGGATCATATCGTCCCTCGCTGTACGTCTCTCGAGGGCGTGCAAATTAAGGTGCTTAAACCTGTCTCTGTACCCAAGGTTCCTAATGCCCGGGATTAGTCTTGTCATTTTCCTCTGAATTCTTTCTAGGGATTCTATATCCATTTTCTAGTACGGTGACCAGAATTGAACTGCATAATCCAAGTGAGGTCTCACAAGCGCAAGATATAGTTTTAGGATGACCTCGCTAGTCTTGTAACTAACACTCCTTTGTATGAACCCAAGTACTTTGTTAGCCTTGTTTCGAACAAACACACATTGTTTACTTGGCTTAAGATTCCTACTTATCATTACTCCTAAGTGTTTCTCACAGTCGGATTTCTCTATAACATCGTTATTCACACAAATGCGCACACACACACACACACACACACACACACACACACACACACACACACACACACACACACACAAAAAAAAAAACCCTGCAAAAACGTAAGACATCACTGGCCGTTGCCCTTGTTGACTTCAGGAAGGCCTTTGACCTTGTTGATTACTGCACTATTATCATCAAGGCCATTGCACTAGGGCTGCCCACCAACCTGGTCTCATGGCTCACTGATTTCTTGAGTGAGCGTCATCAGGCAGTGAGGTACCAGGGTTCTGTCTCCACATTCCAACACCTCACCTGCAGTGTTCCCCAGGGGACCAAGATGGGACCACTGTGCTTCCTGATTCTGATCAACAACGCTGTATCGGACACTCCTCATAGGTGGAAGTACGTGGATGACTGCACAGTGGGGGGTTACAGTGGACAACACCTCACCGGACTACTCGTCACTACAAGGCACCCTGGACAGGCTACAGGCATGGACTACAGAGAACAAGGTCACCATCAACCACACCAAAACCCTAGTCATGCACATCAATACCGCCACCACGCCAGTGCAAGCTCCAGCAGTCACAGTGGGTGCCCATCCTCTCCAGTTAGTGCAGTCTGCCAAACTCCTGGGTGTTACCATAGACCACAAACTGGACTGGAAGGCCCATGTAAACAACACAATCAAGGCAGCCTTGTACCGACTCAACATGCTTCGACGACTCAGGTCACTTGGGGCACCCACGCCAGAACTGAGAACTATCTACAACGCCTTTATTCTTCCCAAACTAACGTATGCGTCACCAGCCTGGTCGTCTTCGCTCAACTCTACCCAACAACGTCAGCTAGAGAAGGTACAGAAAAAGGCCTGCAGAATCATGCTCGGCGCAGACTACTCCGGCTACAACAACGCTCTCTCCACCCTGGAAATGCCATCCCTCAGTGACCTCCACCACCAAGCACTAGCAAGGATTCGCAATGGACCACTGCACCATCCTCGTCATCGCCACCTCCTGCCACCGGCAGTCCCCCGCCCACCTCGTGCAGTCCGCCAATACAACAAAATTGAACCCATAAGAGCCCGCACCGATAGATATAAGAACAGCACCATCCCATCTATTGTTAAAATAATAAACAACTCCTGATTTATGTACTGTACAGCCCTGTAAATGTATTCAACGCATATTATATCATTATGTCTAAATCAAATGTAAGTTTGTATATTTTCAGCCACCGGCTGCAACTCTATTAATAAACCGTTTATTATTATTATTATTATTACACGTCAAGATATATGATGCCAACAGGTATTTTCAAGACACAGACAGACAGACAGACATAGACACAAATAAACACGGAAAGAATTAATATTACAATCTTTATAAACGGCTCCACACTTCGCGCGACACATAAGGATTGAATGACATAGGTGGTGAATAGGGCGTCGGGGGAAGGGGAGGTTGGTGTATGAGTTAAAATCTAAGAAAAAACAAAACAAAAATAACACTAAAAATGCACTTGGTTGTTGCTGTATCCAAATTTCAACTCTCCAGCTCAAATAGGTCCCTGATATAACGCCCGGACAAATAGGTATATTTTAACATGCTTCGGGCGGCACCTGGAGGTATAGAATGGTGGTGGGAAGGAGGAAGGGAAGTGTACGATATAAATCAAGAGAAAAATAGAGTAAGCTGTAACCTAAATAGACAAGAGAAAGCGGGAATTATATAGATAAAGGACACACACACACACACAGACACACACACACACACCAATCTGAGAAAACACCTTTAAACATACTACAGGAAACAGCTGATCAATATTTACAAACATCACTCGCAGTGTTACCAGAACCCAACCTTTACCGACAGGAAATACCAGGCCACAACACATCAACACATGGTAAATCCCCCCCCCCCCAACACCTTATACCTGGTTATGGCCAAGAATGGTCACCCTGTCTCTCGTAATGGCGCAACAGCTGGGGAAACTTCGTGAGGTGAATATTTAACGTGTTTTGATTTTAAGTTTATTGTTTTCTTGATATAAGGAGAATCGTTGTGTGTGTGTGTGTGTGTGTGTGCCTATCACCACCCTAACAGCGGTCAAACAACGGTATTCTCACCACATCACCGTATGTTAGTGCTTACTGGCCTGACCACAAGTGCCTCTCTCTCTCTCCGTCACTATTCTTTGACCTTCGGCGCTGTAAGTAACTAAGAGAGAAAAGGAAATTAGATAAATATAGAAAAGAAAGGATTAGGAGAGAGAGGTTAGGTAATAGGTGTATGTTTGGTCACTAATTAGCCCAGGTAAGGTGGTGGAGTGGGTGGGTTGTTGGACAAGTGCGCTGATGATGAACTAGAATGGTATTTGAGTGTGTGTATATATTGTTGTTATTATTTTAAGTCTTTTCTGGGCTGTTTATGTGTTGGGTGGTGACTGCTGGGTGGTGCGGGGAGGGGAGGGAGGAAGGGGGAGAAGAGGAGGAGGGGACACTGTCAAGCGTATATTGTTTTCACCTGAAGCTCATAGATTTAGCTAGACACTTATAAACATTAGGTGTGTGTGTGTGCGTGTGTGTGACCTTCAACATAGAGGTACATTTCGTTTTATTATTTACAAACAATGTTGGAACTTTTTTATTTGTTTTGTTTTACTCATTTGATCTTTTGTCCTTCATTATTCTCAAGGTTTGTGAATAACAGTTTTAGGGCCAAGTTCTGGATATTTATTGGAACTTTTTCATAATTTTTCTTTTGTGAGGTTTGAAGTATTAATTTTTTTCTATTTACAAACAATATTAAAATTTTTAGCACACCTCACACGTACACTTCCACACCTGTGTATGGAAGCCCTGCGCATTTCATCCCAGATAAGTCGCTCACTAACTCTATCAAGATTGGGAGGTCTATATGTTACTCCTGTGATTAATTTTTCTCTACCGTCGATTAATTCTATCCAAATTGTTTCTGTACTCCACTCAGTTTTTATTTCCTTATTTATTTCACACTTCAGATTATCCCTAACATAGAATGCTACTCCGCTTCCTTTCCTGGTCTGCCTATCGGTATGGAACAGTTTGTAACCCGCAATTTGGTATTCGACCGGTAACTCACGTGTGTCTAGGTTGATCCATGTCTCCATTCTTATATTCTTATGTTCTTATGTCATCCTAAAACTATAGCTTGCGCTTGTGAGACCTCACTTGGATTACGTTGTTCAATTCTGGTCACCGTATTACAGAATGGATATAGAATCCTTGGAAAGAATTCAGAGGAGAATGACAAGACTACTCCCGGGCATTCGGAACCTTAGTACAGAGACAGGTTAAAGCATCATAATTTGCACTCCCTCGAGAGACGTAGAGCGAGGGGCGATATGATCAAGGTGTATAAATGGAAGTGAGGGCTGAACAAAGGGGACATTACAAAGGTACTCAAACTATTCAAACAGGAGCAAACTCGTAACAATGGTTTTAAATTAGACAAATTTAGATTTAGGCGCGAAATAGGTAAACATTGGTTTGGAAATAGAGTAGTGGACGAGTGGAACAAGTTACCAAATACCATCAATAACTCGAATACGCTGGATAGCTTCAAACATAGGTTGGATGGATATATGAGCCATAGGAGTTGGGTGTAAACGGGACTGCCCTGTATGGGCCAATAGGTCCTCTGCATTTTCCTCCATTCTTATGTTTTTATGTACACAGTCACGCCTCCAGTACACCCCCACCCAGGCAGGAATGTTCCCTCCACCTGTTGTAATGTAATACCTGTGGACCGTCTCGTGTGGTGTTCAAGTCACAGGTTAGGTTGTTGTGTTGTTTACCTGTTGGAGAGAGAGAGAGAGAGAGAGAGAGAGAGAGAGAGAGAGAGAGAGAGAGAGAGAGAGAGAGTTCGTCACCGTCGTCACATTCCTTACACCTGCGCGGGTCAGGGCAGGTCTAACCTAAATGGAGGTGGTCAGTAGGGTATGTAAGGTTAGGTCAAGCTTCTACAGGTGAGGCCTCATTTGGGATCACACACACACACACACACACACACAGAAAGAAAAACACAGATGCACACACAGACAAACCCACAGGCACACACGTGCCAGTAAAGTATAAGTATTTACTATTAAGTGAACGAGGCAAAATATAAGTACTAGGAATATATGTAAGTGATATAAGGTTATAAGATATGTAATAAGCATAGGGGTGTAGAATATAGGATAAGGTAGAGTATAAGGTGTCAGGTATAAGAGTGTGTAGGTTGAGGGGGAGGTTAGGCTTTATACACTCAAATGCCTCCCGCCCGCCTACTTACGCCCACATGGTGCCCCTGAGTGTGGGCGGGTGGGAATGGGCGGAGTCAGGCGCGCCATACCAGTTTCTGAAGGGTCAAGGTTCGTATCCCACCACCACCATCACCACTAACACCACTACCACCACCACCATCACCACCACTACCACCACCACCACCACCACCACCACTCCCACACTACTCCCACACTACTCACACCACCATCACCACACTACTGCCACCACCTCCATCATTAGTACCATCACCTTCAATACCTTCCTGGAACACCACCACCACCATTACTACAATCACCATTACCACTAACAACGACAACAATTGTTTTTTAATTGGCCTCCAGCCTCCCCTTATAGCCATAACTTCTCTGCCATGTTATTACCTTAATATTAAATATCTTAATACATAAGTAGCTATCCTAGCTGTGTTGAGTTAGTTGAGCTGCAGATCTATGTGGCATTCAGTGACTGTTGCCTCATAGTCAATATTTGCAACTGTTGTCGGCTTTGGGGCCGATGCTCTCGTTCGCAGAGCAAAGCCGACCGAAGGAGAGAGAGGACAGTCTACATCTCATCCAGGCTGTAACATAACTTCTGGACTGCTGCTTCTGTTAAGAACATAAGAACATAAGAATGGAGGAAACTGCAGCGGGCCTATTGGCCCATACTGGGCAGTCCCGTTTACACCCAACCCCTATTGCTCATATGAGCATCCAACCTATGTTTGAAGCAATTCAGCGTATTCGAGTTAATGATGATATTTGGTAACTTGTTCCATTCATCCACTACTCTGTTTCCAAACCAGTGTTTACCTATTTCACGCCTAAATCTAAATTTGTCCAATTTAAAACCATTGTTACGAGTTCGCTCCTGGTTGGATAATTTGAGTACCTTTGTAATGTCCCCTTTGTTTAGCCCTGCCTTCCATTTATACACCTCTATCAGGTCGCCCCTCGCTCTACGTCTCTCAAGGGAGTGCAAATTAAGATGCTTTAACCTGTCTCTATACTCAAGGTTCCTGATACCCGGGATTAGTCTTGTCATTCTCCTCTGAATTCTTTCCAAGGATTCTATATCCATTCTGTAATACGGTGACCAGAACTGGACTGCGTAATCCAGGTGTGGTCTCACAAGAGCAAGATACAGTATTAGGATGACCTCGCTAGTCTTGTAACTAACACTCCTTTGTATGAACCCAAGTACTTTATTAGCCTTGTTTCGAGCAAAAACACATTGTTTACTTGGCTTAAGGTTCCTACTTATCATTACTCCTAAATCTCTCTCGCAGTCGGATTTCTCTATGGCATCGTTGTTCATCTGGTATCTGGTTTCCCTGTTTACATTTCCTATACTGAGTACTTTACATTTGTCAATGTTGAATTTCATCTGCCATTTTTCAGACCATTCGAAAAATTTGTTTAGATCCTCCTGTAGTTTTGCCGAGTCCTCGTCAGATTTGATAACACGTCCTATTTTAGTATCATCAGCAAATTTACTTATGTTGCTGTCTATGCCGATATCTATGTCGTTTATGTATATAATAAACAATAATGGTCCAAGTACTGAGCCTTGGGGAACTCCACTTGTGACGTTGCTCCAATGGGACTTAGTGCCGTTAATGCTCACTCTCTGTTTCCTGTCCTGTAACCACGCCCTAATCCATTTAAGGATGTCACCTTTGATGCCATGAGCTTCTACCTTTCTAATTAGTCTTTCGTGGGGTACTCTGTCGAAGGCTTTGCTAAAGTCGAGATATACCACATCATAATTGTGCCCCTCGTCCACTGATTCGAAAACTGATGAAAAGAATGTTAATAGATTAGTTAGGCAAGAACGTCCGCTTGTGAAGCCATGCTGGGAATCATTGATCAATCCGTGCTTCTCCAGGTGATTTCGAATAGAGTTTGAAATGATTGCTTCCAGTAATTTGCCTACTATTGATGTTAGACTGATTGGGCGGTAGTTAGAGGATAGTGATCTATCCCCCTTCTTGAAGATCGGTATTACATTCGCTATCCTCCAGGATTCTGGTACTACACCTGTTTTTAAGGACATGTTAAACAACTTTGCTAAGGGCATACTAAGCTCTTCCTTACATTCCTTTAATACTCTGGCAAATATCTCATCGGGACCAGGTGACTTATTAGGCTTTAGTTTGTCTATTTGCTTTCTAACATCGTTACTAGTCACTACTATCTCACTTAATTTGTTTTCTTCACTATCTCCGCGAGTCTGGCGTAGAAGCATCTTGCACTTGGTCCCATCCCACCAGAGGTTGTGAACACTAGAAGAGTGAAGCTGCCTTGATCAACGTTCTGAATTCTCTCCCCATATGCCCTTATCTTGTCGTTCTCATTCCTCCTGTGTGCAGCATCGAGAGCTAAGTTACGGTGACATGCGGCCATGGGATAAAAAATCCTGATGTCGAAGAAGGCTCGCTGTCCCCATGTCCAGAATCCTTGAGCACTGACGTCAACACAGGCTTCGTTAGATGTGTTTGAAGTCCTATGTTGGAAAATCTTCAACATATTTGCTGTGAGATCCCGTACTTCGTCATGTCTTATGCATATGAAGCCCCCTTTCAAAGACAACAATTACTACTATAGGTACTATTATAACCAGCAATATCATCTATTACCAACAACAACTACCACTATCACCACCGCCAACAACACAACAACAACAAAAACTACCACCGCCAACACCGCAACAACAACAAAAACTATTACCACCACCAACAACAACTATCACCACCAGAGGGTACCACCACCTCCAACACCAATACCACCATCACCACAAGAGCAACCACTATCACCACCAACCAACAACAACATGAACTATCATCATCAGGAAGGTGGGACTGGCAACAGGTATAGGGCAGTAAAGCAACAGGTATAGTCAGGGCAGGTCGGGCAGTTCGGGCAGGTAGCAGTGAATCACAGGTATCCCCCCCCCCCCCCGCTCCCTCGACCCCCGACCCCTCCCTGTCCCCGCTCCGACCCCTCCCCCCCCCGACCCCCTTTCACCGCCCCCACACAATAAACTTCACTTCTCGGAATATTTACATGTATCAAACGCTGCCTCTAAATTCGGCACTTGGGACGACAGGGTCAAAGATTTACTTGAGACTCGGAGGTTCAAGTGAGTCTCCTAGAGCCTTATTAAGATGGTCTAGGACTCACCAGAGGTTTAAATGGGTCAGGTGAACCTCTCAGAACCTCATTAAGACGACCTGAGAGTTCACCTGAGACTCGGAGGTTCAGGTGAACTTGATTGAACCTCGTCAACAGAACACAGTCAGTTTGTCATTAAATGACAGAATTCACCCTACCGAAGTGGTCCTGGTGTAAGGTGGTGATTGGGGGGTGGGTGTTGTTGATATTGGTGGTGGTAGTAGTGGTAGTAGTAGTAGTGGTGGTGATGGTTTTAGTCGTAGTAGTGGTGATGTTGGTAGTGGTGGCTGTAGTGGTAGTGGTGGTGGTGTCAGTAACAGAAAAAAAACACATCACATACCGATCTCTACACACCCCTATCACCACCACCACCACAAGACATAAACATAACCCGGCTCCTTTGTAACCACACACACACACACACACACACACATCCCCCGAGGCACCTGTAAGAGAGAGCTCCACACACCCTCCAGCGACGAGGTGTGGTTTGCGAGAGGAGGGTGTGGGAGGTGGAGGTAGGCGAGGGGGGTGTGGTGCTTGTGGGTTGGGAAAGGGGTGTGGGTGAGGATGTTGGGTGGGTGTGAGTGGAGAAAAGGGTGTGGTTAGGGGAGAGGAGGGTGTGGGAGGTGGGGATGTGGTGGTATGTGGTTTGGGAAGGTGTGGTGGTGTGTGGGTGGGTGGGAAGAGGGTGCAGTGTGAGGAGAGAATATAGTGCGGGAGAATGTAGTTGTATGGGAGAGTGTAGGTGGGGAGTGTTCAGAAGGTGGGATAGTGGTTGACACCCAGCCAAGTCCACCCACGCCTCTTCCACCCTCTCCCTTCTCCCCCCTCTCTTACCTCCCTCCCTCCCTCCCTACCTTACCCCCTCCCTCCGTCTCCTACCACGCTTCTCTCCCTCCCTTGCCTCCCTCCGTCTTCCGCCCCTACTGAATTCACCCCCTTTACCTTACCTCCTCCCTCCCTCCATCCCTCTATCCCTGTCCTACCCCGTTGTGACATATATACTGTCAATGAATATATATATATATATATATATATATATATATATATATATATATATATATATATATATATATATATATATATATATATATATATATATATATATAAGAACATAAGAAAATAAGGAGTCTGCAATAGGCCGGTTGGCCTGTGCATGGCAGCTCCTGTCGAGAGTTACTACCACTCTCTATCATCCATGAATCTATCTAGCCTCCTTTTAAGACTTTCCAGCGTTCCAGCACTTACTACAAAGTTGCTAAGCTTGTTCCACTCGTGCACCACCCTATATATTCATGGATGATAGAGAGTGGTAGTAACTCTCGACAGGAGCTGCCATGCACAGGCCAACCGGCCTATTGCAGACTCCTTATTTTCTTATGTTATTTGTGAACCAGTTCCTTCCTATCTCCCTCCTAAACCTAAACTTATCCAACTTAAATCCGTTGCTACGAGTCCTATCCTGCTCGGATATTATAAGAACTTTATCTATATCCCTCTTATTAATTCCTTTCACCCACTTAAATACTTCTATCATATCTCCCCGCACTCTTCGTCTTTCTAGGGAATGCAAGTTTAGTTTCTTTAACCTATCTTGATATTGTAGGTTTCTAAGTCCCGGAATCATTTTCGTCATTCTTCGCTGCACCGACTCCAGTGAATTGATATCCATTCTATAATAACGGCACCAGAACTGAACTGCATAATTGAGGTGCGGCCTGACTAGCACAAGATATAAGAACATAAGAACATAAGAATGGAGGAAACTGCAGCGGGCCTATTGGCCCATACTGGGCAGTCCCGTTTACACCCAACCCCTATTGCTCATATGAGCATCCAACCTATGTTTGAAGCAATTCAGCGTATTCGAGTTAATGATGATATTTGGTAACTTGTTCCATTCATCCACTACTCTGTTTCCAAACCAGTGTTTACCTATTTCACGCCTAAATCTAAATTTGTCCAATTTAAAACCATTGTTACGAGTTCGCTCCTGGTTGGATAATTTGAGTACCTTTGTAATGTCCCCTTTGTTTAGCCCTGCCTTCCATTTATACACCTCTATCAGGTCGCCCCTCGCTCTACGTCTCTCAAGGGAGTGCAAATTAAGATGCTTTAACCTGTCTCTATACTCAAGGTTCCTGATACCCGGGATTAGTCTTGTCATTCTCCTCTGGATTCTTTCCAAGGATTCTATATCCATTCTGTAATACGGTGACCAGAACTGGACTGCGTAATCCAGGTGTGGTCTCACAAGAGCAAGATACAGTTTTAGGATGACCTCGCTAGTCTTGTAACTAACACTCCTTTGTATGAACCCAAGTACTTTATTAGCCTTGTTACGAGCAAAAACACATTGTTTACTTGGCTTAAGGTTCCTACTTATCATTACTCCTAAATCTCTCTCGCAGTCGGATTTCTCTATGGCATCGTTGTTCATCTGGTATCTGGTTTCCCTGTTTACATTCCCTATACTGAGTACTTTACATTTGTCAATGTTGAATTTCATCTGCCATTTTTCAGACCATTCGAAAAATTTGTTTAGATCCTCCTGTAGTTTTGCCGAGTCCTCGTCAGATTTGATAACACGTCCTATTTTAGTATCATCAGCAAATTTACTTATGTTGCTGTCTATGCCGATATCTATGTCGTTTATGTATATAATAAACAATAATGGTCCAAGTACTGAGCCTTGGGGAACTCCACTTGTGACGTTGCTCCAATGGGACTTAGTGCCGTTAATGCTCACTCGCTGTTTCCTGTCCTGTAACCACGCCCTAATCCATTTAAGGATGTGACCTTTGATGCCATGAGCTTCTACCTTTCTAATTAGTCTTTCGTGGGGTGCTCTGTCGAAGGCTTTGCTAAAGTCGAGATATACCACATCATAATTGTGCCCCTCGTCCACTGATTCGAAAACTGATGAAAAGAATGTTAATAGATTAGTTAGGCAAGAACGTCCGCTTGTGAAGCCATGCTGGGAATCATTGATCAATCTGTGCTTCTCCAGGTGATTTCGAATAGAGTTTGAAATGATTGCTTCCAGTAATTTGCCTACTATTGATGTTAGACTGATTGGGCGGTAGTTAGAGGATAGTGATCTATCCCCCTTCTTGAAGATCGGTATTACATTCGCTATCCTCCAGGATTCTGGTACTACACCTGTTTTTAAGGACATGTTAAACAACTTTGCTAAGGGCATACTAAGCTCTTCCTTACATTCCTTTAATACTCTGGCAAATATCTCATCGGGACCAGGTGACTTATTAGGCTTTAGTTTGTCTATTTGCTTACTAACATCGTTACTAGTCACTACTATCTCACTTAATTTGTTTTCTTCACTATCTCTGAATAGAGTCGGTGCCTCGGGTATCATGTTTAAATTTTCGCTCATTGACTCTGTCAAGATTGGGGGGTCTATATATTACTCCTGTGATTAATTTTTCCCGACCGTCGCTTAATTCTATCCAAATTGTTTCTGTATTCCTCTCAGTTTTTATTTCCTTATTTATTTCACACTTCAGATTATCCCTAACATAGATTGCTACTCCGCCTCCTTTCCTGGTCTGCCTATCGGTATGGAACAGTTTGTAACCCGCAATTTGGTATTCGACTGGTAATTCACGTGTGTCTAGGTTGATCCATGTTTCAGTGAATGCAATTATATCGATTTCTTCGGTACATACCAAGGCCCTAATATCATCCATTTTGTTTCTCATACTTCTACTGTTCGCGTAATATACATTTAAGTTAGTCGTGTTCTGAGTCCTTCCCTTACCGCGTTTAGTTTTAAACTCCCTGTCTAATTTAGTTATGTCATCATTCCTAACACTATTTCCCTGTAATCTTTCGCCTTGTTTACCCGCTCCCACTGCAGTCTCCTCCACCCCCGTGCCCCTATGTTCTCTTAGCAGTTTAAAGACTTCGATATCTTTTGAACTGCCCCCTCTAGAGCCCCAGCCAGGGTTGCTACTCCATCCCTAGACAGGTGCACCCCATCCCTAGCATAAAGGTCCCTTCTGCCATAGAAGTTGTCCCAGTTGTCAATGAATGGGACTGATATTGACTTGCAATATCTGTCAAGACGGTCGTTAACACCAACTGCCCTTGACAACCATTCACTGCCAACTCTCCTTCTAGGCAGGACACCGCATATGATAGGGATCCCTCCCTTAGTCCTAATACGATCTATGGCTGCCTTGAACTTATCAAGAAGTTCCTCGCTCCTACACCGGCCAATATCATTGCCTCCTGCACTGAGGCAGATAATGGGTTTGTTCCCATTACCAGACAAGATATTGTCCATCCTGTCAATTATATCCCCCACCCCAGCTCCTGGCAAACACACCCTCATCCTATTTTTGTTTTTACCACAAAAGGCCCTGTCCATGTACCTTACCTGTGAGTCACCAACAATTAAAGTTTTTATACCTTCCTTGTCATCCCTGTCCCTGACTGTACTAACGTCCAATTCGTCTATCAAGGGACTGAACGGGTTGGTACACTTAGCTGTTGTTGTCGTTGTTGTCGTATCCTTGGTGTGCTTCTTCACCAAAAGCTTTGTCTTCCCATTACTCACAATTTTCCACTCGCTTGATTTTTCGTCAGCCACTGGCTTTACTCGTCCAGCCTCTCCTTTTAACATCGCCAGCTCTTCCCTTAATTTCAAGTTCTCCAACTTGACCTTCGCCAATTCTTCAGTGGACCACTCCAGTTTGGTCACCAAACTCTCATACCCAAGACCGCACCTTGCTCTGGCCATATCTGATAATTATCCCTCCGGAGCTAACCCTGCCGTGACCTCTGCACTCTTATTACTTACACTTCTAGATATATAATCTTATACTCTGTTTGCCTTATTTCGAACATTAACGCACTGTTTTCTAGGCTGCAGGTCCGGGCTTACAAGTACCCCTAGGTCTCTTTCTCAAGTCGACTTCTCTAGGCTGATCCCTATATATATATATATATATATATATATATATATATATATATATATATATATATATATATATATATATATATATATATATATATATATATATATATATATATATATATATAGGGATAGGGCATGTAGCTGAGAGGATAGGTAGGGTTTTGTCAGGGGAGGGTACGAATCCAGTGGTGTGTCTTACTGTGGGAGGAAACGACATAGGAAAGGTTAGGAGCGAGGAACTTTTCAAGAGGTATAGGGAGGCGCTGGGGAAGATTAGAGATAGGGGAGGGATCCCGATAGTATGTAGTGTCTTGCCAAGAAGAGGGATTGGTCGTGAATGGTTGTCCAGGGCAATTGCTATAAATTGCCGACTGGAAAAACATTGTGCAAACAATGGTTGGGCATTCATTGATAGCTGGCAACCATTCTATGACAACGACGACTTGTACGGTCGTGACGGAGTACACTTGTCTCGTGGGGGGTAAAGACGTTGTCTGCATCCCTGGAGCGTGAAATTGTCACTCCGAAGGGGGGGGGGGGTTACGCCAGTAGGGAGAGGTCTGGGAAATTGGGAGTCAAAAAACTAGCAGGTCCTGGGAAGTAGAATTGGTTACTCAGGACAAGGGGTTAAACAGGACCAGGGAAGGGTAGCTTTAAATGTATACTATACAAACAGTAGGAGCGTTAGAAATAAAATAGACTTGCTGAGAGCAGTTGTACATACCGAGAATGTAGACGTCATAACAATCACGGAAACTTGGATGAATCTGGCGAGGAAATTTTTTTTTATCAGAGTACCACATGGAAGGGTACAACCTTTTTCACAAGGACAGGGAAGGTAGGAAGGGAGGAGGGGTCGCACTCTTCGTCAAGGATACATTAAAATGTTGTATTAATAATTCAATAAAGGGTGAAATAGGAACCGAGTCTGTGTGGGTAGAAATCACCGAAGGAAGAGAAAACTAATTATGGGAGTGATTTACAGGCCCCCAAGTCTTGGGAAAGAAGCAGCTCAGCTCATATGGCAGGAAATGAGTAGGGCAGCAAAATATAACAACCTATGCATTATGGGGGATTTCAACTACAGAAATATTGACTGGGACAACAATGTAGGTGACTATGAATCTGAAGATTTCCTAGACGCAGTACAGGACAATTTTTTGAAACAGCTAATTACAGAGCCTACTAGAGGTGACAGTATATTAGACCTAGTATTAACAAATAAAGAAAATATTATCAGAGATATCACAGTAGGGGAAGAACCAGGTAATAGTGATCACAGAGAAATCAGGTTCACCCTAAATTGGGAAACGAAAAGCAATGACAATATGGTCAGAGTCCCAAGCTTTCGATTGGCGGATTATCAGGGGTTAAGAAGGTACCTAGGTGAGGTCACCTGGGAACAGGCAGCTCAGTCCCCCGGTAGGAACAGGTGAGGTCACATGTGACACCACAATTGATCATGACTATAATATATTCACTCGTATACTACGTAAAGCACAAGAACAAAATATACCATACAGAAAAATTAGGTCAAATAAGAATGAGCCAAGGTGGATGACCAGAAAACTTAAACATGACATAGGAATAAAGAAAGGAATTTATAAGAAATTAAAGGGAGGGGAGGAGCAGCTCAGAAATAGGTATAATGAACTATCTTGGAATGTTAAGAAAAATGTAAGGAAAGCAAAGAGAGACTATGAAATCAGAATAGCAAGAGAATCCAAGACGAATCCCAAGGGATTTTTTCAGGTATATAGAACAAAGGTCAAGGACAAAGTTGGGCGTTTAAAGTCAGGGAGGAGGGAAGTGATCGATGGCAGTGATGAAATAAGCAAAGCATTGAACAGCTACTTTTTATCAGTTTTCACAGAAGAAATTTGCGAGGAAATTCCAGAGGTGGAACTGATATATACGGGAAAGGAAGAAGAGAAATTAAAGAATATCACTCTCAGAAAAGAGGATGTTCTTAAGAGGATAAATAAATTAAAGAAGACAAAATCGCCAGGGCCGGGTGAAATTTTCCCTCGAGTCTTGAAAGAGTGTAGGGAACAGATTAGCGGACCCCTCGTAAATTTATTTACAAGATCATTAGACACGGGAGTTGTGCCAGACTTGTGGAAACAGGCAAATGTAGTACCCATATTCAAAAAGGGAGACAGAATATCAGCGTCAAATTACCGGCCATCAGTTTGACGTCAGTAGTGGGGAAATTTCTTGAATCAATTATAGCAAATAGCATCCGATCGCATTTAGAGAAAAGTAAATTAATCTACGACTCTCAACATGGGTTTACAAATGGAAAATGTTGTCTAACAAATCTGCTGACGTTTTTTAGGAAAGTCTTCGAGGTAGTAGATAATGACGAAAATTACGATGTTATTTACTTAGACCTTAGCAAAGCATTTGACAGAGTACCACATCAGAGGCTTCTGAGAAAAGTTAAGGCTCATGGTATCGAAGGGAAAGTTTTAAATTGGATAAAATCATGGCTCACCGATAGAAAGCAGAGGGTCAGCGTAGATGGCGTTAAATCTGAGTGGGGCTGTGTAACCAGTGGGGTTCCCCAGGGGTCAGTACTAGGCCCATTCTTGTTCATAATCTACATTCTACATAAACGATCTAGATACTGGGATCAGCAGTGACATAAGCAAGTTTGCGGATGACACCAAAATAGGGAGGCAGATTAATTCAGGGCAGGATGCAAATGCATTACAGGAGGATTTAAATAAACTGCAGGAGTGGTCAGAAAAATAGCAAATGAAATTCAACACTAGGAAGTGCAGCGTACTTAATATTGGAAGAACAAATACTGTCAATGTATACAGCCTTAACAACATCAACCTAGAGAAATCGACTTGTGAAAGAGACTTAGGGGTACCTGTAAGCCCGGACCTACGGCCTAGAAAACAGTGTGTTAATGTTCAAAATAAGGCAAACAGAGTATTAGGTTTTATATCTAGAAGTATAAGTAATAAGGGTGCAGAGGTGTTATTGCAACTGTATCTTGCTCTAGTCCGGCCGCACCTCGATTATGCGGTTCAGTTCTGGTGCCCTTATCATAGAATGGATCTCAATTCACTGGAGTCGGTGCAGCGAAGAATGACGAAAATGATTCCGGGACTTAGAAACCTTCCATATCAGGATAGGTTAAAGAAACTTAACTTGCATTCCCTAGAAAGACGAAGAGTGCAGGGAGATATGATAGAAGTATTTAAGTGGGTGAAATGAATCAATAAAGGGGATATAGATAAAGTTTTTATTATATCCGAGCAGGATAGGACTCATAGCAACGGATTTAAGTTGGATAAGTTTAGGTTTAGGAGGGAGATAGGAAGGAACTGGTTCACAAATAGGGTGGTGGACGAGTGGAACAAGCTTAGCAACTTTATAGGTCAGATTTATGTGGGTGATGTCACTGTTCACTGCCATGCAGGACAGAGGTTCGTACACAAAGAAATGCATCATATTCATTAACAGTCTATATATAGGTCAGATTCATGTGGGTGATGTCACTGTTCGCTGCCATGCAAGACAGTGGTTCATACACATTGGACGTCATATTCTAATTGAAGACTAATCAGTGTGGGCTAGCAAATTTGGGATAAACAGCAAGACTGTCCCCAAGCACCCCCGATTCAATGTAGTAATTACAAAGTTCATGATACAATAAGCCAGGTGGCCTGAAGTCTTTGACAGGGTCACATTTAATAATATAGTGTTCAAGTGTATGCTTTAAAGGTTTATCACAAAGTTTACAGGCTGAGTGTTCCAGTATGGGTACAGCATTACTAACTTGCCAGATGTGTTTGTATCCTAGCCTAATTTTGGCCACGACTACATCACATTGTGTCTTCGAGGAGTTCCCCCGGAGCTTGCTGAACCCCTCTGCTCCATCATCAATGCTTCCCTCAGTCAAGCTAGATACCCAGCTGACTGGAAGACTTCATATGTGTCACCAGTTCCCAAGTCAACCAGCCCACAATCCTTAAATCAGCTACGGCCCATTGCAATCACCCCAATACCCAGCTTAATCTGTGAAAGTTTTGTGCTTGACTGGGCTTATGCTGATATTACAGGAGCCGTAGATCCTCAGCAATTTGGTAATATGGAAACTTCTCACCACTCACTGTCTTGTCAACTTTCTCGACTACATATACCGCCATCTGGAGAAACAAAAAACTTCTGTAGCTCTCGCCTTCATTGACTTCACTAAGGCATTCGACCGAGTCGATCACAATTTACTCATCAACAAAGCTATCGACCTCGGGTTTCGAAGAAGTCTTATACCATGGCTTACAGACGTCCTCATTAACCGACACCAAGCTGTATGCTTCCGAGGGGCTGTCTCCACCTTTCATTCACTTACCTGTGGCGTCCCCCAAGGCACCAAGATGGGGCCACTATGCTTCCTTTTGCTTATCAATGATGCCCTAAGAGAAACCCCTGCTCGCTGGAAATATGTCGACGAAACATTTGGGATCAGCATCAACAATTCTGCTCCCGACTATACCGCCCTTCAGGATTTATTGAACAGTCTCCAAAACTGGGCCACCAACAACCACGTCACCATCAACCATACAAAGACCATGGTTATGCACATCAACCTCTCTTCCGACGTTGTCCCACCCCCTTCCATTACTTTAGGTCCCAACACACTACAGGTTGTAGATTCCTCTAAGCTCCTCGGCGTCACCATAGACAACAAACTAAATTGGAAACCACACGCCAGTGAAGTTGTCAAATCCTCCAGTTTCCGTCTCCACCTCCTCCGCCGACTCAAGTCCCTCAGAGTTCCAACCCCCAAGCTCCTCAGTGTTTACTCAACATTCATACTTCTCAAGCTCACCTATGCCTCCCCTACCTGGTCTTCCTCCCAAAATGCCACGGAACGTAAACACAAAGAAAAAGTGCAAAAGAGAGCATGCAAGATTATTCTCTCCCCTTCCTACTCCACATATCAAGAAGCGCTGAACACACTGACCCTCTCGGCTCTCTCTGACCATCACCACGACCTCATCTGCAAATTTGGTGAGAAGCTTCTGCACCATCCTCGACACCGGCTCCTTCTACCACCCGTGATCCCTCTCCCGAGAATTGCTGTTCGACACCACAACCGCATCCAGCCCATACGAGCACGAACTGATCTCTATAAGAACAGCCCAGTCCCAACCACTGTAAAAATTATAAATGACTTGTAATCAACCAGTGTATTCACTCCCAGTCAATCTTACTTTTTGTACTGTCACTATGTTGAAATGCCCTGTAGTTTGAGCGTCTCCCCACCTGGTTTTTATATATCATATGTTTATCACATATGTTACTTGTATATTATTTGTAAATCAAGAGACCCATTTACAAATTATGTAACTGTATATTTTCAGCCTTCCGGCGTAGACAGCAATATATGTAAATTTGTTGATGACACTAGAATAGGGCGTGTAATAAATCTGACGGGGACTCCGCAAAACTACTGGAAGATCTAAAAAAATTTTTTGAATGGTCTGAAAAATGGCAGTTGAAATTCAATGTGGACAAAAGTAAAGTGCTTAGTCTAGGAGATGTAAACAGAGAAACCAGATACCAGATGAACAACGATGTTATAGAGAAATCCGACTGTGAGAAAGATTTAGGAGTAATGATAAGTAGGAATCTTAGGCCAAGTAAAATATGTGTTTTGCTCGAAAAAAGGCTAACAAAGTACTTGGGTTCATACAAAGGAGTGTTTAGGCGCGAAATAGGCGAACATTGGTTTGGAAAAAGAGTAGTGGACGAGTGGAACAAGTTACCAAATATCATCATTAACTCGAATACGCTGGATTGCTTCACACATAGGTTGGATGGATATATGAGCAATAGGGGTTAGTTGTAAAAGGGACTGCCTAGTATGGGCCAATAGGCCCGCTGCAGTTTCCTTCATTCTTGTCATCTTGTGTTAGTTACAAGACTAGCGAGGCCATCCTAAAACTATATATTGTGCTTGTGAGACCTCACTTGGATTATGCAATTGTGGTCACCGTATTACAGAATGGATATAGAATCCCTTGGAAAGAATTCAGAAGAAAATGGCAGGACTAATCCCGGGCATTAGGAACCTTGAGTACAGAGACAGGTTAAAGCTTCTTAATTTGCACTCCCTCGAGAGACGTAGAGTGAGGGGCGATATGATCAAGGTGTATAAATGGAAGTCAGGGCTGAACAAAGGGGACATTACAAAGGTACTCAAACTTTCCAACTAGGAGCAAATGAGTAACAATGGTTTTATATTAGACAAATTTAGATTTAAGCGCGAAATAGGTAAACATTAGTTTGGAAATAGAGTAGTGGACGACTGGAACAAGTTACCAAACATCATCATTAACTCGAATACGCTGGATAGCTTCAAACATAAGTTGGATGGATATATGAGCAATAGAGGTTGGGTGTAAATGGGACTGAGCAGTATTGTCCAATAGGCCCGCTGCAGTTTCCTCCATTCTTATGTTCCTCTGTTCTCCCTCCCCATCCCCTGTCCATTCATCTCTTTCACATCCCTCCATCCCTCCCTCATTACATTACCACGACACAGGGGAAAAGGAAGACAGAAGCAGGGGATGATAAACAGGGGACTAAGGAGAGAGATACGATAATACACATAACAATAGACGACAAATGAGGGAATGAACGAGGGAAGAATAATAAACAAAGAGGTGAATGGAGGTTTAACGAACAGGGGAGATAACATGCGGTGATAATTTAGTGGATTAACGAATAAGAAGAAAAACGCGATGTAATTAACACGGGGCCTCTGTATATCAATCTATCTATCTATCTATCTATCTATCTATGCTCCCCCCCCCACCACACACCTGACGAGTGGACACCTTGACTCTCAACACACCTGTCGGGAGGGGGGGTGGGGTGGTGGTGACGTCATAACACACGATAAACAAACAGGACGTAACGTAGAATAATTTAGCGACATTAACAACTCTACCACGTCCCTTGAGTGTCTGTCTGTGTGTTAAGTAGTTGATATTCCCGTCCTACAGGTCCTATGATAATGGTGGTGGTAGGTCCTGTGATAGTGGTGGTGGTAGGTCCTGTGATAGTGGTGGTGGTGGGTCCTGTGATCATGGTGGTGGGTACTTTGATAGTGGTGGTGGGTCCTGTGATAGTGGTGGTGGTGGGTCTTGTAATAGTGGTGGTGGTGGGTCCTGTGATAGTGGTGGTGGGTCCTGTGATAGTGGTGGTGGTGGGTCTTGTGATAGTGGTGGTGGTGGGTCTTGTGATAGTGGTGGTGGTGGGTCTTTGATAGCAGTGGTGGTGGGTCCTGTGATAGTGGTGGTGGTAGGTTCTGTGATAGTGGTGGTGGTGGGTCCTGTGATAGTGGTGATGGTGGGTCCTCTTTTAGTGGTGGTGGTGGGTCTTGTGATAGTGGTGGTGGTGGGTCTTGTGATAGTGGTGGTGGGTCCTATGATAGTGGTTGTGATGGTTCCTGTGATAGTGGTGGTGGGTCCTGTGATAGTGGTGGTGGGGGTGGGTCAAGTGATTGTGGTGGAGGGTCCTGTTATAGTGGTAGTGCTGGGTCCTGTGATCATGGTGGTGGGTACTTTGATAGTGGTGGTGGGTCCTGTGATAGTGGTGGTGGTGGGTCCTGTGATAGTGGTGGTGCTTCCTATCATAGTGCTGGTGGTGGGTCCTGTGGTAGTGGTGGTGGTGGGTCTTGTAATAGTGGTGGTGGTGGGTCCAGTGATAGTGGTGGTGGTGCGTCCTGTGATAGTGGTGGTGGTGAGTCTTGTAATAGTGATGGTGGTGGGTCCTGTGATAGTGGTGATGGTGGGTCCTGTTTTAGTGGTGGTGGTGGGTCTTGTGATAGTGGTGGTGGTGGGTCTTGTGATAGTGGTGGTGGTGGGTCTTGTAATAGTGGTGGTGGTAGGTCCTGTGATAGTGGTGGTGGTGAGTCTTGTAATAGTGGTGGTGGTGGGTCTTGTAATAGTGGTGGTGGTGGGTCCTGTGATAGTGGTGGTGGTGGGTCTTGTGATAGTGGTGGTGGTGGGTCCTGTGATAGTGGTGGTGGTGGGTCTTGCAATAGTGGTGGTGGTGGGTCCTGTGATAGTGGTGGTGGTGGGTCCTGTGATAGTGGTGGTGGTGGGTCCTGTGATAGTGGTGGTGGTGGGTCTTGTAATAGTGGTGGTGGTGGGTCCTGTGATAGTGGTGGTGGGTCCTGTGATAGTGGTGGTGGTGGGTCTTGTGATAGTGGTGGTGGTGGGTCTTGTGATAGTGGTGGTGGTGGGTCTTTGATAGCAGTGGTGGTGGGTCCTGTGATAGTGGTGGTGGTAGGTTCTGTGATAGTGGTGGTGGTGGGTCCTGTGATAGTGGTGATGGTGGGTCCTCTTTTAGTGGTGGTGGTGGGTCTTGTGATAGTGGTGGTGGTGGGTCTTGTGATAGTGGTGGTGGGTCCTATGATAGTGGTTGTGATGGTTCCTGTGATAGTGGTGGTGGGTCCTGTGATAGTGGTGGTGGGGGTGGGTCAAGTGATTGTGGTGGAGGGTCCTGTTATAGTGGTAGTGCTGGGTCCTGTGATCATGGTGGTGGGTACTTTGATAGTGGTGGTGGGTCCTGTGATAGTGGTGGTGGTGGGTTCTGTGATAGTGGTGGTGCTTCCTATCATAGTGCTGGTGGTGGGTCCTGTGGTAGTGGTGGTGGTGGGTCCTGTGATGGTGGTGGTGGGTCCTGTGATAGTGGTGGTGGGTCCTGTGATAGTGGTGGTGGGTCCTGTGATAGTGGTGGTGGGTCTTGTGATAGTGGTGGTGCTTCCTGTCATAGTGGTGGTGGGTCCTGCGATAGTGGTGGTGGTGGGTCCTGCGATAGTGGTGGTGGTGGGTCTTGTGATAGTGGTGGTTGTGGGTCCTGTGATAGTGGTGGTGGGTCCTGTGATAGTCGGTAGTGGTGGGTCCTGTGATAGTCGGTAGTGGTGGGTCCTGTGATAGTGGTGGTGGGTCCTGTGATAGTCGGTAGTGTTGGGTCCTGTGATAGTCGGTAGTGTTGGGTCCTGTGATAGTGGTGGTGGTGGTGGGTCCCGTGATAGTGGTGGTGGTGATGGGTCCAGTGATAGTGGTGGTGGGTCCTGTGATAGTCGGTAGTGTTGGGTCCTGTGATAGTGGTGGTGGTGGTGGGTTCTGTGATAGTGGTGGTGGGTCCTGTGATAGTCGGTAGTGGTAGGTCCTGTGATAGTCGGTAGTGGTAGGTCCTGTGATAGTCGGTAGTGGTGGGTCCAGTGATAGTGGTGGTGGGTCCTATGATAGTCGGTAGTGGTGGGTCCTGTGATAATCGGTAGTGGTGGGTCCTGTGATAAGTATTAACTGGCTCCTAATTACTAGTCATTTAGGTAAAACTGACTTAAGTAAAAAAACAAAAACAAATTTCCTCCCACATTCTTAAACAATTCTCAAAATCATCATATCTTAGGTATCTTAACTTCACAGCACAGGTTAATAGATTCTTCGTGGTAATAGAGCATTGTCTATATGAATTCTCTATTGTAGATTTCTGTCTTTTTGAGGGGAGAATTCATCATTGTATGCTTCGAGATTAAGGAGAAACTGCTATTTTTTTCTGAGTGTTTTTTCCCTTTGCCTTGACACAACCAATCTTAATGTGTTTTGAGAGGTGGTGTGAGAATACGGTGTTCTGTATGGTGGATGGCTCTAGTATGGTCATAGGATGGTTAAGAATGAGGCTGGAAGGTTAAGTAAGGTTGTCTGTATTGGGTAAAATCATCTAGGACTCCTTACTGGGAATATCTGATGGATTTGTAGCCTAAGAAATCCTTCATCGTCAAGGCAACGGAGTGGGTTTTGTTATGGTCGGTTACACAGAGAAAATTGATCTGTTTCTCGGTTGAATTTATTACCCCCGGATAGAAATACATTTATAATTTTTGTTTAACATTTTTTTTAACACTTTATTATTTCCCAAGTTTAAACCTTCATTCGTAGGCATGATGGAACACAGAGGGAGGATAAGGTGTTGGGCAGGAACACAGACAGACAAGAAGAAACCCTCGACACAGATTAGCCAAATAAGTCTCTCTCTCATACACAAATAGATCAAGGCTAATATTTCCCCCTCTCACCCCTTCCCCGCCTCACCCTCCCCCCTTCACTACCCCCCCACCCCTCCTCACACTTTAATCATTACCCTCACCCCCCCCCTCTCTCTCTCTCTCCCTCCATATTTTTCGAACTCACTTTTTTTTTCTTGATTCATTTTTTTTTCTTCCTCCTAGACGTGTCCGGTTTAGTAACGCCCTGTTGGCTTGGTGGGGGGGGGGAGGGGATAGATCGATTAAGGGTGAAAGCTGCCTGCATGGTAGTGGTTGGTGGTGCATACTGGTGCAAGGTAATAACTTTCTGCAACGATTTATTTTTTATTTTTTTTTTTTATAGAAAGTTTAATGTATTTTGTGTCGTGTTAAGTGTGTGTGTGTGTGTGTGTGTGTGTGTGTGTGTGTGTGTGTGTGTGTGTGTGTGTCGTAAGGTGGAAGGGAGGATTGATAGACAAACACTTAAAGAGACAGAGACAGATGGAGATACACTTAGAGACAGAGATAGGTACACTTAGACAGAAACAGAGGAGGTACACTTAAAGACAGAAGTAGGTACACTTAGACAGAAACAGAGGTACACTTAGACAGAAACAGAGGTACACTTAGACAGAAACAGAAGAGGTACACTTAGAGACAGAGGTAGGTACACTTAGAGACAGAGGTAGGTACATTTAGACAGAAACAGAAGAGGTACACTTAGAGACAGAGGTAGGTACATTTAGACAGAAACAGAGGAGGTACACTTAGACAGACAGACAGACAGGAGATACACTTAGCCAAACATGCCCAAACGAACCATGAAATACCCAACCACTTTTTTTGTAAACTTAATGGTATAATTAAAACTCCTGCATCTGACATTTCAAGATAATTAATGACGTCACACGAGGATTAGCAACGGCAGGACTTATTAAAATATTGCTTTTGAGTTAATGAATTGATACTTAAGGTCAACGAAAGGATAAAATAGTAATTCTACACCTATATGGATATTTTATTTCCATTCGTATGTGAGAATTCGTAAATGTTTTTTGATCAACAGCCTAATGGAGTCTTATTCCAATGACTAGAATGGTGAACGTTGGGTAAATCACTGTCATTGTTCACTGTTCGCTGCCTTTACTGTCAATTTCTCAAAAATAAATCTAAAAACGTCTAAAAATTCCCCAAATTACTAAAAATTCCGAAAAAAAAAAATCTCGTTCTGTGTTATTAATCCATTTCAGAATATATCCCTTGCTGGCTCCTTTATAAAAAATTATCCCATTAATTTTGCTGTCTTATATAAAACCTGAGAGTCATGTTGATGTTATTGTCCAGTTATCATATGTGACGTCACGCCTTAGCCTAGTGACGTCACGCTTGAGCTCAGTGACGTCACGCTTGAGCTCAGTGACGTCACGCCTTAGCAAGCTGCCCCCCCCCCCCTCCAAGGCCCAATTTGGAAGAATAATTTCGTTGCCTCTTTAAAGAAAATGAATAATATGCTAAAATTTCTATTACTCTAGAATTTCTTTTTATTTTTTTGTCCTTTTCATAAACATTATTTAAGTGTGTGTGTCAGTTAATCGGTTAAAGATACCAATTTAAACGTGTTCGTAATGGGTCTATGCCTATTTCAATTTACTTTTAAGAATTAAATGTTTATATTTCATATCTATTTCTTTCCGTTTTATTCTATATATTTCAGGTCGTTTGAGGGAATTGCCTTTTTCAGAGTGGTTGAATTGGGCGATTGTTCCTATTACAAAGAGAATATAATGATTTAACAGTAGTAGGTAATTCACTGTTTGGGTTAAAATAGGTTTGTTCTACCAATTTCAATTATTGTCAATGAAGAAATCGTGGCTTGTTTAATAGGTAATTTGTGCCTATTACAAAGAGTTAGTTATACCCATTCCTTTGTCACTAATAGGTCACTTCTGTCAATTTCAATATCCATAATAGGTCACCTGTGTCGTTAATAGGTCAGTTGTGCCAATTTAAGTGTTCCTACGTGGTTTAGTTCCGCCTATTTTCACCCATTAGTATACAGTGGAGTGACCACACACTTTCCATTGAGTGATCCAAGCAGCGGTCAAAACCCGGACACACACGGGGAGAGAAAGTACCGGTACAGGTGTGTGGGGGTCAGGTGGTACAGGTGTGTGAGGATCCGGTGGTACAGGTGTGTGGGGATCAGGTGGTACAGGTGTGTGGGGATCAGGTGGTACAGGTGTGTGGGGATCAGGTGGTACAGGTGTGTGAGGATCCGGTGGTACAGGTGTGTGGGGATCAGGTGGTACAGGTGTGTGGGGATCCGGTGGTACAGGTGTGTGGGGATCAGGTGGTACAGGTGTGTGGGGGTCAGGTGGTACAGGTGTGTGGGGATCAGGTGGTACAGGTGTGTGAGGATCCGGTGGTACAGGTGTGTGAGGATCAGGTGGTACAGGTGTGTGGGGATCAGGTGGTACAGGTGTGTGAGGATCCGGTGGTACAGGTGTGTGAGGATCCGGTGGTACTGACTGTTACTGTTGCTTGTGGAAAATAATTTATCATTTCTAACTTTCCCATTGCAATCTCAGTATGAGTTTTCAGTCTTAATAAAGTTTGTAAATATATTGGAGTCACTCACATAGACAATGTTTTTGTAATTTTTGTTTGTTTGTTTGTTTATGTAAAGTTTGTTGGGAAGAAGCATAATCTTTCAGTTCTCTGGAATATAGAGGTTCTTTGGTGTTTGTTTATTCATTTAGCCCCAGAAACTATTTTATTAATTTGTCTTCTGAGGCGCAGCTCCACAAAGGTTCTGCAGTAGACTAGAGGGTAATGGGAATTTGTCGTTAAGTCAGGAAAGACGTTCGTCGAGCTGCTTAACTGTTCTACGAATTGGGTTAGAGTGTTCGTGATATTCTTCTAACATTATGGTCCCGCGCTAACAAACCCATTTTCTTTCTTATAAATCGATGACTAGAGCCGTTCGTCATCATTCATACTTTATGTAATTTTTTGATATAAAAAGTTGCTTATAATACCAAAAAATAATTAAAAATAAGTTAAATGCAAATTATTAGCAAAATAATATTACATGTGCATGAGGAAATTATTTAATGGGGAACGAAAACAAAGAAATAATGTTTACCGCTACACCATTTACAAGAGTAGGATGGACTATTCTTTTAGCGTCTATAGAGAAATCCATACCAGCGATAAGTTGTGCTTAATCTAACTGGCATGAATTCCGCTTTATGTATGTTCTGAGTATGATTTAGAGTACAGTAATAGTATTATATAAATAATGATAAACAACTCTTTCTTCTTCCCAGATATCGCAAAAATATTAAAGGAATTTGGTGGTCACTTAGGTTAACGCCCTCCTTTAGTCAGCCCGCCCAGCACACCTTTCTTTAAGAGGATATTCGTATTATGGATTTACTCCCTACAGTTTATTGCCAATCTTATAAAATACATCGAGGGTATTGAAGCACTACTCACAATAGAGTATAGGAATGTATAATATTATTTACATATATAAATCTTAAGTTTTTAGGGATAAATAAACTATGCTTATTTGTTTTTGTTTGTTTTCCTTTACTGACGTCCCAAGGAGGGTGGGTGATGTGGCAAGCTCAGGTCTGTTTATCTTCTTTTTTTTTATCCTTTGATCCATAATTGGAAGAAAAATCAAGTTAGGTTAACCACACTTGTCTCACAGTTCCATCGTAATATATTATGGCCAAGGAATAATATTTTGCTTCAGTTCACTCAAATTCTAGTTGTTGTTTTTCAAGAAGAAGAAGAAGTAGAAATATAATAATAAGGAAGCTTAACGCCGTCAACTTGAGTGCTGACCAGGTAAACGTTCTGTATGTATCCAGGTGTCATAGAGTCGAACCTAATTACCAGGTGTATCTGTATCAGCAGCAGCAGATGGTGTAGTTAGAGACTAATGTAGACGTTGTGAATTGAGGAGTTTAACCAATTATTTTGTCTTCGTACGTAATTTAATCTAATCTAACTTAGCTTATTGTTACATAAACCGCCATTTTTTCGAGTATTTCTTAATCTAATTTATTCTCATATAATCTAATCAATTTATCTCTCTAATCTGGACTATCGTTCCTATTCTATTTCATCATATTTTTTTATAGTTAATCTTACTTAACTTAATCCAATAATCATCCTTACATAATTTAACGTATCCTAACCTAAACGATTTTTGTCAGCATTATGTAACTCAACTAATTGAGCCGCTCATTGAAGACCTGACTGAATTCCTCAGAATAGGCAAACTGTACTCCAAGCTTTGTCAATAAAAAAAAATAATAATAATGAATGACCCGTATAAAAACACAGGTACTTTACTGTAACAGTATTTCAACCGGATGTTATTGTACTTTATCAAATTATTCCATTTATAGTCTGAATTATATACCGTGTGACGGTACACTGGGACATTGTGTCTGATCAGCGCACGTCGCAGAGTGAGTCACGATAGTAAACAATGGTAGACTTGCGATAGTTTGTGATGCTGTGAGGCTATCGTAGGTTTACTCTCGGTACTAGGAAGCAACGAGTTACCGGCTTCCCTCCCCAGGCAACAGAGGAGATAAAAAAACATATATAAATATATTATCATCTAGACTCAACGTTTAACAGTGGGCGTTAACAGATATATACAAATTGAATATACCAGCGTTGCCAATATTAATATTACAAAATAAATTCCTTCGTTGCATTATTTACTCCTAAGATAAGTATAATTAATTACATCACCAGTATGTATATCTGGTATGTGAGCAATAGCCTAAATTGTTCAACATTTCTTGGAGTGAGCAAGTTTCCGTTCTGGCGGACTGACTCATAGTGACGTCATTGTGACGTCACAGGCAGCCTACGCAGTGTTTTACATTACGGCTATCATAGGCTATCTGTTAAAATAAAAATTATATCTTTACTTTTCTGTAAACTTGTAGCCTACAATTTATTTTTTACAAATAGTCTTAAGCATCAGGATGGATAGCAAAAAATGTAAATAGTTCCAATTACTAGCACCTCCTGTGACAGTCTCGTGGGAAGCGTTGCCAAGGTGAGATATGACTCAGAAAGTGTTCAGATCAGCGAATGACTGACACTTTCTCTGTTATTTCTAACTTTTGAAGCTTTTCACCCACTTTTTACAGCCAATAAGAAAATTTAATGATAAACAAACTGTACCGCATGTAAATAGAACCTTCTAAAATATACTAATGCATTCGGACGATGATGACTATTTCAAATCCGAAGCCATTTAGACGCATCGGGTCACAAGGTGAAGCACATGGGTCCTCTAACAGGTGTAGTATGTGGCGGGGCGCATCTCTCTACCTGTCCAACTTGTAGATTATCGTCTTATTAGCCATTCCGAGAACAGGTCCTGGAATGCTGGTAACCTGGGTATGCAACAGTTTAGTTTCCATACTTAATATGACAACAGGAAAATATTGTATGTCATCTCAATACACAAAATAGTTATAAATGTTTTTTTCTGGTGTAACGAATCCAATGTTAATAAAAAAAAATCCAGTCTTCCTTGAGTTTAGAAATTTATCCTTAGAAATGTAAAAAAAGGTTCGGACCTCATCGTGACCAACGTGGAGGGTATGGTGGCAAATCTGGAACACCTACCCCCGTTGGCACCAGTCACCACGTAACGTTGTCCTTAAGATTTAACTGTTACTTGGTTCATGACAAAACCAGGTCCAGGTTCAAATAAGCAAGTTTGCGAATGACACCAAAATAGGGCGACAGATTAATTCAGGGCAGGGTGCAAATGCACTACAGGAGGATTTAAATAAATTGCAGGAGCGATCAGAAAAATGGCAAATGAAATTCAACACCAGCAAATGCATCGTACTTAATATTGGAAGAACAAATACTGTAAACGTATACAGCCTTAACGACATCGAACTAGAGAAGTCGACTTGTGAAAAAGATTTAGGGGTACTTGTAAGCCCGGACCTTCGGCCTAGAAAACAGTGCATTAATGTTCGAAATAAGGCAAACAGAGTATTAGGTTTTTTAACTAAAAGTGTAAGTAATAAGAGTGTCTGTCTGTCTGTCTAAACTTGCATTCCCTAGAAAAACGAAGAGTGCGGGGAGTTATAATAGAAGTATTTAAGTGGGTGAAAGGAATCAATAAAGGAGATATAGATAAAGGTCTTATAATATCCGAGCAGGATAGGACTCGTAGCAACGGATTTAAGTTGGATAAGTTTAGGTTTAGGAGGGAGATAGGAAGGAACTGGTTCACAAATAGGGTGGTAGATGAGTGGAACAAGCTTAGCAACTTTGTAGTAAGTGCTGGGACGCTGGAAAGTTTTAAAATGAGGCTAGATAGATTCATGGATGATAGAGAGTGGTTGTAACTCCCGACAGGAGCTGCCATGCACAGGCCAACCGGCCTATTGCAGACTCCTTATTTTCTTATGTTTTTAAGTTCTTATTACAAAGAAAATTACGACGGGATGAGGGAGGAGATGAAGAGTATACATTGGCTTGACTTACTTAGGAATAAGAACGCAGATGCTACGCTGAATATCATAGCCAGTAAAATTAACCATTTGATCGATAAATATATACCCAAAACCAAACCCAGTGCCTCCAGGAATACAAGGAGACCACTACACATGAACCATACAGCGGTCAGCAAAGTTAAGATGAAAACTCAGGATTTCGAGACGTGGGTTAGGACAAATGATGAGCAGGACAGGAGGATGTATGCCAGATCCAGGAACCAAGCAAAGTCATAGTGTAGAAGGGCTGAAACGGAGTTCTAGAGCCGGATCACTAGTGAGGTCAAGTCAAACCCAAAGGCCTTTGACCGCTCCCAAAGTCGAAATTAAAAACGCAAGTTGGCATATTGGATCTGAGGCTTGAAGATGGTAGATTCTGGCCAGGATAAGGCGGAGGCGTTGAACAAAGTCTTTAACATCGGTGTTCACGAGAGGATGCGAACAACCTTCCTGCGTTTGAGGACAGACAATTCAACACAGAGCTGACCCAGATATGGTACATCCCAGAGTGTTAAGAGAACTGTGTAGCGAGCTTCCGGAGCCCCTTAAGATCCTGTTCTGTAAATGCCTGGATGAGCAAAAGGTCCCCGATGACTGGAAAATGGCTTATTTAAGTCCTTTATTCAAGAAGGGCGATCGTCACTCCACAAATAATTATACTGTAGACCAGTAAGCCTGACCAGCATAGTGTGTAGAGAGCATCGTAAGAGATGTCATGATGGAACATCTGCTACGAAACAACCTTGTAAAGGATTGCCAACACGGTTTTATGCCGGTACTGGATGTTTGGAATAAAATTCTAGAACAAGGCGGAAATATCGACAATATATCCCTAGATTGTGCCAAGGCTTTCGACAGCGTACACCATAAAAGGCTGTGAATGAAACTGGAAGGATACGAGATTCGGGGAAATGTCCTAGTAAAAAATCAGAGACTTTCTGCATGACCGCAAGTTATTTAGGGAAATTAAGAACCAAGCAGACTGTGAAGAGCTACAGAAAAATATCTTTTATAATTCAATGTCGCGAAGTGTAAAAGGATGCACCTGAGTCGCACCAACATTAAGGAGGCGTATCACATGTCACAACAGGATGAAGAGACTACATTAATCGAGACCGAATGTGAAAAGGACCTGGGTGTGTAACCACTGTGTATGTTGACAATGAACTTAAGTTCTCGGGCCATTGAGAGTGGAAGGTGAACCAGGCAGCGAAACTAGTAGGTCTTATAAGAAGGTCATTTAGATACAGTATCTAGAGTATTCTAGACGGTCCGTCGCTCGTCACTATCGTCAAGAGTGAGGTGCTTCCCCGTCTGGAGTATTGTCACTCCGTCTGGTCCCCGAGGTATGCTAGAGACTGTCAACTGATTGAAAATGTCCAAAGGAGGGTCACCAGACTGGTGCCTGCTTGACGGAACCTCAGTTACCCAGAGAGATCGCAGCGCCTGCAACTACCTAGGTTATACTACAGACGGGCGAGGCGCGACCTAATCGAAGTGTATAAACATCTCAGGGGGCACTCCTCGGTCGAGTGTCCATACCTGGAGCTGGTGGACACCCGCCCTACAAGGGGTCACACCTCAAGGTTGACGAAGCCATAAGTCCAGAAAACTGCGAGAGCAAACTTTTTCGGAGTGAGAGTTGTAAACTTTTGGAACAATTTGCCAGAGTGTTGTGACGGCACCGAGTGTGAGCTCATTCAGGATCCGGTGCATGCCCAGTACTTGCCAACAGTGCGTAACAGAGACGTGACCTACCGCCCAAGGGGCTAACGAGCCGTTCAGTGGTGAAGAGAACAAAATGAAATAGTAATAATATCTTAGCGGTCAACAGGGACGTATGAACCAGCGTCCTGCGTCAGTTGGGTTAAGTGAGGAGTTGTGTCTCTCTCTCTCTCTCTCTCTCTCTCTCTCTCTCTCTCTCTCTCTCTCTCTCCTGAATGACTATGGGTACTGATTAAGTGGTGTTGTGGTCAGGAGTAATTGGCAGCTTCGACACTCATAGCTTCAATTGGTAGCTTCATCAGCGTCAACCGGTAACTTCACCCTATGACACTTAGCTTCATCACCAACAACACTTACCTTCATCACCAACAACACTTACCTTCACCACCAACAACACTTACCTTCATCACCAACAACACTTACCTTCATCACCAACAACACTTACCTTCATCACCAACAACACTTAACTTCATCACCAACAACACTTACCTTCATCACCAACAACACTTACCTTCATCACCAACAACACTTACCTTCATCACCAACAACACTTACCTTCATCACCAACAACACTTACCTTCATCACCAACAACACTTACCTTCATCACCAACAACACTTACCTTCATCACCAACAACACTTACCTTCATCACCAACAACACCTACCTTCATCACCAACAACACTTACCTTCATCACCAACAACCCCTACCTTCACCACCAACAACCCCTACCTTCACCACCGACAACACTTACCTTCACCACCAACAACACTTACCTTCATCACCAACAACACTTACCTTCACCACCAACAACACTTACCTTCACCACCAACAACACTTACCTTCACAACCAACAACACCTACCTTCACCACCAACAACACTTACCTTCACCACCAACAACACCTACCTTCACCACCAACAACCCCTACCTTCACCACCAACAACACTTACCTTCATCACCAACAACACTTACCTTCATCACCAACAACACTTACCTTCATCACCAACAACACTTACCTTCACCACCAACAACACCTACCTTCACCACCAACAACACCTACCTTCACCACCAACAACACCTACCTTCATCACCAACAACACTTACCTTCACCACCAACAACACCTACCTTCACCACCAACAACACTTACCTTCATCACCAACAACACTTACCGTCACCACCAACAACACCTACCTTCATCACCAACAACACCTACCTTCATCACCAACAACACTTACCTTCACCACCAACAACACCTACCTTCATCACCAACAACCCCTACCTTCATCACCAACAACACTTACCTTCATCACCAACAACACCTACCTTCATCACCAACAACACCTACCTTCACCACCAACAACACTTACCTTCATCACCAACAACACCTACCTTCACCACCAACAACACTTACCTTCATCACCAACAACACCTACCTTCACCACCAACAACACTTACCTTCACCACCAACAACACCTACCTTCATCACCAACAACACTTACCGTCACCACCAACAACACCTACCTTCACCACCAACAACACTTACCTTCATCACCAACAACACTTACCTTCACCACCAACAACACCTACCTTCACCACCAACAACACTTACCTTCACCACCAACAACACTTACCTTCATCACTAACAACACTTACCTTCACCACCAACAACACCTACCTTCATCACCAACAACACTTACCTTCATCACCAACAACACCTACCTTCACCACCAACAACACCTACCTTCACCACCAACAACACTTACCTTCATCACCAACAACACCTACCTTCACCACCAACAACACCTACCTTCATCACCAACAACACCTACCTTCACCACCAACAACACTTACCTTCATCACCAACAACACCTACCTTCACCACCAACAACACTTACCTTCATCACCAACAACACTTACCTTCACCACCAACAACACTTACCTTCACCACCAACAACACCTACCTTCATCACCAACAACACTTACCTTCACCACCAACAACACCTACCTTCACCACCAACAACACCTACCTTCACCACCAACAACACTTACCTTCACCACCAACAACACTTACCTTCACCACCAACAACACCTACCTTCATCACCAACAACACCTACCTTCACCACCAACAACACTTACCTTCATCACCAACAACACTTACCTTCACCACCAACAACACCTACCTTCACCACCAACAACACCTACCTTCACCACCAACAACACCTACCTTCATCACCAACAACACTTACCTTCACCACCAACAACACTTACCTTCACCACCAACAACACTTACCTTCACCACCAACAACACTTGCCTTCATCACCAACAACACTTACCTTCACCACCAACAACACTTACCTTCATCACCAACAACACTTACCTTCACCACCAACAACACCTACCTTCACCACCAACAACACCTACCTTCATCACCAACAACATCTACCTTCACCACCAACAACACTTACCTTCACCACCAACAACACCTACCTTCACCACCAACAACACCTACCTTCACCACCAACAACACCTACCTTCATCACCAACAACACTTACCTTCATCACCAACAACACTTACCTTCACCACCAACAACGCCTACCTTCATCACCAACAACATCTACCTTCACCACCAACAACACTTACCTTCACCACCAACAACACCTACCTTCACCACCAACAACACCTACCTTCACCACCAACAACACTTACCTTCACCACCAACAACACTTACCTTCATCACCAACAACACTTACCTTCACCACCAACAAGACTTACCTTCACCACCAACAACACTTACCTTCATCACCAACAACACTTACCTTCACCACCAACAACACTTGCCTTCATCACCAACAACACTTACCTTCATCACCAACAACACTTACCTTCACCACCAACAACACTTGCCTTCATCACCAACAACACTTACCTTCACCACCAACAACACCTACCTTCATCACCAACAACACCTACCTTCACCACAAACAACACCTACCTTCACCACCAACAACACTTACCTTCACCACCAACAACACCTACCTTCACCACCAACAACACTTACCTTCACCACCAACAACACTTACCTTCATCACCAACAACACCTACCTTCATCACCAACAACACTTACCTTCACCACCAACAACACCTACCTTCATCACCAACAACACTTACCTTCACCACCAACAACACTTGCCTTCATCACCAACAACACTTACCTTCATCACCAACAACACTTACCTTCACCACCAACAACACTTGCCTTCATCACCAACAACACTTACCTTCACCACCAACAACACCTACCTTCATCACCAACAACACCTACCTTCACCACAAACAACACCTACCTTCACCACCAACAACACTTACCTTCACCACCAACAACACCTACCTTCACCACCAACAACACCTACCTTCACCACCAACAACACTTACCTTCACCACCAACAACACTTACCTTCATCACCAACAACACTTACCTTCACCACCAACAACACTTACCTTCATCACCAACAACACCTACCTTCACCACCAACAACACCTACCTTCATCACCAACAACCCCTACCTTCATCACCAACAACACCTACCTTCATCACCAACAACACTTACCTTCACCACCAACAACACTTACCTTCACCACCAACAACACCTACCTTCACCACCAACAACACCTACCTTCACCACCAACAACACTTACCTTCATCACCAACAACACTTACCTTCATCACCAACAACCCCTACCTTCACCACCAACAACACTTACCTTCACCACCAACAACACTTACCTTCACCACCAACAACACCTACCTTCACCACCAACAACACTTACCTTCACCACCAACAACACCTACCTTCATCACCAACAACACTTACCTTCATCACCAACAACACTTACCTTCACCACCAACAACACTTACCTTCATCACCAACAACACTTACCTTCATCACCAACAACACCTACCTTCATCACCAACAACACCTACCTTCATCACCAACAACACCTACCTTCACCACCAACAACACTTACCTTCATCACCAACAACACTTACCTTCATCACCAACAACACCTACCTTCACCACCAACAACACTTACCTTCATCACCAACAACACCTACCTTCACCACCAACAACACCTACCTTCATCACCAACAACACTTACCTTCATCACCAACAACACCTACCTTCATCACCAACAACACCTACCTTCATCACCAACAACACTTACCTTCACCACCAACAACACTTACCTTCACCACCAACAACACTTACCTTCATCACCAACAACACTTACCTTCACCACCAACAACACTTACCTTCACCACCAACAACACTTACCTTCACCACCAACAACACTTACCTTCACCACCAACAACACTTACCTTCATCACCAACAACACTTACCTTCACCACCAACAACACTTACCTTCACCACCAACAACACTTACCTTCACCACCAACAACACTTACCTTCATCACCAACAACACTTACCTTCATCACCAACAACACTTACCTTCATCACCAACAACACCTACCTTCATCACCAACAACACCTACCTTCACCACCAACAACACTTACCTTCATCACCAACAACACTTACCTTCACCACCAACAACACTTACCTTCACCACACCAACAACACCTACCTTCACCACCAACAACACTTACCTTCACCACCAACAACACCTACCTTCACCACCAACAACACCTACCTTCATCACCAACAACACTTACCTTCATCACCAACAACACCTACCTTCACCACCAACAACACTTACCTTCACCACCAACAACACCTACCTTCATCACCAACAACACTTACCTTCACCACCAACAACACCTACCTTCACCACCAACAACACTTACCTTCACCACCAACAACACTTACCTTCACCACCAACAACACCTACCTTCACCACCAACAACACCTACCTTCATCACCAACAACACCTACCTTCACCACCAACAACACTTACCTTCATCACCAACAACACTTACCTTCATCACCAACAACACCTACCTTCACCACCAACAACACCTACCTTCATCACCAACAACACTTACCTTCATCACCAACAACACTTACCTTCACCACCAACAACACTTACCTTCACCACCAACAACACTTACCTTCATCACCAACAACACTTACCTTCACCACCAACAACACTTACCTTCACCACCAACAACACCTACCTTCACCACCAACAACACTTACCTTCATCACCAACAACCCCTACCTTCATCACCAACAACACTCACCTTCACCACCAACAACACTTACCTTCATCACCAACAACACCTACCTTCACCACCAACAACACCTACCTTCACCACCAACAACACTTACCTTCATCACCAACAACACCTACCTTCACCACCAACAACACTTACCTTCATCACCAACAACACTTACCTTCACCACCAACAACACTTACCTTCACCACCAACAACACTTACCTTCACCACCAACAACACCTACCTTCACCACCAACAACACTTACCTTCACCACCAACAACACTTACCTTCACCACCAACAACACTTACCTTCACCACCAACAACACCTACCTTCACCACCAACAACACCTACCTTCACCACCAACAACACTTACCTTCACCACCAACAACACCTACCTTCACCACCAACAACACTTACCTTCACCACCAACAACACCTACCTTCACCACCAACAACACCTACCTTCACCACCAACAACACTTACCTTCACCACCAACAACACCTACCTTCACCACCAACAACACTTACCTTCATCACCAACAACACCTACCTTCACCACCAACAACACCTACCTTCATCACCAACAACACTTACCTTCACCACCAACAACACCTACCTTCACCACCAACAACACCTACCTTCATCACCAACAACACCTACCTTCATCACCAACAACACTTACCTTCACCACCAACAACACTTACCTTCACCACCAACAACACCTACCTTCACCACCAACAACACCTACCTTCACCACCAACAACACTTACCTTCACCACCAACAACACCTACCTTCACCACCAACAACACTTACCTTCATCACCAACAACACCTACCTTCACCACCAACAACACTTACCTTCATCACCAACAACCCCAACCTTCACCACCAACAACACCTACCTTCACCACCAACAACACTTACCTTCATCACCAACAACACCTACCTTCATCACCAACAACACTTACCTTCATCACCAACAACACCTACCTTCACCACCAACAACACTTACCTTCACCACCAACAACACTTACCTTCATCACCAACAACACCTACCTTCATCACCAACAACACTTACCTTCACCACCAACAACACTTACCTTCATCACCAACAACCCCTACCTTCACCACCAACAACACCTACCTTCATCACCAACAACACTTACCTTCACCACCAACAACACTTACCTTCATCACCAACAACCCCTACCTTCACCACCAACAACACTTACCTTCACCACCAACAACACCTACCTTCATCACCAACAACCCCTACCTTCACCACCAACAACACTTACCTTCACCACCAACAACACCTACCTTCATCACCAACAACACTTACCTTCATCACCAACAACACCTACCTTCATCACCAACAACACTTACCTTCACCACCAACAACACCTACCTTCATCACCAACAACACTTACCTTCACCACCAACAACACTTACCTTCATCACCAACAACACCTACCTTCACCACCAACAACACTTACCTTCATCACCAACAACCCCTACCTTCACCACCAACAACACTTACCTTCATCACCAACAACCCCTACCTTCACCACCAACAACACTTACCTTCATCACCAACAACACCTACCTTCACCACCAACAACACCTACCTTCATCACCAACAACCCCTACCTTCATCACCAACAACACTTACCTTCACCACCAACAACCCTTACCTTCACCACCAACAACACCTACCTTCATCACCAACAACACTTACCTTCACCACCAACAACACTTACCTTCATCACCAACAACACCTACCTTCACCACCAACAACACTTACCTTCATCACCAACAACACCTACCTTCACCACCAACAACACTTACCTTCATCACCAACAACCCCTACCTTCATCACCAACAACACTTACCTTCATCACCAACAACACTTACCTTCATCACCAACAACCCCTACCTTCACCACCAACAACACCTACCTTCACCACCAACAACACTTACCTTCACCACCAACAACACCTACCTTCATCACCAACAACACTTACCTTCACCACCAACAACACTTACCTTCACCACCAACAACACCTACCTTCATCACCAACAACACCTACCTTCATCACCAACAACACTTACCTTCACCACCAACAACACTTACCTTCACCACCAACAACACCTACCTTCATCACCAACAACACTTACCTTCACCACCAACAACACCTACCTTCACCACCAACAACACTTACCTTCATCACCAACAACACTTACCTTCACCACCAACAACACCTACCTTCACCACCAACAACACTTACCTTCATCACCAACAACACTTACCTTCACCACCAACAACACCTACCTTCACCACCAACAACACTTACCTTCACCACCAACAACACCTACCTTCATCACCAACAACACTTACCTTCACCACCAACAACACCTACCTTCACCACCAACAACACCTACCTTCATCACCAACAACACTTACCTTCACCACCAACAACACTTACCTTCATCACCAACAACACTTACCTTCATCACCAACAACCCCTACCTTCACCACCAACAACACTTACCTTCATCACCAACAACACTTGCCTTCACTACCAACAACACTTACCTTCACCACCAACAACACTTACCTTCACCACCAACAACCCCTACCTTCACCACCAACAACACTTACCTTCACCACCAACAACACCTACCTTCATCACCAACAACACCTACCTTCATCACCAACAACACTTACCTTCACCACCAACAACACTTACCTTCATCACCAACAACACTTGCCTTCACTACCAACAACACCTACCTTCATCACCAACAACACCTACCTTCACCACCAACAACACCTACCTTCACCACCAACAACACTTACCTTCATCACCAACAACACCTACCTTCATCACCAACAACACCTACCTTCACCACCAACAACACTTACCTTCACCACCAACAACACTTACCTTCACCACCAACAACACTTACCTTCATCACCAACAACACTTACCTTCACCACCAACAACACCTACCTTCACCACCAACAACACTTACCTTCACCACCAACAACACTTACCTTCACCACCAACAACACTTACCTTCACCACCAACAACACTTACCTTCACCACCAACAACACTTACCTTCACCACCAACAACACTTACCTTCACCACCAACAACACTTACCTTCACCACCAACAACACTTACCTTCACCACCAACAACACTTACCTTCATCACCAACAACACCTACCTTCATCACCAACAACACTTACCTTCATCACCAACAACCCCTACCTTCATCACCAACAACCCCTACCTTCATCACCAACAACACTTACCTTCATCACCAACAACACTTACCTTCACCACCAACAACACCTACCTTCACCACCAACAACACTTACCTTCATCACCAACAACACTTACCTTCATCACCAACAACACCTACCTTCACCACCAACAACACCTACCTTCACCACCAACAACACTTACCTTCACCACCAACAACACCTACCTTCACCACCAACAACACTTACCTTCATCACCAACAACACTTACCTTCATCACCAACAACCCCTACCTTCACCACCAACAACACTTACCTTCACCACCAACAACACCTACCTTCATCACCAACAACACCTACCTTCATCACCAACAACACCTACCTTCACCACCAACAACACTTACCTTCACCACCAACAACACCTACCTTCACCACCAACAACACCTACCTTCACCACCAACAACACTCACCTTCATCACCAACAACACCTACCTTCACCACCAACAACACCTACCTTCACCACCAACAACACTTACCTTCACCACCAACAACACCTACCTTCACCACCAACAACACCTACCTTCACCACCAACAACACTCACCTTCATCACCAACAACACCTACCTTCATCACCAACAACACTTACCTTCACCACCAACAACACCTACCTTCATCACCAACAACACCTACCTTCACCACCAACAACACTCACCTTCATCACCAACAACACTTACCTTCACCACCAACAACACTTACCTTCATCACCAACAACACCTACCTTCACCACCAACAACACCTACCTTCATCACCAACAACACCTACCTTCACCACCAACAACACTCACCTTCATCACCAACAACACTTACCTTCACCACCAACAACACCTACCTTCACCACCAACAACACTTACCTTCACCACCAACAACACTTACCTTCACCACCAACAACACCTACCTTCATCACCAACAACACCTACCTTCACCACCAACAACACTCACCTTCATCACCAACAACACTTACCTTCACCACCAACAACACTTACCTTCACCACCAACAACACCTACCTTCACCACCAACAACACTTACCTTCACCACCAACAACACTTACCTTCATCACCAACAACACCTACCTTCACCACCAACAACACTTACCTTCACCACCAACAACACCTACCTTCACCACCAACAACACTTACCTTCACCACCAACAACACCTACCTTCACCACCAACAACACCTACCTTCACCACCAACAACACTCACCTTCATCACCAACAACACCTACCTTCACCACCAACAACACCTACCTTCATCACCAACAACACTTACCTTCACCACCAACAACACTTACCTTCACCACCAACAACACCTACCTTCACCACCAACAACACTCACCTTCATCACCAACAACACTTACCTTCACCACCAACAACACCTACCTTCATCACCAACAACACCTACCTTCACCACCAACAACACTCACCTTCATCACCAACAACACTTACCTTCACCACCAACAACACTTACCTTCACCACCAACAACACCTACCTTCACCACCAACAACACTCACCTTCATCACCAACAACACTTACCTTCACCACCAACAACACTTACCTTCACCACCAACAACACCTACCTTCACCACCAACAACACTTACCTTCACCACCAACAACACTTACCTTCATCACCAACAACACCTACCTTCACCACCAACAACACTTACCTTCATCACCAACAACACCTACCTTCATCACCAACAACACTTACCTTCACCACCAACAACACCTACCTTCATCACCAACAACACTTACCTTCACCACCAACAACACCTACCTTCATCACCAACAACACTTACCTTCATCACCAACAACACTTACCTTCACCACCAACAACACTTACCTTCATCACCAACAACACCTACCTTCATCACCAACAACACTTACCTTCATCACCAACAACACCTACCTTCACCACCAACAACACCTACCTTCATCACCAACAACACTTACCTTCACCACCAACAACACCTACCTTCACCACCAACAACACTTACCTTCATCACCAACAACACTTACCTTCATCACCAACAACACCTACCTTCATCACCAACAACACTTACCTTCATCACCAACAACACCTACCTTCATCACCAACAACACTTACCTTCACCACCAACAACACCTACCTTCACCACCAACAACACTTACCTTCATCACCAACAACACTTACCTTCATCACCAACAACACCTACCTTCACCACCAACAACACTTACCTTCACCACCAACAACACTTACCTTCATCACCAACAACACTTACCTTCACCACCAACAACACTTACCTTCATCACCAACAACACTTACCTTCATCACCAACAACACTTACCTTCACCACCAACAACACCTACCTTCACCACCAACAACACTTACCTTCATCACCAACAACACCTACCTTCACCACCAACAACACCTACCTTCACCACCAACAACACTTACCTTCATCACCAACAACACTTACCTTCATCACCAACAACACCTACCTTCACCACCAACAACACCTACCTTCACCACCAACAACACTTACCTTCACCACCAACAACACTTACCTTCACCACCAACAACACCTACCTTCACCACCAACAACACCTACCTTCACCACCAACAACACTTACCTTCACCACCAACAACACCTACCTTCACCACCAACAACACCTACCTTCACCACCAACAACACCTACCTTCACCACCAACAACACTTACCTTCACCACCAACAACACCTACCTTCACCACCAACAACACTTACCTTCACCACCAACAACACTTACCTTCATCACCAACAACACCTACCTTCACCACCAACAACACCTACCTTCACCACCAACAACACTTACCTTCATCACCAACAACACTTACCTTCATCACCAACAACCCCTACCTTCATCACCAACAACACTTACCTTCATCACCAACAACACTTACCTTCATCACCAACAACACCTACCTTCACCACCAACAACACTTACCTTCACCACCAACAACACTTACCTTCACCACCAACAACACTTACCTTCACCACCAACAACACCTACCTTCATCACCAACAACACTTACCTTCACCACCAACAACACTTACCTTCATCACCAACAACACCTACCTTCACCACCAACAACACCTACCTTCACCACCAACAACACTTACCTTCACCACCAACAACACTTACCTTCACCACCAACAACACCTACCTTCATCACCAACAACACTTACCTTCACCACCAACAACACCTACCTTCATCACCAACAACACTTACCTTCACCACCAACAACACTTACCTTCATCACCAACAACACTTACCTTCATCACCAACAACACCTACCTTCATCACCAACAACACCTACCTTCATCACCAACAACACTTACCTTCATCACCAACAACACTTACCTTCATCACCAACAACCCCTACCTTCACCACCAACAACACTTACCTTCATCACCAACAACACTTACCTTCATCACCAACAACACTTACCTTCACCACCAACAACACCTACCTTCACCACCAACAACACTTACCTTCATCACCAACAACACTTACCTTCATCACCAACAACACTTACCTTCACCACCAACAACCCCTACCTTCATCACCAACAACACTTACCTTCACCACCAACAACACTTACCTTCATCACCAACAACACCTACCTTCATCACCAACAACACCTACCTTCATCACCAACAACACTTACCTTCACCACCAACAACACTTACCTTCATCACCAACAACACTTACCTTCATCACCAACAACACCTACCTTCATCACCAACAACACCTACCTTCATCACCAACAACCCCTACCTTCATCACCAACAACACTTACCTTCATCACCAACAACACTTACCTTCATCACCAACAACACTTACCTTCACCACCAACAACACTTACCTTCATCACCAACAACACTTACCTTCATCACCAACAACACCTACCTTCACCACCAACAACACTTACCTTCATCACCAACAACACCTACCTTCACCACCAACAACACTTACCTTCACCACCAACAACACCTACCTTCACCACCAACAACACTTGCCTTCATCACCAACAACACTTACCTTCATCACCAACAACACTTACCTTCACCACCAACAACACTTACCTTCACCACCAACAACACCTACCTTCACCACCAACAACACTTACCTTCATCACCAACAACACCTACCTTCACCACCAACAACACCTACCTTCACCACCAACAACACTTACCTTCACCACCAACAACACCTACCTTCACCACCAACAACACTTACCTTCACCACCAACAACACTTACCTTCATCACCAACAACACTTACCTTCACCACCAACAACACTTACCTTCATCACCAACAACACTTACCTTCACCACCAACAACACTTACCTTCATCACCAACAACACCTACCTTCACCACCAACAACACCTACCTTCACCACCAACAACACTTACCTTCATCACCAACAACACCTACCTTCACCACCAACAACACTTACCTTCATCACCAACAACACCTACCTTCACCACCAACAACACCTACCTTCACCACCAACAACACTTACCTTCACCACCAACAACACTTACCTTCACCACCAACAACACTTACCTTCATCACCAACAACACTTACCTTCACCACCAACAACACTTACCTTCATCACCAACAACACTTACCTTCACCACCAACAACACTTACCTTCATCACCAACAACACCTACCTTCACCACCAACAACACTTACCTTCACCACCAACAACACCTACCTTCACCACCAACAACACTTACCTTCATCACCAACAACACCTACCTTCACCACCAACAACACCTACCTTCATCACCAACAACACCTACCTTCACCACCAACAACACCTACCTTCACCACCAACAACACTTACCTTCACCACCAACAACACTTACCTTCACCACCAACAACACTTACCTTCATCACCAACAACACTTACCTTCACCACCAACAACACTTACCTTCATCACCAACAACACTTACCTTCACCACCAACAACACTTACCTTCACCACCAACAACACCTACCTTCACCACCAACAACACTTACCTTCATCACCAACAACACCTACCTTCATCACCAACAACACCTACCTTCATCACCAACAACACTTACCTTCATCACCAACAACACCTACCTTCACCACCAACAACACTTACCTTCATCACCAACAACACCTACCTTCACCACCAACAACACCTACCTTCACCACCAACAACACTTACCTTCATCACCAACAACACTTACCTTCATCACCAACAACACTTACCTTCATCACCAACAACACCTACCTTCACCACCAACAACACCTACCTTCATCACCAACAACACTTACCTTCACCACCAACAACACCTACCTTCACCACCAACAACACTTACCTTCACCACCAACAACACTTACCTTCACCACCAACAACACTTACCTTCATCACCAACAACACTTACCTTCACCACCAACAACACTTACCTTCACCACCAACAACACTTACCTTCATCACCAACAACACTTACCTTCACCACCAACAACACTTACCTTCATCACCAACAACACTTACCTTCACCACCAACAACACCTACCTTCATCACCAACAACACTTACCTTCACCACCAACAACACTTACCTTCACCACCAACAACACTTACCTTCACCACCAACAACACCTACCTTCACCACCAACAACACTTACCTTCACCACCAACAACACTTACCTTCACCACCAACAACACTTACCTTCACCACCAACAACACTTACCTTCACCACCAACAACACTTACCTTCATCACCAACAACACCTACCTTCATCACCAACAACACCTACCTTCATCACCAACAACACCTACCTTCACCACCAACAACACCTACCTTCACCACCAACAACACTTACCTTCACCACCAACAACACTTACCTTCACCACCAACAACACTTACCTTCACCACCAACAACACTTACCTTCACCACCAACAACACTTACCTTCACCACCAACAACACTTACCTTCACCACCAACAACACTTACCTTCATCACCAACAACACTTACCTTCACCACCAACAACACTTACCTTCACCACCAACAACACTTACCTTCATCACCAACAACACTTACCTTCACCACCAACAACACTTACCTTCATCACCAACAACACTTACCTTCATCACCAACAACACTTACCTTCACCACCAACAACACTTACCTTCATCACCAACAACACTTACCTTCACCACCAACAACACTTACCTTCATCACCAACAACACCTACCTTCACCACCAACAACACCTACCTTCACCACCAACAACACCTACCTTCACCACCAACAACACTTACCTTCACCACCAACAACACTTACCTTCATCACCAACAACACTTACCTTCATCACCAACAACACTTACCTTCACCACCAACAACACTTACCTTCATCACCAACAACACCTACCTTCATCACCAACAACACCTACCTTCACCACCAACAACACTTACCTTCACCACCAACAACACTTACCTTCATCACCAACAACACCTACCTTCATCACCAACAACACTTACCTTCACCACCAACAACACTTACCTTCATCACCAACAACACCTACCTTCATCACCAACAACACTTACCTTCACCACCAACAACACTTACCTTCATCACCAACAACACCTACCTTCATCACCAACAACACTTACCTTCACCACCAACAACACTTACCTTCATCACCAACAACACCTACCTTCATCACCAACAACACTTACCTTCACCACCAACAACACTTACCTTCATCACCAACAACACCTACCTTCACCACCAACAACACTTACCTTCACCACCAACAACACCTACCTTCACCACCAACAACACTTACCTTCACCACCAACAACACCTACCTTCACCACCAACAACACTTACCTTCACCACCAACAACACTTACCTTCACCACCAACAACACTTACCTTCACCACCAACAACACTTACCTTCATCACCAACAACCCCTACCTTCACCACCAACAACACCTACCTTCATCACCAACAACACTTACCTTCATCACAACAACACCTACCTTCACCACCAACAACACTTACCTTCACCACCAACAACACTTACCTTCACCACCAACAACACTTACCTTCATCACCAACAACACTTACCTTCACCACCAACAACACCTACCTTCACCACCAACAACACTTACCTTCACCACCAACAACACTTACCTTCACCACCAACAACACTTACCTTCACCACCAACAACACCTACCTTCATCACCAACAACACTTACCTTCACCACCAACAACACTTACCTTCATCACCAACAACACCTACCTTCACCACCAACAACACTTACCTTCATCACCAACAACACTTACCTTCACCACCAACAACACCTACCTTCATCACCAACAACACTTACCTTCACCACCAACAACACCTACCTTCATCACCAACAGGTAAACACACTCACCTATGACTCATCCATCAATAGGTAACATCCACACGTTTGACCTCAAGACATTAGGTCACATTCATAGATAAGATATATTACGTCAAGGCCATCATGTCCGTTATTAATGGCTGTTAATGTGTATGTATCTCTGACGTGCGAGTTTTTCTTTTAACACACACACACACACACACACACACACACACCTGTCAGAGCCCTTACATGTTTGTTTGTTATTGACTAAAGGGCAGCTGCAACAACCTAAGAGAGAGAGAGAGAGAGAGAGAGAGAGAGAGAGAGAGAGAGAGAGAGACCAACCATTACCTCATCAGATGGCTCGCTAAGGATGTGGTAAATAGCTTTTTTATCTATCTGTTGTAGTGACGTCAGGAATAGCTACTAGCCTAAGAACTGGTCTTTCTTCTTGACGTCAACAAAAGATAACATTCTTACTACTTGACCTTTAGTCTGTACAACTTACTACGGTCTCTATAATCCTTCTGAGAAAGTTACTTGTAATTGTGTAGTTTATTTATTTATTTTTATTTTTTGTTAGGGAGAAATCATACTAGTGTGTGTGTGTGTGTGTGTGTGAGTGAGTGAGTGAGTGAGTGAGTTAGCTGATCGAAGGTTGCGTCATCGTTCAGTGCATGAGAGACACTGGTGAACAAGCCATAACGCGTCAGCCCCAAACTTTCCGTGTGTCCAGTTTCCTTCCCTAACTTAACCTAACCTAACCCCCCCCCCCCTTCTTCCCTCCGCACCCCTATTATGGTGAGTCATCCCCTTTGGTTCCTCACTCACAGTATAATGCACTAACACGCTACACGACAACACAAGACATACTACACTACAATACAATGCACCACACTACAACAACACAATACAACACTGCACTACAATACAATACAACACACTACAACAACAGGGAACAGTATTACCCAACAGCACAATGCAGCATCTTCCCTCCCCTCTCCCCTCCCCCTCTTCCCTCCCCTCCCCCCTCCCCCCTCATCCCCCACACACTGCTAAACAACACTACCAATATGTATCCTCTCTCTCTCTCTCTCTCTTACTGCTAACTTTCTCCACTAACGTCATATCTATTTTAAACTCCCGTGTGCTGCCGCTGTGCCGTGAAGGTCGCTATACGGAGGCAAATATCTCCTCCACACCTTGGCAATTCAGAATATCTTTTTACCTGTCAGATATATATATATTTTTTTAAGGGTATGTATGTATGTATGTATGTATGTATGTATGTATGTATGTATGTATGTCACTGCTATTTTGTTTATCTATCTATCTATCTATCTATATATCTACCAAACTGCGGTACAAGAAGCCTTTTTAGAGAACTGCGTCCAATACAGTTTTAGTTTAACAAATTTATTGGCAGAGCTTGTAGTACAGTTTGCCTATTCTGAGTAATTCAGTCAGGTCTTGACACTGAGGGTGGTATCACTTCTCACTGTCACGCAGGACAGAGGCTCATACACAAAGAAATACATCATATTCATTAACAACTATAAATGTATAGAGGTCAGATTCATATGGATAATGTCACTGTTCACTGCCATGCAGGACAGAGGTTCGTACACAAAGATTTGCATCATATTCATTGACAGTACATATACATATATGTAAACACACACACACACACATATACATACATATGCGTATATACATACACATATACATGTACACGTACATATACATGCACACACGCACACATACATACATATACGTCGGTCAGATTCATGTGGGTAATGTCACTTTTCACTGCCATACAGGACAGAGGTTCGTACACAAAGAATGCATCATATTCATTGACACTATATATAGGTCAGATTCATGTGGGTAATGCCACTGTTCACTGCCACGCAGGACAGAGGTTCGTACACAAAGAAGGAAATACATCACATTCACCAGCAGCATATATGGGTCAGTGGATCACATACATTGGAGTCATATTCTAGTTGAAGACTAATCAGTGTGGGCTAGCAAATTTGGGATAAACAGCAAGAATGTCCTCAAGCACACCTGATTCAATGAAGTAATTACATAGTTCAAGATACAGTAAGTCAGGTGGCCTGAAGTCTTTGACAGTGTCACATTCAATAATATAGTGTTCAAGTGTATGCTTTAATGGTTTATCACAAAGTTTACATGCTGAGTGTTCCGGTATGGGTACAGCGTTACTAACTTGCCAGATGTGTCTGTATCCTAGCCTAATTCTGGCCACGACTACATCACATTGTCTGGTTCTGTCCTTATGCTGGCCATACCGGTACCTCTTGTTACAAAATTTGTCATATTTACTAATGCTACAACTGTCAGGTCTCTCTGCATTTCTCACTTCTTCTAGATCAGAGTTCATGATTCTGACTTGAATGTTTTTAATTACGGCATTGGACAGACCAAGGTCACGGTCAACATTTTCTTTCTTACACGCCTCATTGGCCAGTCTATCAGCACGGTCATGATACCTGATTCCAACATGGGACGGAATCCACACAAATTCGATACGAAAGTTGTTCTCATTGGCAGTTATCACATTCCTTTTAATATCACATGCAACTTTAGACATAGAACCTGACGGGCTGTTCATTGATTTCAAAGCACTTTGAGAGTCACAGAATATCACCCCACCTCCATTTTCTTTGAGGTAGTCTGTGGCTAAGTAGATTCCAGTTAGTTCAGTTTGTGTTGTGCTGGCCCAGTTGTTCAGCCTTTGCTTGTTTGACACTATCATCTCTTTTTTTTTATTACAATTGCACAGCCTGTTCTACCTGTGTTTGTCTGCACAGAACCATCAGTAAAAGCATAACATTCACTTGATTTAATACTCTCTATGTGTCTGTTAATAGTTTCTAGTGTGACACATCTCACCACATCGGTGTTTAACATTTGCTTACTACCAACAGTAGTGTAAATAATAGGAACTGATATATCCAGCCAAGGAGAAATGGCATTAATAGGTTCGTCTGGGGTGATTGGGACATTCAGTTTCAGGAGATCTGCAACACTTTTATGAAGCCACGCCCCAAAGAGAGTCTTATACAAAAGCTTTTCAAGTCATCTCTGTGAATCGATTTATCGTTTAGTTCACAGACTCACAGACTGGTGGGTTTATTACCAACCCGAGAACAACATTTCTATCATAAACACAGACGAAATGTCGCACACACACACACACACACACACACACACACACAAACGAAATGGCAGACAAAGACGACCGCTTTATCGTTCCTGCGGACTGTATTATCTAAAGCTCGGTGTGTGTGTGTGTGTGTGTGTGTGTGAGTGGGCGCGAAGGGTGTGGTTCCCAGGTGGTAGAGTCAACAGAAGGAGCTCTCTTGTACACACACACACACACACACACACACACACACACACACACGCCAGCAAAAGAAGTGTGTTGACCTTAGAGAGAGAGAGAGAGAGAGAGAGAGAGAGAGAGAGAGAGAGACCACAAATTCCCCTTAAGGTAGACGACGTTCACCTCACCTCCGCCCACACACTAGCTGATTCACACATCAGCTGCATGTTCTCTACCTCTCCCTTGTTCTCTACTTCTCCCTTGTTCTCTACCTCTCACTTGTTCTCTACCTCTCCCTTGTTCTCTACCTCTCCCTTGTTCTCTACCTCTCACTTGTTCTCTACCTCTCCCTTGTTCTCTACCTCTCCCTTGTTCTCTACCTCTCCCTTGTTCTCTACCTCTCCCTTGTTCTCTACCTCTCACTTGTTCTCTACCTCTCCCTTGTTCTCTACCTCTCACTTGTTCTCTACTTCTCCCTTGTTCTCTACCTCTCACCTCTCCCTTGTTCTCTACTTCTCCCTTGTTCTCTACCTCTCCCTTGTTCTCTACTTCTCCCTTGTTCTCTACCTCTCCCTTGTTCTCTACCTCTCCCTTGTTCTCTACTTCTCCCTTGTTCTCTACCTCTCCCTTGTTCTCTACTTCTCCCTTGTTCTCTACCTCTCCCTTGTTCTCTACTTCTCCCTTGTTCTCTACCTCTCCCTTGTTCTCTACTTCTCCCTTGTTCTCTACTTCTCCCTTGTTCTCTACCTCTCCCTTGTTCTCTACCTCTCCCTTGTTCTCTACCTCTCCCTTGTTCTCTACCTCTCCCTTGTTCTCTACCTCTCCCTTGTTCTCTACTTCTCCCTTGTTCTCTACCTCTCCCTTGTTCTCTACCTCTCCCTTGTTCTCTACCTCTCCCTTGTTCTCTACCTCTCCCTTGTTCTCTACTTCTCCCTTGTTCTCTACTTCTCCCTTGTTCTCTACTTCTCCCTTGTTCTCTACTGCTCCCTTGTTCTCTACCTCTCCCTTGTTCTCTACCTCTCCCTTGTTCTCTACCTCTCCCTTGTTCTCTACCTCTCCCTTGTTCTCTACCTCTCCCTTGTTCTCTACCTCTCCCTTGTTCTCTACTTCTCCCTTGTTCTCTACTTCTCCCTTGTTCTCTACTTCTCCCTTGTTCTCTACCTCTCCCTTGTTCTCTACTTCTCCCTTGTTCTCTACCTCTCCCTTGTTCTCTACTTCTCCCTTGTTCTCTACCTCTCCCTTGTTCTCTACCTCTCCCTTGTTCTCTACCTCTCCCTTGTTCTCTACCTCTCACTTGTTCTCTACTTCTCCCTTGTTCTCTACCTCTCCCTTGTTCTCTACTTCTCCCTTGTTCTCTACCTCTCCCTTGTTCTCTACCTCTCCCTTGTTCTCTACCTCTCCCTTGTTCTCTACTTCTCCCTTGTTCTCTACCTCTCCCTTGTTCTCTACGTCTCCCTTGTTCTCTACTTCTCACTTGTTCTCTACTTCTCCCTTGTTCTCTACCTCTCCCTTGTTCTCTACCTCTCCCTTGTTCTCTACTTCTCCCTTGTTCTCTACCTCTCCCTTGTTCTCTACCTCTCCCTTGTTCTCTACTTCTCCCTTGTTCTCTACCTCTCCCTTGTTCTCTACCTCTCCCTTGTTCTCTACCTCTCCCTTGTTCTCTACTTCTCCCTTGTTCTCTACTTCTCCCTTGTTCTCTACCTCTCCCTTGTTCTCTACTTCTCCCTTGTTCTCTACTTCTCCCTTGTTCTCTACCTCTCCCTTGTTCTCTACCTCTCCCTTGTTCTCTACCTCTCCCTTGTTCTCTACTTCTCCCTTGTTCTCTACCTCTCCCTTGTTCTCTACTTCTCCCTTGTTCTCTACCTCTCCCTTGTTCTCTACTTCTCCCTTGTTCTCTACCTCTCCCTTGTTCTCTACTTCTCCCTTGTTCTCTACCTCTCCCTTGTTCTCTCTCAGTTTTTTAAGTACATTTTTTACCTCTATTTATATTTCTCTGTTTGTTAATCTGTTTTTCAGTGCAACACTCTCTCTCTCTCTCTCTCTCTCTCTCTCTCTCTCTCTCTCTCTCTCTCTCTCTCCTCTCTCTCTCTCCATCACCAACCCACCCACACGTTCGCCTTAATTCATGATGGACAACAGCAGTAAATGAGTGTGAAAATCCTGTGATATATAATGGAGATAGGCATCCCAGAGTGAGTAAGGACCTCCAGCAAGAGTCTAAGTTTGTTTTGGCATCTCGTTTAGGGTGATCTTGGGAGACTGTGTGGGGGGGGGGGGGGGGTAATTGTGTGACCTAGTGACCTGTTTTTCTAGGTAGTTTTATCTTATCTATTATGGTTATGGTTATTATTATTGTTTATCGTTATTAGTATTAGTATTTTTGTATCATTGTTGTTATTATTGTTATGTGTATATTGGTTATTGTTATTATTATTATTATTTTGTTTTTGTTTTGTTATCACACACCTGTAGCAGCTGATCCTCACACACCTGTGCCAGTTGATCCCGACACACCTGTGCCAGCTGATCCTCACACACCTGTATCAGCTGATCCCCAGCCGAACGAGTAACAGCCAGCCATAATTCTTACCCTTATTGACCATTCTGTGTACATAACTGCTTAATTTAATTAGGAATATATATTTAGTAAGAGATATGGTGATTACTTTTCGTCCCCCCCTCCCCCCCCCGTCCCTACATACGCAAAATTGAAACGCGGCTCGAAAAAAGTTCCCCTTCGTCGCTCCTTATCCTCAAACCTGCGACACCCTGACCTAACAGGCTCTCACACTAACAGTCGTGAACTCTTAAGAATGAGTACATTATTTATCTCAAACTGGGCTTTAAAAATACGTGATAAGAACATTTTTAAGGAATGCAGTGGCACTCTGTAAACCGTGGAAACTTCTAACGATATAATTACTGTATTATTTATACTTTTGAAAATTTAGGAAATGTGTATGCTATTATTTTTTCCGTTTTTAATATTTTCCGTATTTTTAATATTTTGAATATTTAAAAAAAAAATATATATATTAAATACTAGTATTAATATTTTAAAAGACATGTTGGTAAATTATTCTTTATGAAGTCATCTACAAGATATTCAAGTTTGTAGATCAATTGACGATAACTTGGATCTCCAGCCATTTTCCCCTTTGTAATACTAAGAAAGTCGCAGCCTGAAACATATTAAGTTTTAAGAGATAATCATAAAATAATATGATATATATATATGTATATATATATATATATATATATATATATATATATATATATATATATATATATATATATATATATTTCATGTAGATCCACAATGAAAACGTGGATAAGATAAATCTTGATCAAATCCGTTGTTTCCCTTTTCCCGTGTGATTTTATCAAGATATATATATATATATATATATATATATATATATATATTATATATATATATATATATATATCTTGATAAAATCACACGGGAAAATGGAAACAACGGAGTACCTTAGCTATTGTTTAATTGTGTGAGATTTAACGCCAATGAATTTTTCTTTAAGTTTACCTCTAAAATAACTAAAGAAAATGATAATGGCGGAGACTAAAGTAACTCCAAGATGTATTTTTTAATTTTTTTACTTTTATCCTCATCACCACTGATCGGCCCATTAGCCTCTTGTGTGATCAGTCAACATCACCCCACTGATCGGCCCGTTAGCCGCTCGTGTGATCGGTCAACATCACCCCACTGATCGGCCCGTTAGCCGCTTGGGTGATCGGTCAACATCACCCCATTGATCGGCCTGTTAGCCGTTTGGGTGATCGGTCAACATCACCCCATTGATCGGCCTGTTAGCCGCTTGGGTGATCAGTCAACATCACCCCATTGATCGGCCTGTTAGCCGCTTGGGTGATCGGTCAACGTCACCCCAATGTAAAGTACTTGAGAGTTTCGTAAGAGATGCCATGGTGGAACATCTACTACGAAACAACCTTGTAAAGGATTGCCAACACGGTTTTATGCCGGGACGCTCCTGCAATTACTCAAGGTACTGGATATTTGGACCCAAATTCTGGAACAGGGTGGTAAAATCGACAATATATACCTAGATTTTGCCACGGCTTTCGACATTGTACCCCCATCAAAGGCTGAAAAAAAATGGAAGGGTACTGGATTCGGGGAAATGTCCTCCCGTGGATAGAAGACTTTCTACATGACCGCAAGCAGTGTGTGGTGATTAATGGCACGAAATTATCATCTGTACCCGACACAAGCAGGGTACTCTCTACATTCCTCCATGCAAATGTTTGCAGATGACGCCAAGTTATTTCGGGAAATTAAGAACCAAGCAGACTGTGAAGAGCTACAGATGGATCTCTGTGAGCTCCGAGAATGGTCGAAGAAATGGCTGCTAAGATTCAATGTCACGAAGTGTAAGAGAATGCACCTGGGACGTACCAACGGTAAGGAAGCGTATCATATGTCCCAACGGGATGAAAAAAGTGCATTAATTGAGACTAAATGTGAAAAGGACCTAGATGTGCATGTTGACAATGAGCTGAAGTTCTGGGGCCATTGCGAGATGAAGGTAAATCAGGCAACTAAATTGTTAGGTCTTCCCCATTTGGAATACTGTCATGCCGTCTGGTCCCCGAGATATGCTAGGTACTGTCAGTTGATTGAAAATGTCTGCACTACGGCACCTCAGCTACTCTGAGAGATTGGTGCGTCTGAAATTTCATAGCTTATACTACAGAGGGGCAAGGGGAGACCTAAATGAGGTGTATAAACATCTCAAAGGGCACTACTCAGTCGAATGCCCCTACCTGGAGCTGACGGACGTTCGCCCCACAAGAGGTCACAGCTCAAAGTTGAGGAAACCGCAAGCCTAGAAAACTGTGAGGGGTAACTTTTTCGGAGTGAGAGTGTTGAACTCTTGGAACAATCTGCCAAAGAGTGTTGTGACGGTGAGAGTGAACTCTTTTAAGATCAGTCTTGACAAGCACTGGAGCATGTTCAGGACAGGAAGATGTATGCAAGAACCAGAAACCAAGCAAAGGCAGAGTGTAGAAGGGCTGAAAAGGAGTTCCAGACCCTGGTTGCAAGGGAGGTCAAGTCAAACTCTAAGGCGTTTTACCGCTATGCAAAGTCAAAATTAGAAACGCGAATAGGAGTATCAGACCTGAGGCTTGAAGATGGTAGTTATGTAGATTCTGACCAGGATAAACCAAAGGCATTGAACAGCTTCTTTTCCTCGGTGTTCGCAAGAGAGGATGCGATGAACCTTCCTGCGTTTAAGGACAGACGGTTCGACACCACTGACCCACATTGTGTTCACAGAAGAGGGTATTAGAAATAAACTGTCAAAGCTAAAGGTCCATAAGAGTCCCGACCCTGACATGGTGCATCTTAGAGGGCTAAGAGACTTGTGCAACGAGCTTGCCGAGCCATGAAGATCCTGTTTTGTAAATGCCTGGATGAACAAAAGGTCCCCAGTGAATGGAAAGTGGCACATGTGAGTTCCATCTTCAAGAAGGGCGATCGTCACTCCACGAACAACTATAGACCGGTGATCCTGACCAGCATAATATGTAAAGTACTTGAGAGTATTATTCGAGATGCCGCAATGGAACATCTACTACGAAACAACCTTGTAAAGGATTGCCAACACGGTTTTATCCCGGGGCGCTCCTGCTTAACACAAATGCTCAAGGTATTGGATATTTGGACCCATATTTTGGAACTGGGTGGTATATCGACAAGATTTACCTAGATTTTGCCAAGGCTTTCGACAGGCTGAAAATCAAACTAGAAGGGTACGGAATTCGGGAAAATGTCCTAGCGTGGATAGAAGACTTTCTACATGACCGTAAGCAGTGTGTGGTGATTAATGGCACGAAATCATCATCTGTACCTGTCACAAGCGGGGTACCACAGGGCAGTGTATTGGGCCTTCTGTTGTTTGTTTGTTTGTTTCATAAATGACATGCCTGACTTTGTACACTCCTCCATACAAATGTTTGCCGATGACGCCAAGTTATTTCGGGAAATCGAGAACCATGTGGACTGTGAAGAGCTACAGAAGGATCTCTGTGAGCTCCAAGAATGGTCAAAGAAGTGGCTGCTGAGATTCAATGTTACGAAGTGTAAGAGGATGCACCTGGGGCATACCAACGGGATGAAGAAACTGCACTATTTGAGACTGAATGTGAGAAGGACCTAGGTGTGTATGTTGACAATGAGCTGAGGTTCTCGGGCCATTGCGAGAAGAAGGTAAATCAGGCAAATAAATTATTGGGTCTTATAAGAAGGTCGTTCAGATATCTAGACGGTTCGTCCCTCGTAACTATCTTCAAGAGTGAAGTGCGTCCCCATCTGGAGTACTGTCTCCCTCGTCTGGTCCCCTAGGTATGCTAGAGACTCAGTTGGTTGAAAATGTTCAAAGGAGGGCCCCCAGACCTGTGCCTGCACTTCGGCACCTCAACTATCCTGAGAGATTGGAGCGCCTGAACTTGCCTAGCTTATACTACAGACGGGCAAGGGGCGACCTAATTGAGGTGTATAAGCATCTCAAGGGGCACTACTCAGTCGAGTGTCCTTACTTGGAGCTGGCGGACGCTCGCCCCACAAGGGGTCACAGCTCAAGGCAAACAGCTCGATGAGTGTGATGTTCCATATACTGAGTGGGAGCTTGACACCGCCCTCGCTCAAGGCAGGGGTCACATGAGGACCAGTCTCACTCTTTGTCGCCCAGTAAGGTCTGCTTGAGGGCATTAGGGAATGATTTCCTGTGGTCAGCAACTGCCTGCAGTAGATACGGCAGTTGCTGTTCGTCCTTGGTGATGCGGCCTGAGAAATCTTGGACTAAGGCTACTCCTCTTTCTGTATGATCATTGATCACAGACAAAGCTTGTACACTGGCTTTTGCATTTTGGAAGCCAGGACCATCTTTCCACTGTTCTACTGGGAGGGCCAGGAAATCTGTATTCAAGTTGAGCTTTTTGAAAAATGACTTTGTGTTCTTTGTCGTGAAATCATGTAAGTTCTTCACTTGGAGTGTGTTTGGGTTGATTGTACCCCGTTTGACATGCTTTTTTTCTCCAATAACGATGTTCATAGCTTCCAACATACGGTCCTTCACTGCTGGGAGAACATCGTCATCAAAGAAGGCCAATGCAACCAACTATTCTGACAAGTACCAGAGGTGTCTCATCATTTTGTGGAAAGTTGCCTTTGATATGGCATCGCTGATGGTACTGTAGTCTTGTAGAGCTTTAAGCAATATCAGATCTCCTTTTGGTGCCTTTGCAGCAAGTGGAGCAGTTGTCCAAGCTTTCACATATATTCGGGCAAAGAAAATGCACAAATCTCTTAGTCCTCTGTTCTCCTTTGGAGTAAGCTTAAACTGAGAACGGAATAACCACACTTTGAAGGAATAAATGGTCTTTGCCATCCATCGTGCTTGGTGCATTGCACCAGGAGCAGAAAATAGTACTCCCTGAGAAGGTGATGTGCCAAGGAAGATGGAGGCCAGCTCTAGCAGCTCTCGATAACCATCTCGAAGCTGTGTCTCCAATAGAGCCTTCTCAATGAAGTTGGTTAGAGCGTCCCTAACAGCTCTGACCGATTCTTCTGCCAGATCGTCGGTGGAGGAGTCTTCAAACTTCTGCTTGTCAATTTGTTCCCATTTGGCTTGGAATCTTCGGAACAGTTGTATGTCAGGAGCAGCTGAGTGCCCCATTACAGCTTCAAAAGCAGCTCCAGCTACAAGTTCTAGTACATGGTGGCGGCAGGCAAAATATAGCAAATCACGACCCAGCAACTGCTCAATTTTGACACACGCACCCTTGTGGTGACCAGTATTTGAGCTTGTTGTATCAAAACACATGCCATGCACGATGTCTGCAATGTGCCATTGCTGCAAAGCCTTCACAACAGCTTTTGCTTGTTCATCACCGGTACCAGAGGGAAGTTTTGGAACAGCAAGAAGTTGGGAGGTGCCATTGCCTGAGACAAGAACTGGGAGTCTGCCAACATGGCTCCCATGCCCCTTCAAATCAGGCATCAATTTACCATCCCAGTGAACAATTAAAACTGACTTTGGTTTGAAGTTTGAAAGGATTTCAGCTGCCCTGCTACTGCGATGATGCTGACGTTTCCTCCTGATGCTTGATCGATTCAGAATCAATTCACTGACATCATGGCCCAGACTCCGAGCAGTTTGGGTGACAATGTGCATGGCCATTCTATCTGAGGACTTGGTCCGATCTAATGCTGTAGAAAGTTCTGGAGTTAGAACTTCTTTTCGCCCACGCTTCTTGACAGTAGGTGGAGTTTGAGGTGCTGATGGGCCAGGAACTGGGCTGGATTCCTCAGAAGAAGACGTACTACTGCTGTCCAAGACAACGATGGCCTGGCATTTTTTGGCTTCTTCCTCTGCACTGTCTGCAGCCAACTTCCTTTTCATTGCTTTCTTTGGAGTTTTTTCTTGTCGTTTGTGTCTTTTCAGGAATACTTTGTCAAGAGGTGACATTGCCCCACGACGCCCTTTTTCTCGTTGCGCTATTAAGAAATCCTTATCCTCCTGAACTGTCATCATATTCAAAGCATTCACATGTGCAATGTCAAAGAGATCTTCAAATGTATCAGTGAACTCTTTCTCTTTCTGCTTTTGAGTTTCTGTCTTTCTTGAAGAGTTCTTTTTCAATCTACTCCACTTGTCAGAAATTTTGTGCACTTGATTCACATAATCTGGTTTGTGGTGTGTGGGAATGTTTGCTTTCGTCCAAAATTGAAGAACTTTGTCTGTGACTTCCCCAGCTGCCACTCTGATGAATTTTTTCTGTATGCGATGCAGGCTTAAAAAATACTGTAACACTTGCCTGTTTGAAGGTAACTCAGCCCCTGTAATGTCATCACATAATGTCTTTATCAAATACACACTTTCTCGTGTTTTTACTCCTGCATTAGCCATTTTCACCTAAGGAATAAATAAATTAACTATTAATATAAATTAATAATGAGAATACTCTGCAGAACTGTTTCTAATTTCCCCAATCATCAATCACGACCAGCAAAAACTCACCACAATCGTGCCAAATGCGACGCACTAGTGGTGGGCGTAATCGGCTACAAAGTAATCGACTACATCGATTACTTAATTTTTGACAGCTTTGAGCAACCTCTAAATATTAATATATTTAAAAAAAACTCTACACACAATGTTTTTGTCGTAAATGGACACTTTTAGCAGGGTCTGTGGTAAAAAAATCCAAAGTTGAAAAGTAAGGACCACCCTAATATACAGTATATATATATATATATATATATATATATATATATATATATATATATATATATATATATATATATATATATATACAGTATACACAGAATCGGATTTTCAGCCAGCCTTCTAACAGACTAGGTGTATTACAGTATGTACTGTAGACTATGAATCGAAAAAGAGTCGAGAAATTTAAATGACTTCATCATTTTAAATAACCAGGAGGTGGTCGAGGCTTCAGGTGAACCGAGTATTCCTACCGTTTTAATGAAAGGTAGTGTAAGGCACGATTAATAATTCCTATCATTTACACAGCTTTTGGTGATTGGTCTATCGCAACACCTAGTTCTTTCTCCTTTTTTACAGGTGTTACGGAAGTATTACCTACAAATTAGATTGGTGTGAGTTATTGTGACTCATCTTTTGAAAAATTCATGCAGCTCATTTTGCGCTTTATGCAGTGTTTTACGGACTTACTTCTTTCCCACATGTGGTTCGAGGTATTTTCACCTACATCGTTTATGTAGCTCAAGGAGGCGTATCATATGTCCCAACGGGATGAAGAAACTGCACTAGTTGAGACTGTGTGTGAGAAGGACCGAGGTGTGTATGTTGACAATGAGCTGAAATTCTCGGGTCATTGTGAGAAGAAGGTAAATCAGGCAAATAAATTATTGGGTCTTATAAGAAGGTCGTTCAGATATCTAGACGGTCCGTCCCTCGTGACGATCTTCAGGAGTGAAGTGCTTCCCCATCTGGAGTACTGTCACCCCATCTGGTCCCCGAGATAAGCTAGGGACTGTCAGTTGGTTGAAAATGTTCAAAGGAGGGCCACCAAACTGGTGCCTGCACTTCGGCACCTCAGCTACCCTGAGAGATTGGAGCGCCTGAACATGCCTAGCTTATACTACAGACGGGCAAGGGGGGACCTAGTTGAGGTGTATAAGCATCTCAAGGGGCACTACTCAGTTGAGTGTCCTTACTTGGAGCTGGCGGACGCTCGCCCCACAAGGGGTCACAGCTCAACATTGAAGAAGCCGCAAGTCCAGAAAACCGTGAGGGCAAACTTTTTCGGAGTGAGGGTTGTAAACTCTTGGAACAATCTACCAGAGAGTGTTGTGACGGCACCGGGTGTGAGCTCTTTCAAGACAAGACTTGACCAACACTGGAGCGGGTTCAGGTACATTCAGGAGCCGGTGCATGCCCAGTATTTGCCAACAGTGCGTGACAGAGACGTGACCGATCGCCCGGGCGGCTAGCGAGCCGATCTTTTGGTGAAGAAGATAAATGAAAAGAGACGTGACCGATCGCCCAAGCGGCTAACAAGCCGATCAGTGGCGAAGAGGATAAAAGTAAAAAAAAAAGTAAAAGTCCGTTGGGGTTTTGTCATGGAACCATTTTACTTCATATTAAATTCCTACACCTACTTTTTTGTGTGAGTTTGTTTGGTACGTCGTTGCAACCAATGATTCAAGAAGAAATACGTTTTGAAATCTACGTGAGAGAAAATAAGATATATTTGTACGTGTCTGTGTAAACGTAGAGGAGATCGTCATGTTTTAGCGGAGCCATAAATAGGGACCAGTGTATGGCAACATTGTGTTGTTTTCCTTATGGATGTACGATAATGGTGGCACACGTCCCTCATGAAGAATAGTCATGAGGGTCAGGCAAAGATAATTGTAATGAATAAACGGTAGCCTACATCTTAAAATCGTCCTATGTATATAAAAATCATAGTAGGTATGAATTATTTAACATACAAACATGATAACAGAGGAATGTTTCCAGTAAGTTCGTAGGTTGAGTCCATTTATTTATTTATTGTTTGTATGAAAGAAAATCTTGAGCTCTTCTTGGTGTTACATGGGAACATCCTATGTGTTCAGTACAGCCTCTGCCTTCAGGACACAGGGCAGTGTGTATCTTGCTGGTGCAACAAACATTCATTGTTTCGTCATGTGTGTAAAAGAGTAAGTATATACATTGAATATAGGCAAATATGTTTTTCCAAATAATTTTGAACCCTACTCAAGAATACAAATATAAGTTAATTATAATCAATGGGATGATAATAATTTAGTGTACATTATAAAACAAACATTAAATAATCAAATGGGGAAAATTAATAGACGGTTTTAATTTACTCATGGATGATTTAATTAACTACTTATACTATTTTATTCATAACCTCAAGTATAAATTCAGGTCCGATATTAATTTCTTTTTTTTCTTAGACGATTTTAAGGACTAAGTAGAGTAGATAATTATGAAGTTGTCCTCCCTGTCTTCTCGGCCCTCAAACGATAACTGTGTGTTGAGCGACGACCTGGACGATGGACGGATTGTATACATCCACCAACACTGTGTCTAGTTCTTGTCTTATATATCTATGTGCATGAACTGTGCTTTATTGTTCCATATACACAATTAAGAGACGACAGATTAATTACTCTCCACATCTCGGAGGGGGGTGAGTAACTAGAGTGTCCAGGGTGTGGGTATGGACTGAGGGCCATGGAATAGACCTTAAACCTGTACGAATTTTCCTTACATGTGATATGAAACTTTGACATAGAGTTGGGTTTTTTTTGTTGTATATTAATGATGGGATTAAGTTACTTCAGTCCTGTGGTAAAAGAAGACATCCATACTTATTGTTTCTCTAACCCGTATATGTGGTTGACTAAATTATTGCTCTATGTACCTTTTCTTCCTAATGGCCATCCAAACTAGAGATTGGAGAAGGAGGCCAATGGCTTTTGTAGGATTCCTTCATTGTCCTTGATAGTCTTGTTTAGGGATATTTTAAGCAATTATTCTGCAAACACTCACTAATGATTCAGTAGTTTTAATGAAAGTTTGGGAAAATGTGTAATTAAGTTGAGACTTTCCTACCTTGTTAATCTTGACCCCCACCAGAAGGGTTTGGAAGCAGAGGCAAAATGTGGAATTAAAAACATAAGTATGAGAACCTAACCTAACCTGGTTATTGTATACTTACTTATTGGGTAATTATTCTACAAACACCGGCATATGATTTAGGCACATAATCAGACAATGGCTTATGGTTTAGGATCGTTTACAGGTTTGGTAAAGTATGAGAACACCACAACCACCAGAAGGAGCTGTTCGATTTTGTTAATTTTTTCCACAGATGTTCATATCATCATAGTAAGTATTTTAAGAAATAACATTTACTAAAACCTAATCGAACCTGACCTAACCAACCAAAGAAACCCACCTAGCATGGGTAAACGTTTACTCAAGTGCTGTGAGCGATTTTGCCAGTCATTTGTTTTTCCTGCATGAATTTTGCTGCTTTTTTATTGGAGACAGATTTTTTGGGAAAAAAAAAAGAAACAACGTTTTTCCAATTATGGTCAAACATTATTTTTTTCAGCTTTTCTGGAGAAAGCAACATCCTTCAGTTAATAAAACAGCAAAATTTATGCAGGAAAAATTTTTTTTTCTGCTTTTATGTACCCAAAAGTAACACTAACCTACCTACCTCCCCCCCCCCCTCCCCCTTGAGTGGATATGTAATGTATTCAGTATTTAACTTAAACCTTATTTGACCTAACCTAGCATAACCTGACCTAACTCCCTTGCACCGGGGGGGGGGGGGGGGCGTTTCCCCCGCGACCCCCCCCCCCCGAGTTCTTATATAATGTCAGTATTTAACTTATCATTATTTAACCTAATCCTCCCCCCCCCTCCCCTGAGTGGTTATATAATATTGTCTGTATTTAACTTATCCTTATTTAACCTACCCCCCCCCTGAGTGGTTATATAATATTGTCTGTACAGTAAGTCCCCAAGTTACGTACATAATGGGGACCAAAAGGTTGTACTTAACTCGAAATGTACTTAACTCGAAAATCCCCCAACCCTATAATGTTATCTGGAAAATCCTGTGCTGTTTTCCAATCAGCACTCGCCGCCTCACCAGTCACTCGAACATTATGCAGCTTATTTCGCACCTTGAATCGGTTAAACCACCCATGGCTAGCATTGAATGTCACAGTATCATCAGGGTGATCTTTCTTTAGGTCGTTGAAAAGACTTAGGGCTTTCTCCTGAATCATACTGAGACACAGAGGCTTACGTTTTTGTGTGCAGTCCTCGATCCACAGCGCAAGATATTTTTCCATTTCTTCCAGAACCTTCCCTCTTCTTTTAGTTATAATCGTAGATTGCATTGGCACTGCAGATTTCACATGTTCCTTGATCTTTTCTTTGCCCTTATCAATTGTATTAACAGTTGACCGACTCAGGTTAAATTTGCGGGCAACATTGGTCAACTTTTCACCACTTTCAAGCAGTTTTATTATGTCCATTTTTACCTCTAGTGAGATTGCTTGACGTTTCGTAGCACTCCCACTGGCTTCACCACTCTTACGCTTTACACCAGTCATTGCACACAGAGTAAAGTGTACAAAATAGGGCAGAAATTCACAGGAGAAGTACTGTATGCACAATGACCACGCTTGTTGTTTTGGTGCGTCTAGCGTGTCGTCTGCATGGTCAGTGATAGTGGCGGCGCGGTGCGGCTGGCTCGCCCGCCAAATTTAAAAATTGCTCGCCCTTTTAAGACAATATTTTTGCAATTAAAGACTTCAGAAACGATGTACGTATCGGCCGTTTGTACGTAATTCGGATGTACGTAATTCGGGGACGAACTGTATTTAACTTATTCTTATTTAACCTACTTCCGCCCCCCCCCCCCCCGAGTGGTTATATAATGTCTGTATTTAACTTATCCTTATTTAACCTACCCCCCCCCCTCCCCTGTGTGGTTATATAATATTGTCTGTATTTAACTTATCCTTATTTAACCTACTTAACCCCCCCCCCCCCGAGTGGTTATAAAATGTCTGCATTTAACTTATCCTTATTTAACCTACCCCCCCCCCCCCACTCCACCCCTTCTGAGTGGTTATATAATATTGTCAGTATTTAACTTATCCTTATTTAAATTCTAAAAAATAAACACTTCCCCAAAAGAGAACAGTGTCACTAGCTATGGATGAGTTGAGGGTTGGAATTTTTTCGTAAGATGACAGGTCAATGGGGAAAGAAAACGCTTAATTTTACTATGGAAATTATATTTTTTAATAAATTGGGCCAAAAAGTGTAATAAAGAAGGATTAAAGTTGCTAAAATGTCATGTGACTGCGAAAAGCTGTGAATGGTTGTGACGTCACAGGTTGTGTCGAGCCGCCCTGCGGGAGACAGCCAGCTGTGGCGTATGTGTTGCTACCAGCAGAATTACAGAACTTGTGGTCATATACAATGTTGATATAAACAGACATACCTTATTTTTAGGTAAAATAAATTACTGCTCAAGTATTCATCGTGTGTATTTACTTGCTGGGTGCCAAAAAGATACAAAAGACCTGTAACTCCAAAATGGAAGTTTTCATTGCTGTTCTCTATTTCATGTCTGGGAAATTTAAGTTTTCGTCACTGATGTCTGTATTTAATGTTGTGGAAAGACTAGGGACAACCATGACCAGAGGATGGGCTTGAGATGATCAGATGACAGCTGTAATTTAACGCGCTTCGTAGCTGGATGGCCGAGTTCTTGATAATTCTCTACAATCATAAAGACATCTTCTTTTGGTAAATTTCTTTCTTCTGCCTTGATGAACCCTGGAAGTAGTTGTCCAACCGTCTTGGCTGATCGACTCTGTAAATAAATATTATTAGATAATTAATTGTGCTTTATTGTGCAACACAGTAATACTATTTTGAATATATAAATATTACTAAGCACATTAACTAATTCATTCAATGGATATTAGCTGCCCCGACTACAAATTTCATAGTATAAACATTCCAAACAATATTGGTATTATTTTTGTTTTGGTCATCTGGGGAACCTTAAGATTCTAACTATGGGATTAAATACTTCAAACAATAAGACACAGTATCTCTATGGGATTTCTGTCGCAAAACATTTTTCGGTCGCATAAGAAAATACAGGTCATAGGTTAGGTTATGATTAGTTATAAGGGTAACTTATCATACATAGGTAAGGGAGGGTAGTAACTCAAAACTAGTGATTTCCGATAAAAATGAAGGTCTAAATCGTTCATAACACATCGCAAACCACCAGAAAAAAACCAGTCTGCATGTCTAAGTACAGGGATGACCAAAACTTAAAATTTACCCAATATAGCCTATCTGGAATCTAAGCATCCAAATACTTATGGTAGTTAAAATAATATTTTACCCATCAATTAATATAAATGATGATATATCCCGGTGGTTCATTAGTGAATCTTCAAAACAATAACAGCACTATGTTGTCGTTTTTACCTAGCATCAGGCATACTCCAAACAAAGTCCAGACAATGTCATTACTTTAAATTAACTCGTATCTCCATCTAGTACTGATGTACTCTGTAAATGCACAAAAAAAAGGAGAAAGTCTACCAGGTAAGAATACATGGTAGCTGAGCTGGTGTGAACATGGGAGTTTTTAATGTCCATAAGAACATAAGAATGGAGGAAACTGCAGCGGGTCTGTTGGCTCATACTGGGCAGTCCCATTTACACCCAACCCCTATTGTTCATATATCCATCAAACCTATATTTGAAGCAGCTCTTCACGGCACATATCTTCACTTACGAAATGTCCATGACTTAGACCATAAATAAACACCCTTAAAACTTACCTGAACATGGCATTTGGGGTCTAAAGAGGCCACCCTTTGTACACCTACGACTGCAGCTGTGAGTTTGACAGAAAGCATCGTCTACAGGGTAAGTTATGACGTCATTGCAAATGGCGGCTCTGTTTCTAGAGAAATAAACTTATCTCGACTATTGTAGCAGGACTTTAAACTTTTATTACAAATTATATACAGTACAGTATTGATTTACGCGGATTTTGTTTACGCGTTTGGTCATTTACGCGGTGCCTTGCCAGAATGAAATGTTTGAATTACGTGGAAAATTTCATCATTTACGTGGCGAGCTGCTGGAGAGGTCCAGACGCGCCGCGCCATTTTTTACTCGTGGGCCATTCTTTACCATACGTGGGAAGCGGCTCGGTGAGGGGTGCGCATTAGGTCGCTCTTACGTTATCGCTGACGTCATATGACGTATCGGACTGTGATTGGGTCTCGCATCCTTTCCTCCCTCCGCTGCTAGCTGTGATTGGTTTAATGTAACATGACGTGCCCTGCCACCAGAAGGAAGGAGTCGCTGACCTAGCTGGGCCACTCTCATTGTTCTCAGTTCTCCGCGTATACAGTTCTCTCTTGTGCCTGCTATTCCCCTCACAATGGCTTCTGCTGGACCCCCACCACCCCAGAAAAACCTTGAACCTGGACCAAGCCATGATTATGTGAAGGAAGTCATTGAGTTCGGGGAGAAAATCAATCTCATCCTTGACAAAGACACAGTCAAGCGTCGGCATGAAGTGCCTAATAACCTTCTGTCGAAAATTATGGAGCCGTATGTCCAGATGTATCATGACAACATCAATGCTAGTCTCGCCCGTAACCCACCACAACCACAGCCAGCCCAAGTTAGTGATAGTGACAGTGACGATATGGACTTTGAGGAGTTTGTCAGGGAGGCCTTGCAAACCTTTGTGAATAGTGATAGTGATTCACCGGAGGGCAACTAATCTGCCCTCTGCCTCGAAACCAGCCGCCATTTCCGTATGCCGACCCATCTTTTCTACCAACACCTTTATTTGTACAGTAGTGTAGTTTTTTATTTAGATATTATGTGTGTCAATACCATCATAAAATTATGTTGTTATTTTTTACTACAAGGTACGTATTGTGTCGGAAAAAGTGGATGTTTGGGAGTCGGCCCAGTCTCTATTTCAATTAATCCCATATGTTCTGTTATTTCGTTTACGCGTTTCTCGTTTTACTCGGACCTCCACGGGTTCAATTGACCGCGTAAATGGAGACTATACTGTGCTGTATACAGTATCACTCTACGAACGTGGCAGAGTGTATTTCTTGTGTTTACCCAGAAACGTCAACTCGTCCATTAACAACAAAAATTATGGTGGAAAAGCAGTGTGTTCTTGCTAGAATCATTGGCAGCATTAATCTACAGAACTTGTTAACCCTAACTTGCTTGCAGGAAGGTGCCAGACTCCCTGCCATATTAAACAGAATCTACTTATTTTGGTATCTGGTTCCAATGAAAGTAACTTTGTTGAAGCATCATGGTGTAATTTTAATTTTTTGGTGGACGTGAGAGTACGCTTGGACTAAGCGGGTTGGTTGTAAACAAACAGATGACAAACAAACATTCGTCTGAAATCCTCTATTGCCCCATGAAGAATTCTAAAATGCTGGGAGTATTCTTATGTCGCATTTTGGAAGTACTGAACTGTACAAGCGTTTGGTCAACATGTCATATGTCCGTGTGAAAAGTCCCATAAAACTCCATTGATTTTTTATTGATGCGACAAAAAACACGCATGTGAAAGAGGCCCAACCGTGACTGCAGGAGAGGTGTGTTGAACAGTGGGAATAAAGTGGCTTAATTCAGTTAGTTAAATGTAATGGGGTTTACTGTGTCTATTTTACATACAATATACTGTACAGTACTTTAATCAATAATTGAAATTGTATTTTTGTTTTGTTATGCAGTAGGTATTGACTGACTAAAATTTTTTTATATTCAGTACAGCATTTGTTGAGGATACTGGTACTATAGTTTATTGCTGTACACCTATACTTAATATTTATGACTTGGGTTAGTTCTACTGTTTATTGTAATTAGGCGTAAGTTTATGTAAGGTAGTGTGGTAGTGAAAGAAACACGACTAAGAGACTTTTTCAAAAGAATTAATAAACATAGATATGTACCGCGGTGGTTGGCAGGGCTATATCACGACTCCCCATTGGTCATTTGGTGTCAGTTTTGTCCGTTCTCTCCACCAATCACGTGCCGCCATCTGAGCTACGGTGTGCGACCAGGTCACCCAGCCTGCTTTAGTGTTGATGTTCGGATTCAACATGATGTAAGCTGCTTCCAGGGCTTTACTGGTCTTGTTCTTGCCCTTGTATAAGACATGGGCACCTTCTCATCTGTGTGTATGTGATTGAAAAAGGTGCTGGTTGTCCTGTGGTGTCTGAGGTCTGCTCGGTGCTCTCGGAGTCTCATCTTTAGACCTCTGCTTGTCTCTCTATAGCAGCCATGGGCAGCCTGCAGCCCAGACCATGTGTTTGTGCGGCCTGTGGAGTGATTGAAAAATTCTATTTAATGTGGCCTGCGGTTCTGGTAAATGTAGCCAGTTTATGGTGAGTAAAGCAATATTTATTAAAAGAATAATCTTCACACACAATTCATTACAGTACTGTTTCATCACCTAAGAGTAAGTAACTACAAGAATGTAACAGTGAAATAAGTACTGTATATATAGTCAACAATATAAACATTTTAACTAGTGAGTTTACAGGCCAACTTCTGCGAAGACTGTTTGTTGGATTAGCTGCAATGTGGCAGTGGGTCACTTGGGAATTGACTAAGGTTGGGTAAGTTCAAGTAGGATCATGGGCGGTGATCACGCAGGGTTTAACTAATTAAGTACTTCCAGAATAACACAAAAACTCCTAAGTCGCACCTTGGAAACCCACAGTTGGTGAGTAATTAGCATTGAAATAAAATAATTAAAATCTTCCAAGCATCATTGCAACCACTAATCAGTGGTGGGCACGGTTCCGCTAATCTGCTAACCGCTAATTAGCGAAGCTAACTTTCTCGTTAGCGGATTAGCGTTTTCGCTAACTTTGGAAACCATTAGCGGACCTAATTAGCTTCCGCTAAATTTAGTTCCGCTCACTCTAAGTCCGCTAACAAATTTTATACATGTTTGTTGTAAGCGTGTGATGCCGCAACGCGTCTCCAACCGTCAGTCAGGCACTCTTGGCTGACTGCGTGTTAGTACGTGCAAAGATATCTTGAGGGCCAAGAGAGCCACTCTGTCAGATGGCAACTTTGAGGGGCTGATGTTTATGAAGGACAACCAGCATCACGTCGAGGCGATGGAGAAGGCCCAGCCACTGCAGCCGGAGTAAATGAAATTTTTCGATTATTAAAGTTTAATAGTACTTTTTTTTTTACAGTAAATAAAGACCGTCAGTGTATGTTGAAAGAATCATAGAGTGTAATTCTAAACTAATGTATAATTTCATTTCTCATTTATTTGTTAATTTAATTAGGATTTTTTGTGTCAATATATTTGGTTATGCTAAGTACTGCATAAATTCATAACCAGGATGTCATCCAAGGTGTGCGCCAAACAAATTTTTCTTAAAACTTACTTTTCATTAAAGTTTAGAGTTTTCTGTTTATTTACATGAATGACTAAGACCAACAATAAGTTATATAAAAATTCACTGGTATGATGTGTACGTGGTTGGTATTGCATATTTACATGAATAAAGAATAAGGCCGATAGGTTGTATGAGAATGCAAATTAATTATTTGTGAAATTGTGCACAGTGTACACCTTGATAAGTTGATCATCATCTGATCTTGGCATGATGCTATACAGTACTATAGTTTTTGGATTCGTTTTATACTTTCTGTCTTTTCGTACAGTAAATAAAGATTATACAGTAGAAGTCCAAAAATCCAGACTGCTTGGGGATTGGGTCGGTCCGGATTTTCCGGATTCTCAGGCAGTACTTTTAAAATTCAAATTTAAGGAGGAATAAAGAAGAGATGAACAGGTGCATTTTGATAGTTTATTCATTAGCAAATATAGCATGCTTCATTTATCAAAACGAGCAGTTTTAAAGAAAAAGCTGTGAATTCTAGAATCTTATTCTTTGCCTTTTTTATATTATAAATTGTCGACTTTCCAATGTCATATGTTTCCATTAGAACAGTACTTCTCACACCACGTTCTATGTTCTTAAGTATTTCAAGTTTGTCACTCAATTTCAACGTGTTCTTCTTTCTTTTCACACAACGAAGTTTATCTACTTTAGGAACCATTATTATGGGCTTGTACAGTACTCTGTAAATGGAAAGAGTAGGACTCAAAATTACATACGTTGTCACAGTTTGATTGCTCGTTTTAAAGTGGCGACCGCGCGTGGTCGCTTGTTGTCGCTGTGCAGCTGTGGTGCTCACGCATGCGCACATACACACAAAAGCCAGCTAAAAAAAAAAAAATTGGGTTTCAAAAAGTCCGGATTCTCGAATGGTCCGGATTTCTGGCATCCTGATTTTTGGACTTTTACTGTAAAGTGTATGTTGAAACGAATGTAAACTAATGTTTAATTTCATTTGTTCATTTAATTATTTGTGTACACCTTGATCATTATCTGATCTTGGCATGCTATACCTTTTTGGAAAGCTCTATGTCTAAGCTACAAAACAACATATGAAAATTTCAGCTCTCTAGGTCTGTTTATAAGGGTTTTAGAGCCAAAAACAAACAAACCGAAGCGAAATTCATATAATAAAAGTTAGCGGTTAGCGTTAGCTTACGCTTATTTTTTTTAGCTGTTTAACGGTTTAGCGTTAGCGAAGTTAACTTTTTAGTTAGCGGATTAGTGGTTAGCGAAGCTAACTTTTCGTTTAGCTGTGCCCACCACTGCCACTAATTACCCCGCAATGGAATCGTGGACCATAGATTTGGAATCAGCATGCTCAGGAATACCTATACTGAGATGTGCTGATAGGTTGTTTCATTGTAGTTCTTCATATGCCAAGATTAATATTGGCATTATTCTGGTGGGTGTGTTTCATAAGTAAGAAATATGCTGTAACTGAAGGAAAAATCAATGTACTGTACAGTAAGTCCTCGTTTAGCGTTGTCCCCGACAACGTTGTTTCGTTATAAAGTCACTACTCTTTAGATACCCATGATTCGGACACTGTCCCGCCAGTTCGGTATAACATTGTCATGGACTCTTTCTACGGCGCATCACCCAATCTCATCTTGGCTCGCTACGCTCTCTCGCGGAGAGAGTGCTCGTGCGTGTAAGTGTTTTTGCTCTAAATACTGGACTGCAACCATTTGAAATGGCTTCATAGCCTGCAAGTGAGGAGGAATCTCAGTCAGAGTGGGAGGAGGAGCCACCCCCCGGGTCTCAGTGACTCGCCACCCTACTCCTCTCCACTACTCACCACACACTCGCTCCACCTCCGTCCATGAGTGAGTACAATGCAAAATGATTTAGTTTATTTATATTTTTGGGTGTATAATATATACTATTTTCTATAAAAATTCCATTGGATTTATGTATATGTAATGTATTTTATGGGGCAAAGGGAGGCTGGGGAACGTAATTCCCGTATTTTATCTATTTCTTATGGGAGAAAATTGATTCCGTTAACATTGTTTCCGATAACTTCGTGGTTTTCAGGAACGCAACCATGAGGTTAAGCGAAGACCTACTGTATTCACAGACTGCTTTGCTCATCTCCTGTTAAATGCAAAGAAGCATTAACATACTGTACTACAGTACTTTAAAAATTATTATGATGGAATTGTTTCATAAATGGGAAATAAGGTGACGTGACGATAAATTGCTTCACTATGTCTGCTAATACAATATTAACATTACTTTTGGGTTAGGTAGGATTTGGTGGGTTGGCCCGCAGAAAAATACCTAAATCATAATGCACCCCATGACTGAGGAAAGGCTGCCCATGCCTGCGCTATGTTATGTCTTGTCACAGGATCTGCAGGGTATACTGTACACAATGCTGTCTGTGTTTGTCTGGTCCATCTCTTAGTCGTGTTTCCCTCACTACCATCTTTCAACTGTGAACAATGTTCAAGTTTATGTAACATGCTGATGAGTAAGTCAATTGTATTTTTTCATAAGTCACTGACGTTGAATTTTTTTTTCCCCCACAGGATTTTAAATCCATTTAAAATGGAGCCCCAGAGTACAGTGGCTGAAGCAGATTCTACCTCCATCTTCCCACTCCTTGAGGCTATCTCAAATGTGGTTCACTCCTCACAGTCACTCCCAGATGGAATCCTTCCCTCACAATCACTCCCAGATGGAATCCTTCCTTCACAGTCACTCCCAGATGGAATCCTTCCTTCACAGTCACTCCCAGATGGAATCCTTCCCTCACAGTCACTCCCAGATGGAATCCTTCCCTCACAGTCTATCGCTGCATCACAAGCACCACTTACAGTGATCACCTCTTCTGGCTCATTAACAGTGTGGTCCACCTCACAGTCTCCACCAGTAGCAGACTGTCCTCCCTCACAGTCGCCCACATCAGAGTATCTTTCCTCAAATTCACCTCCAGGAGGGTCTTCACCCTCATCTCCCTCACAGTCATCTGTTTGGACCCCCCCAATAGTTTTACCACACTCACAATCCTCAACAATTGATTCCCTCACACAAACACTGTTTGCAGTGGAGCACGTACCATCATCACAGTCTCCACCCACTGAACTACAAACATCACAAAATTCACAGCCTACCTCTGTTACTTTAGGTTCATCATTTCTAGGAACCCCTTCAAATGTATTATCTCAACTGTCCCCCTCACTAGTGGTACCCAACCCACAGTCTCCTCCCAATGCTCCATTAGACCTGGACTCCTTCTACTTGCCCAGTACTTCTTCAGGAAGTTGGCGATATGACCCATTGGCCTCTCCAGATTGGGATCGTGCAGGACCTCCTGGGAACCTTTGTGCTGGGCGTGTGAAAAAGTGAGTTGTTACGAGTGTTAAATTGTATAGTATTGAACTTCATACATTAGCAGCATTTTTTATAATATTAGAAGTTAGAAAATAACATGTGTCAATACCTATATGGTACTAAGTGGATTAGTGTCTAGTACAGTATAGTCTGTGTAAAGTTTGTTTTTAGAATATTCGTAATTATATGAGAATTTTTCTGTTTTATTCCTATTCTTCTAACTTGGAATTTCTAATTCATTACTTGCGCCAGACATTTAATAAAAATAAATATATATACAGCACATACTGTACAGCATTGTTGTTGTCCATCGAGGCAGGTGGCTTAAAAATTCAGCCAAGAAACTCATTTGCCTGATGGACACTCACTGAAGACCAAGTGCACGAACTACAGTTGGTCCTTCGGTTAACGAACACAGTTTGTTCCAGAAGGTCATTCGTTAACCGAAAATTTCGTTAACCGAAACCATTATTTCAATGGGATATTGGGTAATTGGTTCCAGCTCACCGAAAATTACATACAAATTAAAAATAAATGCAGTAAAGTACACTTACTTTGAGGTGTGCATGTAGAAGGCTCCTGGTTGATGATAATGATGATGGGAATTAGAAGTGGGGTGGAGAAGGGAGAAGAGAAGGAAGTGGGGGTGGAAGAGAAGTCACCCCATGCTTCATGCCGCCATTTCACCCATTAAATTTTAAGTTCACTTGGTGTAATTCAAGATTATTTTCTCTAAATCAACACCGCACTGCATTATATATTGTCAATATGTAAAATAAATTTCAGAATGACCAATAATTGTACTGTAAAAACTTAAAAATAGTTTATGTTCAAGAGAGTCTCAAGCAAGATGCTTCCTCCACTGAGCAGTGACACAAACTGATGCCATTCTGGGTGAGTCAAGTGGATGTTTGGCACACTAAAAACTACTATAGTTCCCTGTACTTCAATTATGTTAAATAATTATTAAAATGACTAAAAAATTTCATATAAGACTTGGAAAATTATTGAATAGTACAACCTTCTTGATATTTACTCAAATGGGAAGGAATTTAAGCCCTAAAACCGATTACTGTATTGGCGGACAATACTACAGCTGGTGAGCAGGCGAAAACATGTTGGGAAAAATTCGAAAGGAATTCTTTAACCGAATTGAATATTCTTATGGAAGGTAATTCGTTAACCGAGGTATTCGTTAACAGAGGGATCACTGTAATCATGTTTATGATCCTGCACACAGTATACTCGGCTATGAAAGCCCATTTGAAAATCAGAAGATTGTAGTTGTAACTTTCGAAAGTGAAAGATATACCTGTACAGTGATGTACAATTGTACAGCCCCCTTCACTAGTGCGTTTACAGGGGCATGTCATATAAACATTCCATAAATCATTAAATTAAGATATTTGTTTTAATAATGTTTTACTTTGATTCCATAGTATGTTTACTACTGCGAGTTTCCTTCTGTCAAATGTAAACAAACACAGTGCTGCCACACTGCACATAACTTGGAAATGCTCTAGTGAAAGGGACTATACAGGGTACCTTGAAGAATAAGAGTCTCTAGTCATTAAAACACCAGTTATGCCAGTGTTGAGAACATAGCTTGACTTTGTCTTGTCATAAGATGTATAATTAAGGACATTAATTTCAGGGATCTCAGTAGCATTTTTACTGAACCTTTGCCTGGAATATTTGCTGCTCCTGAGGAGGACAACCTATTTAAGGTCCACTGCCTTATTATTGGACCATTCGACACACCATACGAAGGGGGATTTTTCCACTTTCTTGTCCGGTTTGGTCCTCAGTATCCTCTTCATCCACCCAGGGTACGACTATTGACGACTGGAGGGGATTCTGTTAGATTCAATCCCAATTTATACAAAAATGGCAAAGTTTGCCTTAGCATTTTGGGGTAAGTGAGTGCATTCATTCCTTATCCTCTAAGAGATATAGCTGTGCTAAGACATTGTTTATCTGTTACCTTGGCCTGAATGCACTGTATTTATTGTTTTGTGGATATATTGTGTGTGAAAGAGCAGTTTTCCTCTGAGTTTTAAGGTTGCAAACTTAATACAGGTACATTATTAACATATCAAAGTGAAAGTAAGATTTATTAGATTTTTATGTAGTTTGTGACATATAGTCGTTATATCTGTGTCTCTGTACATTATATATAGATATTTGGTAAATATTTGTACAGCGTGTGTGCATCCATGTGTGTTTTTGTGCGTGCCTGCATGAACATGAATACACTTACCTCACATTTTGACTGATAAACTGCTAATTACTCCTAGGCCTTTTGAGTGTGTGTCCAAGTTAACCTGACTAATACATAAGGCTAAAGACGCTCTAATCCTTGCACCCGCAGGACTTGGTCAGGCCCCGCGTGGAGTCCAGCATCCAACCTATCCAGTGTGTTGTTATCTCTCCAGAGTCTCATGAACGAGCGCCCATACCACAACGAACCTGGCTATGAAAAGGTAACTGTGGTTCTTGGAGGGAATTCACGGGTCGAGGGATTAGAAGAAAGGGAGTACTGTATGGAGAGATGGTTAGTGTAAGATTAAGTACAGTAGTGCTCTAGATGAGGGTAGGAGGATTTATAGATTAAGAAGTTGAGGGGTTAAATATGCACTGTACTGTATATTGAGTGAAGGTGGTGTGTGGGTTTAGATATGGCATTTTTGAGGGGTTAAACATGAGGCACTTAGATATGAGCCATTAAAGGGTAATGACTAAGTTAATTAGGTTGAGAATGTGAATAATTAAGTGGTAAGGATGTGAACCAATCATGTATACAGTATAAAAGTATTAAGAAAGGTGTAAATTTATGAGGTAAGGGATAACATTACTTCAATTATTTCTTCCCCCTCTGTAATGAAGGACATCGTTATTGATGGGTATATTTCATGCAGTACAGTACAGTATTTGCATAATTTTACCTTCACACAGACTATCTTCTTGTTACTGTAATGATATAACTGTGTGTTAATACCAGTTCAGCTTCCCAAATATTGCACAGATACAGCATGTTAGGGTTATATTCCAAATGTGAACAATGTGTTAAGATGTGAAGCTTCCATAATTTCACCAAATGTTTGCACTACCACATCACTGACTTGTGAATATCAGGATTTCATATGTAAAAGCTCTTCTTGGCAAATTAATAAATACCGTACCGTATATCTCGGCCTATAAGATGGAATTTGAACCTTTAAAAATTCAGCCCAAAATTAGGGGTCGTCTTAAGTACCGGGTATAAAATTCCTACCTCTTAAATATTGTGGTTTAGCGTGTCAAGAGTGGTGATGGAAAACATCGTAAACCACCCACAAGGTCCTACCACTAATTATTTTATACTGAAACTTACGATTGGGAAGCTGGATTAAAAATAAGATTACCGGTATATTAAAATAATAAAAATGTATTATAAACCTGTCTAACATACCGTAAAAGAACAATATACCCCGGTACTAAACACAGCTGTCATCACGCACCGCCCCCACCATTTGCCAGTTACGAGACAAAAAAGGGAAAGTGACTGCTGTAAGAGGGGGAGATTGGGCTATTTTTAGCCCGTCTTTGTGTTCGAGGTGGTCATTAATGTATATCGGTATATTTACTGATCATAATACTTATCTCCTATAAATAATTAATTTAAAATTTATTTTTTTGCAAAGAATATTCAGTAAATGACTGCGTTAATTCTTGAAACTACCGACAGTGGTAAATTTAGGATGAGAATGATGAAGATGAAGTCAGGTCATCTGATTTGGTGTTTGATCCTTAATGATCACCATAAATGTATCAGGTCAGCTTCACCTACCAGGTATAATGGAAGCCTCCCTTTGTCGCAAAACAAGTTTATAAATTAAAGAAAATACCTGCATTGTGTTTAATATATTACAGTATATTATAAATAAATAAATAAACAAATAAATCGGTAAATCTATTTCAAGCAAGTGGAAAAGATTTACTCACACCGACATTAGTTCCAGTTAAATAACAGACTAAGTGAGTCACTAGTGTTTACACTACAGTACACCAGCCGGTAAAATTTGATGCCAATACTTGAAGTGAATTGGCCTTATTTTAAATATCCAACCATGAATATGCAAAAATGAAAAAAGATCAAAAGTGAGAAACAATATACTGTATGTATGTTGTGTTGTCAAAGGAGGAGAAACAATTGAAACTCTGCAATTGTGTATAAATGAGGCAGAAAGATAGATCAGCAACCTAGGACTTGGTCATAATTTTTGTGATGCCATATGGAAGTAGGGTCTACCATTAGACAATACATTAGGCTTCCACTATCTTCCCAGGTGGTAGTATCTCCTTGTTTGGTAGCTGCCTACTACCTACACAACTTTTAGTAATATTACTTTGATGCAACATGATAAATTAGACAAACAATGAAAATAAACAAACAAAAGCTATTTACCAAGAAGCTTCCCTCTGACAGAGGATAAGAAGGGGAGATAAGAGGGCCATTTATAGCCCGTCTTTGTGTCCGAAGTGGCCAGTAATGCACTATAAATAATTCATTTAAAATTTATTTTTTGTACATAGAATATTCAGTACATGACTGCGATTATAAAATACAGTCATGCGCCGGTTAACGTCCTAGATACGTTCTCGGAAACGTGACAGTAACCGAAATGGACGTTGTCCGATCATCACATAAACTTTGCATTTATACTTACGTGTATGTGGAATACTATATACGTACATATACACTTTTACTCTTAAATCGCTACTGTAATGTGATACAGGTGATTAATTTTTATCTCTTGTGCAAAATACATGACGTTTATATTAAAATTATTCACTGTTTTACAAGGATTCCAGCAACGCCGGGGAGATGGGGGAGAGAGAGGGTGGGAACGAGCGAGGGGGCGTGGGGGGAGGGGAGGTAGTACGTTTGACAGTTGGCACAGGCCCAGGTCTAACGCGTGTATATTTATCAGTTTTCAAGTGACTAAGTTTCTCTCTTATAAAAAGCCAGTGAAATGACCTGGGTGAATATAATTAACATTGCTGGGATTCTTATAACATACTGATTAATTTGAATATAAACATGCTATAATTTGCACTGGACAAAACAATTTTAGTACCGTAATCAAATTAGTACATATGCACTCCAGCTTTGCACTAAGGTCATTTATTTCTATTACATTTCTTTTAATATGGTGTGTGCATGTAAATGGGTGAAAATAAAAGAAGAAATTTATGTAAATCTACCCAAAAATGCAGTTGAAAAACTTTTTTATAAAATGTTCTACAGTACTGGGCACTAATGTACAAAATTTTTTATCTATTGAGCAAAATATATGACGTTTATACAGTCAACCCTCGCTTTACGCGGTCCCACTTTACGCGTTTCCACGTTTACGCGGTACCCTGCCGAACACGGAATGCTCACTTTCTGCGGTGTGTGCACCCTTTTATGCGGAGAGCGGCGCGAGCAGGGTGCGCACAAGGTCGCCCAGTCATTAAAACATTACCGAGTTCTTCACCCACCACAGCCGGCCCAAGTCAGTGATAGTGAGGATATGGACTTGCACACACCATACTAAAAGAAACGTAACAGAAATAAATGACCTAAGTGCAAATCTGGAGTGTACATGTACTAATTTGATTACGGTACTAAAATTGTTATGTCTAGTGCAAATTATAGCATGTTTATATTCAAATTAATCAGAGAATCCCAGCAATGTAAATTATATTCACCCAGGTCATTTCACTAGCTTTTTATAAGAGAGAAGCTTAGTCACTTAAGAACTGATAAATATACACACAATAGACCTGGGCCTGTGCCAACTGTCAAACCGCTCCCCTCCCCCCACGGCCCCTCGCTAGCTCGCTCGCTCCCTCCCTCCCTCTCCCCCATCTGCTCGGTGTTGCTGGAATCCTTGTAAAACAGTGAATAATTTTAATATAAATGTCATGTATTTTGCTCAAGAGATAAATATTAATCACCTGTATCACATTACAGTAGTGATTTAACAGCAAAAGTGTATATGTACGTATATAGTATTCCACATGCACGTAAGTATAAATACAAAGTTTATGTGATGACCGGATAACATCCATTTCGGTTAGCGTCATGTTTCCAGGAACGTCCGATCACATATACGTCCGTGGCCCCCGCCCCCCCAAAACCTAAAAAAAAAAAAATCCGTGACACCTGCTGACCACCACTCCACGACCCCCTGACGGAGACATGATGATCCTCCCCATACTGGTCAGATATTATGTGTTAAAGGAATATGCTTCCTTCCTTAGCCTTTTTTTAAGCATTTGCCTCCAAGTGTAATGTTAGCCTTCATCTATTGAGGATAAAATCTTTCACCTACAAATTGACAATAACACATTTGCTGTAATCAGACATATCTAGTTGCCTCAACAATTGCAACCCCAGTTGCAATTTCAAATTCTGTGGCATTACAGTAGTACCCCGATTTACGCGGTCAATTGAACCCACAGGGTACCGCGGATTGTGAAAACCGCGTAAAGTGAACAACAGAACATATGGGATTAATTCCAATAGAGACTGGCCCGACCCTCAAACTCCACTTTTTCTGACACAATACCTGTTGTAGTAAAAATAACATCTAAATTTTATGATGGTACATGCACACAATTAATATTTAAGAGAAATACAGTCGCCAGGTTAATGTCCATTCAAATAATGGACTCAAATCCCCCCCCCCCCCCCTCTTCCCAGCTCACTGGCTCCTACCTCTCTGAGAAATGATTGGGTGAAACACTAGATTTTAACGTTTAGTAATAAATAATACCTCAGACTAAAGTTAGGATAATATAATTGACATTTCTGGATTCCTTGCAGGTCAGGGAATATTTTGAATGTAAACTTCATATATTTTGCACAAAAGATAAAATATTTGCTTTATGTAAACCAAATTATTACATTAGATCGAAAATTTGTATGTCTAGTGCAAAATCCATGATGTTTATATTCAAAATGATCATCATATTGTAAGAATTCCAGCAATGTAAATTATATTCTGGCCAGGTAATTTGTATGAATTTTATGAGCTAAATAAAAAAAAAAAAATTATACTTCGCCGCGTATATGAGTAGATGCACCGCGGAAAGTGAAAGACCGGTTCTGGCAAGGTACAGCGTAAATGAGAACTCGCGGAAAGTGAAACCGTGTAAAGCGGGGTAATGCTGTACTAAGAATAGTAAAGTCTCTGGTGCACTCTAAGATTAAGAGAGAAAAAGGAGGACTCAGGCGTCCTGATGTGAGAGAAAACGGACTCGTATGATGGGGGACCAAATAAATAAAGCATAGCTACATGTTTTGTGGACTACAGTATTAAGCGTATCCTTTTCATCACTTTGTAATAAACCTAGCCATGCCTGTGTGTGTTTATGATATTTACCATAACATTATATATATATTTAGTGGGTATAAATGGTCGCAAAATGGTTAAACTTGTTAAACTTGAGGTTGGGTCTTGGGTGCCTGGAACCAATTAGAATAAATCCCAGAGGTTCTGTGCTTTCGTTATCGGCGGGGTCCCAATTAGGCGCGATAACCAAGGGATGACTGTACTGTACTGTATATACTTGTGACACTTGCCAGTTGCTTCTGGTGTTATGGTACAGGGGTACCAAGTGACAGCACTAGGATCCCGCTTCCTCTATCTTGGAATAAACAATTAAAATGTAAATTGAAAAAAAAAAAATTCAAATAATGGGACCTAGCGAACCTAAATGGCCCTAGAGCGGGCACAGTCACGTATGCATGGCGTATTCTTATAGATTGTGCGGCCAGGCATACGTTATCTAGTGAGTTTAGTCAATATTGTACAGTAACAATGGACCTAAGTGCAAACCTGTATTGTACATGTACTAAATGATTACAGTACTAAAATTGTTATGTCTATTGCAAATATAGATTGTTTATACAGGTATTCAAATAAATTACTATCTTACAAGAATCCCTCCAATATAAGTTATATTCACCCATGTCGTTTGGGTGGCAACTTATGAGAAGAGCTTAGTCACTCTTAAGCAATGATAAATAACCACGCAGGCCTTCAGCGCCAACTGTCAAATCTTATCTCAAATAAATAAACAAACAAATGCCAGACATTCTGTCACCCCCCCCCCCCCCCCCCCACCGTCTTCCCACCACCCTCGTGTTCCAAGATAAAAGATTGGTGATTTCTTTGTTTATTTTATATAATATCTCAGACTAAAGTTAGGATATTGTAATTTGCATTGCTGAAATCCTTGCAAGACAGAGATTAATTTGAATATAAGCGTCATATATTTTGCTCAAGATATAAAAAATGTAGTACATTAGTGTACAATACTGTAGTACATTTTATAAAAGTTTTTCAACTGTATTTTTGGGTAGATTTACATAAATTTCTTCATTTATTTTCATCCATTTACATGTACTGTACACACCATACTAAAAGAAACGTAAAAGAAATAAATGACCCTTGTGCAAACCTGGAGTGCACATGTACTAATTTGATGACGGTACTAAAATTGTTATGTCTAGTGCGAATTACAACATGTTTATACTCAAATAAATCAGTATCTTACAAGAATCCCAGCTATGTTAATTATATTCTCCAAGGTCATATCATTGGCATTTTAAAATGAGAGAAGCTTAGTAAGACTGTTAAATAAACACACAGAGACTTTCGCCTCAAACTTAGCGCCTCAACCCCCCCCCCCCCCCCCCCAACTCCTCGCTGACTGGCTGGTTCCGTCAGTCCCTCCCTCCCTCCCCCCCTCCCCCCCAGCCAGGCTTTTAGGCTTATAGTTTTTATCTTGTATAATATCTCAGACTAAAGTTAGGATATTATAATTTGCATTGCTGGAACCCTTGCAAGACAGTCAATAATTTGACTATAAATGTCATATATTTTGCTCAAGAGATATAAATTGTTGTACAGTATTACCCCGCCTAACGCGGTTTCACTTAACACGTTTTATCATATACGCGGTGCCTCGCCAGAGCTGAACTTTCACTTAACACGGATTTTTTCCACATATACGCGGTGAGTGTCCGGCTCGAGACGCTATTTTTAGATTTGCCCCACCCGCCACCCTGCCTGACTACCTGTTTTTGTTCATAAAATTCATACAAATTACCCGGTCAGAATATAATTTACATTGCTGGAATTCTTATAATTTGGTGATCATTTTGAATATAAACATCATATATTTTGCATTAGACATACAAATTTTAGATAAAATGTTTTCTCTAGTAAATATGTTATCTTTTGTGCAAAATATATGACATTTATATTCAAAATATTCCTGGTCTTACAAGGAATCCAGCAATGTCAATTGTATTATCCTAACTTTAGTTTGAGGTATTATTTATTAAAATTTAGTGGTTTTCCCCCAAAAATTTCTCAGAGAGGGAAGAGCCGGCAGTGTAGTGTGAGAGGGGGAGGGAGTTGAGTCCATTATTCGAATGGACATTAACTTGGCGACTGTATTTCTCTATTTCTCTTAAGTATTAATTGTGTGCATGTACCATCATAAAATTAAGATGTTATTTTTACTACAACATAGTTATGTGTCTTCAAAAAGTGGAGATTGGGGGTCGGGCCGGTTTCTATTGGAATTAATCCCATATGTTCTGTTGTTCACTTAACGCGGATTTCACTTAACACGGGACCCTCTGGGTTCTATTGACCGCGTTAAGTGGGGCACAACTGTACATTAGTGTACAGTACTGTAGTACATTTATAATATAAATTTTTTCAACTGCTTTTTTGGGTAGATTTACATAAATTTCTTCATTCATTTTCATCCATTTGCATACACACACCATACTAAAAGAAACGTAAAAGAAATAAATGACCTCAGTGCAAAGCTGGATTGCACATGTACTAATTTGATTACGGTACTAAAATTGTTATGTCTCGTGCAAATTATAGCATGTTTATATTCAAATTAATCAGTACCTTACAAGAATCCCAACAATGTTAATTATATTCACCCAGGTCATGTCACTGGCTTTTTATAAGAGAGAAGCTCAGTCACTTAAGAACTGATAAATATACAGGTTATACCTGGGCCTGTGCCAACTGTCAAACGCACTACCTCCCCTCCCCCCAAGCCCCCTCGCTCGCTCCCACCCTCTCTCTCCCCCATCTGCTCGGCGTTGCTGGAATCCTTGTAAAACAGTGAATAATTTTAATATAAACGTCATGTATTTTGCACAAGAGATGAAAATTAATCACCTGTATCACATTACAGTAGTGATTTAAGAGTAAAAGTGTATATGTACGTATATAGTATTCCACATACACGTAAGTATAAATACAAAGTTTATGTGATGATCGGACAACTTCCATTTCGGTTAACGGCACGTTTCCAAAAACGTATCTAGGACGTTAACCGGCACATGACTATATCTATATATATATATTTTCATGCGCTGTATTACGTCCTAGATACATTCTTGGAAACGTGATGTTAACTGATCATCTCATAAACTTTGTATTTATACTTACGTGCATGTGGAATACTATATACGTACATATACACTTTTACTCTTTAATCAGAGTGTCTGGTGTTTGTTTATTTATTTGAGATAAGATTTGACAGTTGGCGCTGAAGGCCTGCGTGTTTATTTATCATTACTTAAGAGTGACTCCCAATGGTAAGTGTCACATTTAGGGTAGTCTTATATCGCGAATAGAACTCAAAACCTACTTTTTAAATGGAAATTTTGGGGGTCGTCTTATACACCCTGTCGACTTGTAGGCCGATATATATGGTATATGGGTAGTTATAGTTCTTACACAGTCTTTCACTTATCAGTTTGCCAAATTATTTTCAGGAACACAATATTGGGGACAGTGAGCGTTACAACTCCATCATCATGCATGAGACCATCAGGGTAGCAGTGATACATCAGCTTGAGGGCAACACAACTGCCCCACCTGACTTGTTTAAGGTCATGCAGTCATCGTTTATGGAATTTTACGACCATTATGTTGAAATATGTGAGAAAAACATGCACAGAGACGGACAGCCAATGGACGTGAGTGTTTAATAACATGAATGTATAATAGCTTCATATTATTTTATTGACTTTATTTCACTTGGCATATTGGATTACTCCTCTTACTAGTGTTCTTGCTTCCTGAGAAAGGGGACCTTGTAGTTTTTGCTTTCCCAGTCTGGTCATTCATTGCTTTCCCAGTCTGGTCATTCATCTCTCCTATTTTGTGTCCGGTCCCTAACCTCTGAATCAATGGGGAATTCTAATGAAACTTTGCAGTAATATATTTCTTAATAAGATCAAATTGTTTCATACAAATTTGGGATAAGATGTCAAAGTTTAAGATGACAGCCAGGTTCCTGCCTTTCAGGTAGCATCACATATATTCATCAGCCTCTTGTATACCAAGGAGATAAGATAAAGTAGGATATTTAACTGGCATAAAAGATATGTTTGTCAGAGTATCCGAAAGACAACAAAACATTACTAGTGCATTGCATCGGCAACAACCTTATGTTTACTATTCATGTTCATCTTCAATTGAGAGTATTTTCAAAGTGCTTTTTTATTAGCCAGAAGTGCAGCCCAGGGGTTGGATTTAGGCACATCACTATGACAAAAGTTGCAGGCAGATACAAGAACGTGTATGGTGTACAGGTACTGTATACATATTATAGGCAGTTGAATGACTGAGAATGCTTTGCTATGGACAAGTTTTATCTTGGGCACCATACAGGTCATTGTCCAAGATTCAATTAATCCTTCGAATAGACCAGTCATCAGAAAGCAATAAAATTGGCTGACTGAAAAACATACACTGCACTTAGCTTGTTGCTTAAACTCACGATTAATGAGAAATATTTGTGTTATTAATTGTTCTGTGAATGTTATTCACCTTGAAATTGTACAATTAGTAAAGGGTAAGAAATTTTTCAGTTGTGTGAAATGATTTTCTTTGTGTGACTTTTCATTTGAAGGTCCCTAAGTAGTGAACCTTATAAGCTATTTGGTTATATCTTGCTTCACAGTTCAAGATTATTCTGTCTTGGGAGAATGTTATGCTCTTTTGTAATGGAAAGACACTAAACTAACACATCTGGGTGCCAACGCAGAAACACCTGTATATTTGCAAGTTCTTCAAGACTTGTTTTCATTTTGTAAGAATTCATGGAGGTATGACATATGCCAGTGGTGTGAGATATGTGCTGTACTTCACGTTTTGCTACATTGAACTGCATATATGAACTTTTGTATAACTCATCATAATAAAAGATGAAATGTTACATTAAATTGTACAGATAGTTGAAATAATATCCTGTTTAAATACTTTGAAGCATCCATTGTTTTATAGTATGCTATTAAAAGTTGTTTCCAATATTGCCTGACTTGTTTCACACACACACATAGTTTTGGGAGTCCTGTTACCTGGAATTCCAGTTTGGGTCACTGTGAAATGTACTGTAGTTAGTTATGCACTATGCCAGGTGGTCTGGATATTACAGTATTTGCCATTTGTGGTACAGTGCTCTTGTTTTAGAGATATGAACTACTACTGCATAATGACACTTGGTCTTTTATGATTGTATAGTATTGTTTTTATGTTGCAATAATGTTGTATATGAGAAACAATATAGTACAGCACTTGATCACTTTTCAGGATCCATTTGGAGAACGGCGAGGTAACTTCCAGTACTCTGTTTTGTTGAAATACCTCAAGAGATTAAAAGTCATGTTGAAGGCAAGTGGCATTCCAGAAATACCAGAAACTTCCTTGACGGCAGAAAGTGATGACGTGTCAAGTATATCAGGAAGTGAAGAAGGTTCGCCAGAGATTGAAGGAGAAGAGTAAGGCAATTAGAATGATTACCTTTTTATATAAACTAGCTACCGAAGAAGTTGACTTGTTCATACTTAATTGTTTCCACTCATCTTATGATTGAACCTACAGCAGTGAATGAAATCATAGTTTCTTTCATTTTGTTTATTATATTTTATTCTTTTATGATAAATGGCTTCCGATCTCACATATTTACTATACAGTACAGTAAAAGAAAATTATATATATTATATAATTATATATATATATATACATATATACATATATACATATATATATATATGCTGATAGCCACAAGGAAAGAAGAAAACACGAAGTTCCCAAGCGCTTTCGTGTAATTCACATCTTCAGGGGTGAGTGCAGACTGTACTCACCCCTGAAGATGTGAATTACACGAAAACGCTTGGGAACTTTGTGTTTTCTTCTTTCCTTGTGGTTATCAGCATATACCTAGATCACGTGCACCTACAGTGATTTACTTGTATATATATATATATATATATATATATATATATATATATATATATATATATATATATATATATATATATATATATATATATATAATAATTTTTATTTTTTTTATACAGTGGTCCCTCGGTTAACGAGCACAATTCGTTCCAGAAGGTGAGTCACTTTCCATGAAAATGTCAGGAACCTTTGGACTGACAGATTCTCCACTATGAACATCCTCTCTCCTTCTTGAAGTGGAAGGCTGAGGGTTAGCATCTTGTTCCCTCTGCCTTTTACTGAAGAAAGTGTCAATTTTGGTCTGTGGGGCATCTCTCCTCCTCATCATTAACTGATGTTGAAAGAAGGAGACCACTGTGTCATCAACATGACACAAAGCTAGTTCAGATTTTTCCACATCTGGGTGCCTTGAAGCCAGTTTCCTGAACTTCTCCCAGTAGTGAACAACATCTTTCAACTGTGAAGTAGACATATGGTCATCACTTTCCGTTTCCTCCTCACCACTGTCAGCCTCTAACATCTCATCCAGTTGCTGCAAGTCTTCAGGAGTAAGTTCCTTTTCATGAGACATCACAAGCTCTTCGACATCATCCTTCTCCACTTCAAGGCCCAATGACTGACCAATGGACAAAATCTCCTGGTGCAACTCTGTTTCATCCTAAAATCCCTCAAAATCATGGACTACTAATGGCCACAGTGCTTTCCATGAAGAATTGAGGGTTCTAGTGGCGACTTCTTGCCATGAGGACACAATCAATTTTACAGCCTCCAGGATGTTAAACTGTGTCTTCCAGAACTGTGCCAGTGTTAGTTCAGGATCAGTGGAAGTTGCCTGATGACACCTCCTGAACATTTTCTTCATGTACAATTTCTTGAAGTTGCTGATCACATTCTGGTCCATTGGCTGTATGATTGATGTAGTGTTGGGAGGCAAAAGCAACACTTTGACAAAGTTAAATTGAGACTCCAAAGTTCTGGCAAGTTGAGGGTCATGACCAGGGGCATTATCCATAAGGAGAAGAGCATTTAAAGGGAGTTTATTGGTGGTTAGGTAGCTCTTCACAGAAGGGCAAAACACCTCAACCCATTCATTAAAGAGCTGCCTGTCACCCCTGCCTTATGGTTGGATTTCCAATAAACTCCAAGCTGTCCTCTTACCACTTTCTGTTGCTTGAACACCCTGGGGTTCTCAGAGTGGTAGACAAGCATAGGCTTCAGTCGGAAATCCCCTGAAGCCTTGGCACCAAGCAATAGAGTGAGACGGTCTTTCATGGGTTTATGCCCAGGTAAAGAGGCTTCATCTCTGGTGATGAATGTTCTTTTGGGCATCTTTTTCCAAAACAGCCCAGTTTCGTCCACATTGAACACTTGCTGCGGAAGATAATTTTCTTCATCAATCAGTTCTTTAAACTCCACTAAAAACTTTGCTGCTCCTTCCTCATCAGCACTAGCAGCCTCACCATGCCTAACTACACTAAATATGTCACTTCTTTTCTTAAATTTTTCGAACCAGCCTTTGCTGGCCCTAGAATTTTCAAATTCTGTGCCTGAAGAACCAGGTTGATCTGTCTTTAAATATTCGTAAATCTCCCTGGCTCTTTCACAAATAAATTCAATAGAAACTGAATCAACTATCATCTGTTTTTCCCTAATCCAGATGAGAAGTAACCTCTCTGTTTCTGCAATTAGGGATCTACCTTTGAGCACTCTGGTAGATTTGTCTCTCACTTTCACTACCTTGAATTTGTCTCTGCAAGAATTGTCGACACAGTTGATGTCGACATGTCATATTCTTTGCATAGCACATTTGTTCTAATGCCTTCTTCATGTTATTTAATAATTTCCTGCTTAACTTGGATTGAAATCGCTTTTCTTGATCTCTTGGGACCCATGCTGGATTCAAACAATCTCAACACGTGATATTTTAAGTTTAATTCCTGTAAATAAAGAATATTTTCTTTAAATTAACACTGCACTGCACTATATACATGGTATTGTCAATATATAAAATAAATTTCAAAATGACCAATAATTTGCTTGGAAACACAGGAAAAAAGCATTTAGTTGAAGAGAGTCTCAAGCAAGATGTTACCTCCACTGAAAAGACACAGAGACTGATGCCTGTTTGGTGTGTTGACAGGCTGTTTGGCACGCATAAAACTAGTTTCCTGTACTTCAATTATGGTCATTAATTGTTAAAATGACTAAAAAATTTAATATTAATTTTTTTAAATTATTGAATAGTATAAACTTACTGATATTTACTAAAATAGTAAGGAATTTAAGCCCTAGAACCGATTACTGTATTGGCGGACTAATACGACAGCTGGTGTGCAAGCGAAAACATGTTGGGGGGCCGCTCGTAAGAAACTCGTTAATCTAGGGATTGCTCGTTAACCGAAGTTAAGAATCTTATGGAAGGTAACTCATTAACCGAAATCTTGTTAACCGAGGCGCTCGTTAACCGAGGGATCACTGTATATATAGTTGTACCCCACTTAACGCGGTCAATAGAACCCAAAGGGTCCCGCGTTAAGTGAACAACAGAACATATGGGATTAATTCCAATAGAAACCAGCCCGACCCCCAAACTCCACTTTTTGAAGACACATAACTATGTTGTAGTAAAAATAACATCTTAATTTTATGATGGTACATGCACACAATTAATACTTAAGAGAAATAGAGAAATACAGTCGCCAAGTTAATGTCCATTCAAATAATGGACTCAACTCCCTCCCCCTCTTCTCACACAACACTGCTGGCTCTTCCCTCTCTGAGAAATTTTTGGGGGAAAACCACTAAATTTTAATAAATAATACCTCAAACTAAAGTTAGGATAATACAATTGACATTGCTGGATTCCTTGTAAGACCAGGAATATTTTGAATATAAATGTCATATATTTTGCACAAAAGATAACATATTTACTTAGAGAAAACATTTTATCTAAAATTTCTATGTCTAATGCAAAATATATGATGTTTATATTCAAAATGATCACCAAATTATAAGAATTCCAGCAATGTAAATTATATTCTGGCCGGGTAATTTGTATGAATTTTATGAGCTAAAACAAATATCTTCAGTTAATAAAAAAAAAAAAGAATATTCTTCACGACACTATCTGTCAATCAAAGTACCGCACCTTGTCTCCCCCCCCCCTCTTCCAACCATGCGGTCAGTCCCAACCCTCCCCCCACCCCCACCACTCCTCCCTTCAAGAGAAAGAGTGGGTGAAAAAAATAAATTTTAACATTTTGTATTAAATAATACCTCAGATTAAAGTTAGGATAATATAATTGACATTGCTGGATTCCTTGTAAGACCAGGAATATTTTGAATATAAATGTCATATATTTTGCACAAAAGATAACATATTTACTTAGAGAAAACATTTTATCTAAAATTTGTATGTCTAATGCAAAATATATAATGTTTATATTCAAAATGATCACCAAATTATAAGAATTCCAGCAATGTAAATTATATTCTGACCGGGTAATTTGTATGAATTTTATGAGCTAAAACAAATATCTTCAGTTAATAAAAAAAAAAAAATATATTCTTCACAGGGTAACAGATGGTCGGTCGGTCCCTCCCTCCCTCCCCCCCACCCCCCACCAACCCTCCCAAGGAGATGTGTGAGAAAACCAGAATACTGTATTTAACTTTTTTGTAATAAATAATACCTCAAACTAAAGTTAGGATAATATAATTGACATTGCTGGATTCCTTGTAAGACCAGGAATATTTTGAATATAAATGTCATATATTTTGCACAACAGATAACATATTTACTCAGAGAAAACATTTTATCTAAAATTTGTATGTCTAATGCAAAATATATGATGTTTATATTCAAAATGATCACCAAATTATAAGAATTCCAGCAATGTAAATTATATTCTGGCCGGGTAATTTGTATGAATTTTATGAGCTAAAACAGGCAGGGTGGCGGGTGGGGCAAATCTGAAAATAGCGTCTCGAGCCGGACACTCACCGCGTGTATGTGGAAAAAATCCGTGTTAAGTGAAAGTTCAGCTCTGGCGAGGAACCACGTATATGAAAAAACGCGTTAAGTGAAACCGCGTTAGGCGGGGTAATACTGTACAGGTAGTCCCCGACTTATGACTGACTCAACTTACGTCAATCCGCACTTATGACCTGCTCTGACCTTACTACCGTCGGGACATATGACAGCCGCAGTCGCGTCCAAAAATATTTTCAAATGACGCCCGCATTTTCTATACCGAAACGCTTCCGTCGTGAGCGAGAGCGTGGCGTGGCTTGGGTCACCGCGTGGGTACACTCACTCATTACAGCGCTTAGTTGGTGTTTGCCTATCGTATCCTATACTGATCGCGCTCTGAACTTACGTTATTATCGTATTTAGTTGACTTTATAATGACTTGAAGCGTACAAATGAGAGTGCTGGTGGTGCTCCAAAGAAAAGGAGACAGGCAATTACTTTTGAGATGAAAATGAAGATAATAATGCAGTATGAGAACGGTAAAACAGTAGCAACAATCTCACGCGACCTAGCTTTCTCGCACTCGACCATATCCACTATTCTGAAGGACAAGGAACGTATTCGTGATTTAGTGATAGGAATAACACCTATAAAGGGAACTATAATTTCGAAGAAAAGATAAGGTCCTATTCACTACATGGAAAAATTATTGGTGATATGGATAGAAGACCAGATACAGAAGTGTGTGCCCTTAAGCCTTCTAACCTTACAGGCCAAAACAAGAAGCCTGTTCCAAAGCCTGAAGGAGCAGGCAGGAGATGAATGTGAGCAAACCTTTACAGCAAGTCATGGGTGGTTTAATAGATTTAAAAAATACTACAGTCTACACAATGTTAAGGTGAGTGGAGAAGCAGCTAGTGCTGATGTTGGTGCTGCCGAAGCTTTTAAGGAGGAGTTAGATGATGTGATTGTGGAAGGGAATTATTTGCCTGAGCAAATATTCAATGTGGATGAGACTGGATTATTGTGGAAGCGCATGCCTGAGCGGACATACATCCACAAAGAGGCGAAAACAATGCCAGGATTCAAGGCATTCAAGGACAGAATTACACTTCTGTTGGGGGGGGAATGTTGCTGGTTTCAAGCTAAAGCCTTTCATGATCTATCATTCAGAGAACCCCAGGGCTTTTATACATGTCAGCAAGCACCCACTGCCAGTGTTTTATTGCAGTAATAAGAAAGCCTGGATGAACTTAGCACTGTTTGAGGATTGGTTCATGACTTGTTTCATTCCACGAGCCAAGGAGTATTGTTTGCAACAACGGATTCCATTCAAGATTTTGCTGATTTTGGATAATGCTCCGGGACACCCACCACACCTGGACGACATGCACCCTGATTTTAAGGTAGTGTACATTCCACCTAACACTACCTCTGTCATCCAACCCATGGATCAAGGTGCTATTGCTGCCTTTAAAGCGTATTATTTATGCGCGACCTTCGCTCAGGCTGTTGCTGCTACTGAAGGTGAGAAAACACTCGGAGTGTTTTGGAAGGAGTACAACGCTTTGTCATGTATGAAGAACATTAGTGCAGCATGGGATCAGGTTACAAAACTGTGCATGAATGGAATATGGAAGAAAATCCTGAAAAGATATGTGAACAGTTTCAAAGGATTTAATGAAAATGAAGTTATTTCGGATATTAGTAACAAGATAGTGGAGTTAGGTAAACAGCTTCAGTTAGAAATTGATAATGAAGATGTTGAACAGTTGGTTGAAAATGTAGCAGAAGAGCTCAGTAACAAGGATCTTATTGAACTAGATGCACAGAAAATTGCTGAGGAAGAAGAGAGAGAAAATGTAGAAGAACCTGCACCCTCCAAAACGTTTTCAGTGAAACAAATGGCAGAGGCATTTGCTACAATTAATAAAGGAATGCAAATGTTTGATGGCATGGATCAAAATTATGAGTGTTATGCCAAAGTTGACAGAATGATCCAAGATGCACTTGCTTGCTACAGAGAAATTTATAATGAAAAGAAAAACAAACTGTGCAGTCTAAATTGGACATCTATTTTAAGAAGTCCCCCAGTGCTGTCTCCTCACGCCCCACCAGTGCTGCCTCTTCACTCCCTCAAGATGATCCAGTGCCTTCAACCAACAAGTTTCCACAGTATATAAACCTGTCTGAAGAAAGCGACATTGATGACCCACCCAGCCCTGTCTCTTCCTCTGCTTCTTCCAATTAATAAAGTCTCTATGTATCCTGTAAATAGAAAATTATGGGGGCCCCGTGTGCATTCAGCTGACTACATTAAAGGTAAGTGCTCAGTCACACTGTATTCATTCCTCATTATTTATTACTTTTGCTGTACTGTATTTCATTGTAGATTTTTTTTTTTTTTTTTTTTTTTTTTTTTTTTTTTTTTATATATCTATGTTGGACTTACGACCTGGATTGGGTCCCGAACCGCGTCGTAAGTCGGGGAGCACCTGTATGTATGTATATATATATATATATATATAAATATATATATATATATATATATATATATATATATATATATATATATATATATATATGCTGATAACCACCAGGAAAGAAGAAAACACGAAGTTCCCAAGCGCTTTCGTGTAATTCACATCTTCAGAGGTGAGTACAGACTAGTCTGTACTCACCCCTGAAGATGTGAATTACACGAAAGCGCTTGGGAACTTCGTGTTTTCTTCTTTCCTGGTGGTTATCAGCATATACCTAGATCACGCGCACCTACAGTGATTTACTTGCATATATATATATATATATATATATATATATATATATATATATATATATATATATATATATATATATACCCGTGTATAGCACGAGTTCTTAAGACCAAATTTTTTGGCAAAAAGTTGGGGGTCGACCTCTATACGGGTAATAGTTTCGTTAGGTTGAAAAATATTTACCAGTAAACAATGGAAACGACGCACCAACGCACCACCAGCTGTGAGTGTCGGTACAGTTGCCAGGGCAGATCTCTTGCGTCATCATAGCAAGCCCAAAGTAGCCAAATGCATGGTATGGTATGCACAGGAGGATGTAAAACATAAAGTATACACGTGGGCTAATCGTGATGACATAATATGATGCGAGTCAGATCATCTACACACAGTTGCCAGTTTCAAAATTTTCCTTTTAAAATTTTAAGTTACCGAGTATTTCTTTTCCCAAATCGTTTTACAATACTGTAGGTAAAACAGTATACTATTGTGCAAACCCCACAGAAAAAAAATTAACAAATGGAGACACCAAAAATGTAAAAAAAAAAAAAATGCTGTCTGACTTGCAACACTGTTGGTAGGGTCAGGTGGTTCTAACGGTACCTGCCAGGACCCGGTAATCAAATTTATAACAATATCTAACCTCAATTACTGTAGTTTATCTGATGTAGGCAATATGAAGTAAAAAATACCAGTTAAAGTGAGAAATTGGAAGAGAATAAACAAGAAAGATGTTGGGCTATTTTTGGTAGGGCTGAGGGAGAGAGTACCAGCTGTTTGGTCTTTTTTGGCGGGAGAGTCACGCAAATATCCGTACTAGTATTTGTTTGGTGTGTTCTATATTCTTAAAAATGAATACTTGTAAATTAAAAGTACCGTAACATTGTATTATATAAAAACTTGTCATATTTCTGGAAAATAAGAAGCAAGAAAATAAGAATACACCGGTAAACACAATTTCAACGTACGCTAAAATTAAAAGCTGCTTAAGAAGGGCCGATGCAAACACAAAGCCTCCGCGACCAGGGCTCTGCCGTATCAGCTAGACAGTACACGTGTTTTTCGAATCGTTTTCAGTTAAAAAACTTTTACATCACAAGTGAATTAGGATAGAATATTATTGTAATATAACAGTTTTTAACTGAAAACCATTCGAAAAGCGATTACGGTAACATTTTTTGAACGAAAGAAAGCG
>CAUDMG010003985.1:252500-395000 GCA_958450375.1 Homarus gammarus
GGCCACAGGGAAGCTTCCTGAACGTAATTTCCTACTTTTGTTTGTTTCATTTCATTGTTTGTCCATTTTATCATGTTGTATCAAAGTAATATTGCTAAAAGTAATGTAGCTGTATTGTAGTGTAGTATACGTACCGGAAAATAATGATATGATTATGTTATAAATGTATTTATTTGTGGAATTATTATTCCAATAATTATTTCTATGCATTACTTGCTCTACCAAACACAAAGACAGGCTGGCGGCAGACTGCATGTGTGTCGCTGAGCAGTTTTTATGACAAGTAATGCAAATAAAATAAATTCTTAATGAATTATTCAAAAGAAAGAAGTCTTATGATCAGTAAATACATGCGTTACTGGCAATCCCGGACACAAGGCAAGCTAAAAATAGCTGCTAAGTGCGTAGTGCTCGCCGTCAACAAGCTGTCCCCTTATCTCCCTCCCTCCGTGCTGCCAGGGAAGTTTCTAGAGGGTCAATATTTAGTTTTTCTTACTTATTTTTTTATTGTTTTATCATTTAAAAAGGTTAAAAATTATTTTTGGACAAGTTGATTTTTCTCGATTTACTCCCACATGGGGGGTACACCCAGTGGCATCCTAACCCGGGGCTTAAATTATGTCTAGGAAGTTTTTCTTTTGTTTATCCCTTCACCTGTTTCTTTTGCAGGGTTTCTTCGGATTATTGTAAGACTCACTAATATTCCTTTACTGTCTCATTTATTTCTTATGCAGTGAATCGGAAATTTGGTTGGGGGAAGGATTATTTTGACAATTGAGTGACTGAAAGGGGAGGAGTGAGTGAGTGAATGAAGGGGAAGAGTGAGTGAATGACTGTTAATGAAGAGGGAGGAGTGAATGAAGGGGAAGGAGAGTGTGTTCTTGGAGAGGCTGTCTTCTCAAGTATTCTAGGTCTATTGTTGCCTGGTGGTACGTACCTCTCTATGGTTCATTAGCCACGAGTGTCCGTTTAGGCGCCAAAAACTGCGGCAAGGGGAGGGAGACGGAGTGTCATCTGTAAGCAAATTGTACAGATGTGGGCTCTTCCATTGAAAACACAAAAATGTGTCTATGTGTGGAATCTCGTCTCGACGAAGTAATGCAGGGTGGGTCTGAAACAAGTTCGAATACTGTATACACATATTTTCCCTTAATGTGTTGTCATTGATCCATTCTATATGCTCTGATATGATACTGTGCTCCCGTTCCAAAACAAAACAGTGAAAATACATTGTACACTTAATTTTGCTAATTTTTTAAGTTTTTCATCTTGACTCTCATTCACTGTTTTTCTGGGTAGGTTGTGTGTGTTAGTTTTTAGCATATCTGATATATATGTGTGTGTGTGTGTGTGAACCTGAAAAGGTGCCAAATCGACCCCCTCACCTAGGAGACAATTCCTCCACATCGTAACGCTTGGAGGAGCGCCACACGAGAAGGTGTCAATACTTTCAAGTTTGCCCGACTGCAAACCGAGGCAGATAAGCACCAACGTCGGAAAGACGCTGTAACCGCCCCTCCCACAGTAGATGGATCCCTCCATAAGTGCAACAAATGTGGACGACGCTGCCGGTCCCGTATCGGTCTCTTTAGTCACCTCAAAACTCACTAACCTACTGTAGTGACAGCAAAGTAGTTGTGTGCGTGTGCTGAAAGAGCATGGCAGCTAAAGGCTGAAAATATACAGTTACATAATTGGGGAATGGGTCTCTTGATTTACCCAATAATATACAATTAACATAGGTGATACAAATATGATACAGGTTGACAATCCTTTATCCGAAATCCTTGGGGCCAGAGGCATTTCGGTTTTCGGAATTTTTTGGTTTTCAGAATGGTTAGTTTTTTTTGTTTTTATATATATATATATATATATATATATATATATATATATATATATATATATATATATATATATATATATATATATATATATATGCTGATAACCACCAGGAAAGAAGAAAACACGAAGTTCCCAAGCGCTTTCGTGTAATTCACATCTGAAGATGTGAATTACACGAAAGCGCTTGGGAACTTCGTGTTTTCTTCTTTCCTGGTGGTTATCAGCATATACCTAGATCACGCGCACCTACAGTGATTTACTTGCATATATATATACAGGTAGTCGTCGACTTACGACCTAGATTGGTTACGGCCGACCGGTCGTAAGTTGATCTGGTCGTAAGTCGGCCTATGTTATAATTACCTTACGTATATTATACTGTAATGTGTAATGATAATATAATCATCTTTAAGTCATATTTTATCAACATTTTCTTTGTTCATTATTGTTACGGTCGTCAGGTTTAAGTAAATCACTGCATACTACAGTACAATTGGTTTATTATTTACACTGGGGCTGGGGCCAAAACTGTCGTACCGCCGGTCGTAAAGTCGAACAGACGTAAGTCGCATAGGTCGTAAGTCGACGACTACCTGTATATATATATATATATATATATATATATATATGTATATATATACATATATATATATATATATATTATTTTATTGTTACAGTATTATTGTTATTATTATTATTATTAATTTTATTATATTTTATTATTATTATTATTATTATTATTATTGTTGTAATCATTATTATTTTATTTTGGTGTATAATTATTAAAAATTTTATTTACTATGAATAATTATTATTATTATAATTACTATCACATTTTCGCCCCCCAGGCCCTGATGTGGGTCAGTGATCTGTGCCTGGCTGGGCTAATAATCCCTGAAAAAAAAAAAAAAAAAAAAAAAAAAAAAAAAAAAGCCCCACAAAAAACTTTCGGTTTTTAGAGCTTTTCGGTTTTCGGAATTTCGGATAAAGGGTTGTCAACCTGTGTATAATAACTTGGTGGGGAGACGCTCAAACTACAGGGCATTTCAACATAGTGACAGCGCCAGTGGTGGGCACGGTTCCGCTAATTAGCGAAGCTAACTTTCTCGTTAGCGGATTAGCGTTTTCGCTAACTTTGGAAACCATTAGCGGACGAATTAGCTTCCGCTAAATTTAGTTCTGCTAACTTTAAGTCCGCTAACAAAATTTTGACATGTTTGTTCCTGTCTGTTGTAAGCGTGTGACACCCCGACACGTGTCTCCAACAGCCAGTCAGGCAAGCTTGGCTGACTGCGTGTTTATTTACATGACTAAGACCAACAATAAGTTATAAAAAAATGCACTGGTATAATGTGTACGTGGTTGGTATTGCATATTTACATGAATATGAATAAGGCCGATCGGTTTTATGAGAATGCAAATTAATTATTTGTGAAATTGTGTACAGTGTACACCTTGATAAGTTGATCATCATCTGATCTTGGCATGATGCTATTTGCTACCTATGCTATACAGGATTATAGTTTTTGGATTCATTTAATACTTTCTGTCTTTTTGTACAGTAAATAAAGATTATAAAGTGTATGTTGAAATGAATGTAAACTAATGTTTAATTTCATTTGTTCATTTAATTATTTGTGTACACCTTGATCATCATCTGATCTTGGCATGCTATACTTTTTTGGAAAGCTCTAATGTCTAAGCTACAAGACAACATATGAAAATTTCAGCTCGGTAGGTCTGTTTTTAAGGGTTTTAGAGCCCAAAAAACAAACAAACCAAAGCTAAATTCATATAATAAAAGTTAGCGGTTAGCGTTAGCTTCTGCTAATTTTTTTAGCTGTTTAGCGTTAGCGAAGTTAACTTTATAGCTAGCAGATTAGCGGTTAACGAAGCTAACTTTTCGTTTAGCTGTGCCCACCACTGGACAGTGCAAAAAGTAAGATTGACTGGGAGTGAATACAGTGGTTGATTACAAGTTATTGATAATTTTTACAATGGTTGTGACTGGGCTGTTCTTATAGCGATCAGTTCGTGCTCGTATGGGGTGGATGTGGTTGTGGTGTCGAACAGCAATTCTCGGGCGAGGGATCTCAGGTGGTAGTAGGAGCTGGTGTCGAGGATGGTGCAGAAGCTTTTCACCAGATTTGCAGATGAGGTCATGGTGATGGTCAGTGAGAGCTGAGAGGGTCAGTGTGTTGAGCGCTTCTTGATATGTGGAGTAGGAAGAAGAGAGAATAATCTTGCATGCCCTCTTTTGCACTTTTTCTAGGTGTTTACGTTGTGTGACCTTTAGGGAGGAAGACCAGGTAGGGGAGGCATAGGTGAGCTTGGGAAGTATGAATGTTGAGTAAACACTGAGGAGCTCGGGTGCAGGAACTCCGAGGGACTTGAGTCGGCGGAGGAGGTGGAGACAGAAACTGGAGGATTTGACAACTTCACTGAAGTGTGGTTTCCAATTTAGTTTGTTGTCTATGGTGACGCCGAGGAGCTTAATGGAATCTACAACCTGGAGTGTGTTGGGACCTAAAGTAATGGAAGGGGGTGGGACAACGTCGGAGGAGAGGTTGATGTGCATAACCATGGTCTTGGTATGGTTGATGGTGACGTGGTTGTTGGTAGCCCAGTTTGGGAGACTGTTCAATAAATCCTGAAGGGCGGTATTGTCGGGAGCAGAATTGTTGACACTGATCCCAATGGTGGAGTCGTCGACATATTTCCAGCGAGCAGGGGTTTCTCTAAGGGCATCATCGATAAACATAAGGAAGCATAGTGGCCCCATCTTGGTGCCTTGGGGGACGCCACAGGTGAGTGACTGAAAGGTGGAGACAGCCCCTCGGAAGAGTTCAGCTTGGCGTCGGTTTCTGAGGAAGTCTGTAAGCCATGGTAAAAGACTTCTTCGAAACCTGAGGTCGATAGCTTTGTTGATGAGTAAATTGTGGTCGACTTGGTCGAATGCCTTAGTGAAGTCAATGAAGGCGACAGCTACAGACGTTTTTCATTTCTCCAGATGGCGGTATATGTAGTCGAGAAAGCTGACAAACAGTGAGTGGTGGAGGAAGTTTTCATATTACCAAATTGCTGAGGATCTACGGCTCCTGTAATATCAGCATAAACCCAGTCAAACACAAAACTTTCACAGATTAAGCTAGGCTTTTAGGGTGATTGCAATGGGTCGTAGCTGATTTAAGGATTGTGGGCTGGTTGACTTGGGCACTGGTGACACATAAGAAGTCTTCCAATCAGCTGGGCATCTGGCTTGACTGAGAGAAGCATTGATGATGGAGCAGAGGGGTTTAGCAAGCTCCGGGGAGAACTCCTTGAAGAGTTTCATTGGTAAGTCAATGGGGGTGGTGGAGCGTTTTAACTTGAGTTTGTCCAGACGTTCTGCGACTTCAAATTCTTCTACTAAGTCAGTGGGAAAGGGGGCTGGTAGGTGAGCAGGGAGAGTGGTTGTGTCAAGCTGGGGGAGCGTCTGGCATATAGTAGCGAAATGGTTATTTGATTGCTCAGCTGCGTCAACGTTAGTGAGATGGCTAAGGAAGGGGAGGGGATGTGTCTTATTGTTTAGTCCACAGAGTTCTTTAAGCTTACCATACCACTGACTGATGTTGGTCTGCTTCAGGTGTTGCAATTTGGTTGGGTAGTGAGACTTCTTTGCAGTGCGTATTTCGCGAATGACTTGGTTGCGAAGGGACCTGTAGCGGTTGTGGTCATTGAGATAAAAGGCTCTGTCTCTCTGTTGCATAAGTCTTTTGATCCGAGGTGTGATCCAGGGCAAACCAGCTGGGTGAGATCTGACGGACTTCTCGGGGAAGAAGTGGTGGTGAGCTTCCGTGGTGGTGTTGGTATAATTTATCCGTTTGGTTTCCACATCATCCACACTAAGTACTTCAGTCCAGGGATGGTGAACTATCCACCGCCCGAAGAGATGCACTGCAGAGTCAGTAATCGGCCTGTAGGTCTTAATGTAGGGTCTCTGTACTTGAGTGGGAGTGACAGCTGAGGACCAGTGCACTGATAGGTGTGTGCTACACCCGATAGAAGGCATTGGTTGAGGTGGTTGGTACTGGTCCGCTATGTCAGTTAAGATAAGGTCAAGGGTATTTTGACTGTGTGTGAGGAAGTTCACAACTTGTGATAGTGACAGCTGGTCCTGGATATCGGTGGTGTCAATTTCATTATAATCCCCACATATTACTAACCTGGCACATGGGTACCTATCTCTTAGGTGGTCTGAGGTGGTAATGAGATGATTGATGAGAGTGTCTCTGGTGGGTGAGCGAGGCGGATGGTATGACACACAGATTATGATGGAAGCAGTGTGGCGCGGGAGGGCCCGTGGCACAACACGTATACATAATGCTTCCACATCTGCTGGGGCTTGAACATCCAGGCGTGATGAGCGTAGGTCGTCTTGAAAGAAGAGGGCAACACCCCCACCACTTCTATGTGAACGAAGGTGATGAAAGAGTTGATATCCCTCAATGTGACACATTTCAGGCACAATTTGCCAAGCCTCACATATGGCAACAACGCTAGCGGCGGCTGACCTGACTGTGGTTGCCAGCATGTCAAACTTGTTAGCTAGGGAAGTGATGTTGGAGAGCAGTAAAGACGGGAGATCATACCATATTCGTGGAACTTCAGTGTAATGGTACGGTCTGTCAGGAGTGGGCTTCTCTGGTTTCCTAGTGGAGGTTACGGTCCTAATGGGCTTATGTTTATGACGCCCCTGTCTATGGCTGCGCGCGTGGAATATGTTCAGTGACTTGAGTCTTGCGATAACACTGCCATCAGGATAACCGTTCCCACACTTTAGAGGGTACAGAGAATGTCGGGAGTAAGTGATTGGTGGCCATCTGTTGATATCTGTTGTTGTTGTTGTGGACGGACGAGAGAGAGAGAGTTGTGTGATTGTTTTAACCGGATAATATATTAAATGTTTCCTTGGGTTTAATTGTTGCAATATTTTGGTGAGAAATCATAATCTATAGGTGATAAATAATTAATATCAGCATAGTAGGGAAGAGTTGGCTAATAGTCATTAGTCTGATGCAAATTTCAGTGAGAACATAATTATAAGCTACATATGAGCTTTATGTATATAGTTTTTATTATTGTACATATCCTTACTTTTTCTACCTTTATATGTGTAAATATGTCAAATTGTCACCACAGATTATTTTTTGTTCTTTCGTCTTCTGAGTTTTAAACACTTTACGTAAACTGTGTTACTCCTTCTCCCGGAGCAAGTAGCTAAATATTTTAAAGGTAAATGGCCCCTTGACCCATTACTACAGCAATAACCATAACAGGCAGTATAATCTGAGTGGCTGCTAGCAAGTACATATTACAACTTGTGATCATATCCAACCTGGTAAGAATGAAATGAAAGAATCCCTTCTATCCACTTTTACAAGCTTTCTCCTTCTACAGCTAAGGTCACCCAGAATCCAGAACAACACAGAATTATCCCTTTTGCTGTCATTCATTCGCCTCACTCGGTTAACACCCAATGCTGTTGTTATACAGTCGCCTGCACATACTTGGTACAGTGGTTAGCGCATTATGTGAGATGTGGCAACTCTGTGGAATGCTTATCTGGTTACTGTTGTAAAGTTCCTTATGGCCATTTTGGGAGTTTTAATACGATGTAAACAAACACAGAGGTGCCACATCTGAAAAAACACGTCAACCACTGCAGGTATACTGTAAGTGCAGGTGACTCTACATTGGTTTTGCTGTCTCTGGTGGAATAATAACCAATCCACTACACAAAGAATTACAAATAGTCTTTGAGAAAATGGAGAGGATTGGCACAAGAAATAGTTAATGAAGAAAAAATAGTGAAGGAATAAAAAGACTTACAAAATATAATTATACAGATAATACTAAGTAGAAAGAGGCAAGGGTAAAATGAGCGGTTTTCTGGCGTCCATGAAAAATTGTATGACTAAGATAATGAGGCAAATCCTTCAAGTGGTGCTACTACATTGTAAGTGTCACCACAAACCCTGACAGTCAAGACAGAGACCTCTTCTCTCTGGTTGATACTTCCATGGGTAATATTAAGTCCAACTGATCTATAATTCTTCTAAAGAATACATACTTCACTCATTGTCTTGTGAAGTTGTGTGGAAAAAACTTAAAACTTCATTGCACAGTTTTACAAGTAAAACATACTCTATTACAGTAACAAGGAAATGTGCTGATATTCCTCTGTGTAATTTATTGATTGTTAAACATTTTTTTTTTTTTTTTAATTTTGGTGGTCCTACACAACAGTAAGCTGCAAGAGAATTATTATTATCTCAGGGTGAGTCAGCAGTGATGTGTAGCCCAAGTGGCGCTGATGAACTGCTGGAACTGTTGTTACCCAGGTAGGATCTTTACTGTGCACACAACTTCACTAGAATAGGGAAGAAAGTATTCTGTACATTTGGATGACATAGAGAAATTATTGTTTGTGCAGATCTAAAAGAAATTCTGATTGTGATAAAGAATCAAGTTTGTGGACCTTGCATTTTAATTAACTGCACTCTCAGTTATTGTTGACATTGCAAGTTATTCAGTTATGTACATAGCAAATAGTCATTGAGTCAAGTTTATAAAAAAAACATTCTCCTAATTAAGTGATGACTCCATGAAAAATTGTGGAAACTTGTGTAAGACTGTTATTACTAACTTGTGACACTAACAGTTCAGTGGTTAACTTATGGTACTCAAAGTTCTTAATAGTTCTCAGTTTTCATGGACAGTTAAATTAAGACAAGACAAGCCAAGGAAGAAAACTTATGCATGTTAGAAATAGCAGTGATGTGAAGAACTATGTTTAACTATTGTTAACAGTTTACATCTGTCTGTTCTTGTTATTTCAATGGAGTCTTTATTGCAGAAGCAACTGTGATATGAAAGTTAGGGGGTAAAGAAGAAATAATGTACAGTATTTTAAACTTGTTTCTCTTATTGTTTTAGGGCCTATTAGTACCCACTGAAAAAAAAGAAAGTTAATACAGCATAAACCAAAGCTCTGTGCATGCATTTACCAAGTTTGGTTTAGTTGCTATTCCTCCAGGGATCACTCATCAAATTTTCAGGTGACAAGGAGTGAAGGGGGGGGGGGAACCTGTACTGTCAATAAATAATGATAACATAGGGTGTAGATCTCACATCCTTATGAACAAACCCCACCTACATATTCTATGTTTACTGTGACAGATGAAGCCTGAATAAAAGACACATGAAATGCCATGTTACCTGTTAATGTTGTTATACCTTGTGACAGCCAAGTACCTGTAGTTTTAATTGGGACATTTGGTTGTTCTGGACAACATCTTTAGTGGCAGGGTGAGGGACATCATTTTGTATTAGAGTAAAGATGAATTTTTTCTTCATTTAATTGCATTTTCCAACACTGTTTATTAGTAGTGACCTGTTAAATTAATGGGTTTTTATATATTTATTTTGTATTTTAATATATCCAGAATGTGAAGTCTGTAATTTGTTTCTTAATTAGTGAGTGTATATTTTGTCAACTTTTATTTTAGATGGCATTTAGAAGTCCTATATGTAATGTGAGTTCCCAGTAGGAGTGGCATGTAGCTTTGTATAGGTGTCTCTTGGAACACCACACCATCAGGTGACCACGACTAACCCATTGCAGGTGTGGAGAATGGCCTTAAAACAGTGAGGATGACTTTCCAGTTTCTCATAAATGGCCTAATCTGGACCTTATTACAATAACAACAGACCACCTGGGGTGCTAGTAAGAATTAAACGAATCTAAATTATAGGTAAGCATTGACATGCTGGGGTCTAATAAGCTTAATAAGAATGGAATAGTTTATGATTAAAACTGCAAAAATTTACCTTAATTTTTTAGTTATTATAGATACCTGTATATATAGTTCATATATTTTGCCTAAAGTAATAGGAGCAACAACTGTAGAATACTGTTTAAATGTTTTACTGTACTGTACTGTATGTGTATTTTTGATCTACCTAATAAAGATACAGTAGAGATATACAGTATATTGATTATATAGCTTTGTGGATAAATAATTTTCAAGTATTATTGGAATTTGAAATTTTTTTTCATATTGACCTTACTCAGATATAAGTATATACTGTACAGTAGTATATATCTGCACTACCATAGAGCAAGAGTTTCATTATGACATTGTTGTGACAGGACAGTACTGGTGTGTGCAGAGTTGGTGCATAAGATGTCTCTGTGTACTTAAGTGAATATTGTTTTGCTTCTACTTTTATAGTTTGGTAATGTAATGACTTTTAGTTGTTGTTATTCTTTGATTATCACTACGTTACAAAAGCCTAGAAACTGTGATGAACGGTGATATAGGTCATGTATTAATTGTTTAAGATAATGGGGCCCTGGTGAGACTTGTGTTCTCTCTCAAGTCTCAGAGTAACCACAACCATTTCTCAGGAAAACATTAAGTAAAGCTATTGCAACACAGTGTGCAGTTGATAGCAGCAGCAGTAGGTTAGTGGTGGAAGCAGAGCCTTGACCTTACAGAGGAAGGTCTTGGAGGCTTGAGCTTGGTGTCATATTACCTGTTCAAAGTCAGTCTTCGCCCACCCAAGGCTTAGTCATGTATGTGTGAGTAATTTTGACATCATAAATAAATATGCTGTTGGAAGACTGCAGCTTTCATGTATACAGTAGATTCAAGATTCATTCCTATTTGAGAATCCACGGAGTTGTTTCAGTGTGTGTGTGCGTGGGGACATTTGTTCTTGATGATTGAAGTATGACACAAAGTTCTACCCTCCTAGTAATGTTATTGAGGCCACAATGAAATATTTAGGAAGCAGTATAGGTTTGATCTTAAACATTTATTCATAATACTGTACCATTAAGTTCAAATTTCCACTTCTTTTGAATTCTGTCTCAGTGGAGCAGGTGATCTGTAATTACTTTATTGCTCAAGTTGCAGATTCTATGTTATGTTATAAGTGGTATTGTGAAATAAACTCACTAATAACACAGTCAGTTTAGGTCAGTTGTATCACCATTAGCCTCTTGGAAATTATTGTAAATATTGTAAGTTGTTTGGCCATGACACAGGTGATTCAGTACACTACTCTGAAATAAGAATCCTGTGTTTGTTAGACTGCCGTTGAACTGCGGTGAGTTAGATTTCTTAATATTAAGGTTGAGGCTGGAAAACTGTGTGTAGAAATTTAGATCTCTAAAAAACATTATTTCAGTTGCCTGCCATATTTGTTTACTTTTATATTAATTGGATGGCAACCAAAGAAAAGAACAAATGAATTCATCTAGTATTATAAAAAAAAAAATCAAAGGGGTTATAATTATACAGCATGAAGTAATGTTCTCATGTCCATCTGTTACCTGCATCTTAACCTCCACCAATGCTGCTGCTGCTACTGTAATGATAACGGTGATGTGCCACAATACCCATCTGAGAGGAACAAGGGATTATATAAACTATTCTTCATTACATGTGTGTTATGTGTAATTTCAGGATTCTCTTGTTCACATGGCATATTAACCCTTACTCTCATTTTGATGTATGTATATTTTTATTTGTGATATTGAATTATATATAATGATGTGATTGTGTGGATACGGACGATGATGAACACACACACACACACACACACACACTTGAGATAATATTGTGTGTTATATTTGCATTCAAGAAGTACTGTACAGTGAAACCCCCATCTAATGAACTAACGTATTATAGGGAGAGAGAAGTCCATTATATAGAGGTGTTACTGTATCTCATTATTCCATCTTTTTGTAGTGATTCATTGGGATTATTTCTGGTGAACAAAAAAGGAAAAGTGTAATGAAGCAGACCATGTTTCTTATAAGTAGTCGCCGAAATTTGAACCAGAGTGGATAATAACTGGATGGAAAAACTCACAATACCGTATTGTTATGTGAAAGTCAGTTTATAATGTAACCCACACTCATGTTTAGAGTCTTTCCATTAAAACAAGACCATTTTCATGTCCTCCAATGCCCTCTTGTCCACATGCCTAAAGGGGGACATCAAGGGACAGTGAGTTTTGATTTGAATTTGTAAGTACAGTAAGTCCTCGCTTAACGTCGTGGTTCCGTTCCTGAAAACTGCGACGTTAACAGAAACAACATTAACGGAATCAATATTCCCCATAAGAAATAGATAAAATACTGGAGTAATATTCCTCAGCCCCCCCCCCCCCCCCCTTTGCCCCATAAAATACATTACATATACATAAATTCAATGGAATTTTTATAGAAAATAGTATATATTATACTGTACATCCAAAAATATAAATAAACTAAATCAATTTCTATTGTACTCACTGATGGGCGGAGGTGGAGCGAGTGTGTGGTGGGTAATGGAGAGGAGGAGGGTGGCTCCTCTTGCTTTGAATGGGTGAGACAGGGTGATGCGCTGTACAAAGTAGTCCATGACAAAGTTATACTGATTCGGTGGGACGTTGTCGGAATCATGGGTATCTAAAGAGTAGCGACGTTATAATGAAACAATATTGTCGGGGGCAACGTTAAACGAGGACTTACTGTACAGTTTTTAATTCCAGTTTATATAATCCTCTTAAAAGTTCCATATAGTGGTAATGAGAAGACTATGTAATGATGTCTTGCTACTGGTTTCTTTAGTAATAAGTTGCAGAGCAAGATTATATTAGGCATTCTTATTGTAAATGACTTGATCAGTAAAACCCAAAGAACAGAAAACTCGAATAAACTTTATTCTTCCCGACTTGATGGAATCTCTTAAGTTTTATTGATCACCGGTTAATGTATTGTACACTGCGATACTCCCAAGTCTAGACACTTCAGTAAAGATAAACATCGTGTACGTTGTATTTACCTGCTTTCAACTCGGTAAGTTCAAGGGGTCTCTCTGTGCTGACTATAATCGTCCTCGTTTGGTCAGGTGAAATAGTAAAAGTGACGTCCAATGGTGAAGGGGTTAAAAACAATCTTAGCCATTAGAAGTGGGGTTTTCACAGGCATAAAGTCACCCATCTATCTCCCAGTACCCAGGCATACAGTCACCCATCTATCTCCCAGTACCCAGGCATAAAGTCACCAATCTATCTCCCAGTACCCAGGCATAAAGTCACCCATCTATCTCCCAGTACCCAGGCATAAAGTCACCCATCTATCTCCCAGTACCCAGGCATAAAGTCACCCATCTATCTCCCAGTACCCAGGCATACAGTCACCCATCTATCTCCCAGTACCCAGGCATAAAGTCACCCATCTATCTCCCAGTACCCAGGCATAAAGTCACCCATCTATCTCCCAGTACCCAGGCATAAAGTCACCCATCTATCTCCCAGTACCCAGGCATAAAGTCACCCATCTATCTCCCAGTACCCAGGCATAAAGTCACCCATCTATCTCCCAGTACCCAGGCATAAAGTCACCCATCTATCTCCCAGTACCCAGGCATAAAGTCACCCATCTATCTCCCAGTACCCAGGCATAAAGTCACCCATCTATCTCCCAGTACCCAGGCATAAAGTCACCCATCTATCTCCCAGTACCCAGGCATAAAGTCACCCATCTATCTCCCAGTACCCAGGCATAAAGTCACCCATCTATCTCCAGTACCCAGGCATAAAGTCACCCATCTATCTCCCAGTACCCAGGCATAAAGTCACCCATCTATCTCCCAGTACCCAGGCATAAAGTCACCCATCTATCTCCCAGTACCCAGGCATAAAGTCACCCTTCTATCTTCCAGTAACCAGGCATAAAATCACCCATCTATCTCCTAGTACCCAGACATAAAATCACCCATATATCTCCCAGTACCCAGGCATAAAGTCACCCTTCTATCTTCCAGTAACCAGGCATAAAATCACCCATCTATCTCCTAGTACCCAGACATAAAATCACCCATCTATCTCCTAGTACCCAGGCATAAAGGCACCCATCTATCTCCTAGTACCCAGGCATAAAGGCACCCATCTATCTCCTAGTACCCAGGCATAAAATCATCCATCTATCTCCCAGTAACCAAGTGTAAATAAGTAAAAGATAATATTTACAAAGAGAGATAAAGATATTTTTGTATTATATTAGGGTACTGTACTTGTTAGTTGTGGTATAGCTAGTAAAAAAAAAAAAAGAGGAAATAAGACTTTAATTTAGAGAAGAAGAAGAAAAAATAGTTGTTTTTTGGTGTATGGTACTGATGTTTGGTCGCTGTGAGAGTTTGTATGACTGATGTGGGGTAGAATGGATGGCTTACAAGGTACAGTTTTAAATGTGATGGGTTTAAGGTTTAGTAAATACCTCATTCCAAAAAGTATCTTTATTGAGGTGTCTGATAAATTTCAAAATAAACACCGCAACTCCTGTTGTCTCAGTAGAGTTGTCAAAATCCTTTCTTCGTCTGTTGTGGTGTTGTATTCAAACAAAATCATAAAGATACGTTTGGAGTGAGAGTATAATACTGTATTTTAAGAAAGGGTAAGTGAAGGCTTAATAAGATGATGACCAGATTTAAGAAAGGAAAAGTGAAGGATTAATAAGATGATGACCAGATTTAAGATACAGTATAGTACAAGCGAAACTGTTGGAGATGATAACTACACTAATGAGACCAGTGACTTAACAACTAATGACATCAATTAAAATCATTACAGATAACAACTATTAAGAAGCAATGATCGATACAAAGATAAAGGTAATGAAGTAAATAAACACCTCAAAGCTGAAAATGAATAGGATATTTTCAACACTGTGTTATATAAGGTTATGGCAATCTATATACACTACTGCATCTTAATTTTTGAATGACAATACAAGAATACAATTACACCCTTTGAAGAGTTGTTTAAGCATTAAAGAAATTAGTGTTGTTCAGTAAAGATGAAATTGTTTTCTATTGTATCTCCCAGTACTAAAATCCCCTGCACCACCTCATTCTACAACCAAAATACCTAGGTGACTGTTAACCAAGCTGCTTCTGGTTGTTACCTTACAGTTAGTTTTGTCAGAATGGTTTTTTTTTTAACTTATGAACATATTTCATGTTACAAGGTATTAGCTGATGTAAAAGTAATTGGAAATAGACATCTTTATATAGTGAAACCTCTATTTAAGGGACTGTATGGAGATAAAAGTCCATTATATCGAGGGTTCGTTAGATGTGAAAACCTCCAACTAATGAACTATATGGAGAGAGAAGTCTGTTATATAGAGGTTCACTTTACAGTTAATTTTATGATTGGCTTCAGGTTGGAATGTTGTAGGAATATTCTTGATAAATTGTATAACCTGTACAGTACCTAAGTTTCCTGCACAGTTCAAAGGAAATCCATCATACTGTAATTATTGTATTGTAACCAAGCACTGTAACAAGCTATCAACAGTAGCCATTTCCATCTTTTAAGTATACCTGTATATGTTACAAGTGCAATGAATTATATATATATTAGTATACAGATGTAGATTAATCATAAGCCCACAGAAATACATGAAAAGTTAAAACACATCAAGAATAATATGTACTGTATATCACAGAAGAGATTGGTCAGGTTGCCCTTCTCAAGATAAATGGTAATATTTCTTGGTTCAGCATATAGTTTGTAACGTGCATGAATAAGATTATGAATAGCCACGTTATTGTCATTAAAGAACCAACTCCTTTGTTATAGAAAACTAATCACTACTTTTTACCTAGTGTGAATATTGAGCAGTGTTCAAGACATGTAACTACTGTACTGTATGTAGCTTGAAGTAGCAGGATAATTTCATTGCTCATAGCAGTCTTAAAACAGATTCAGCCATAAAATCCTGTGCTTCAGAATTGCTTGACGGGACCCAGGAAATCTTGCCCTAAGGTAATCACGGATAGCCCACACAAGCTGGAAAATGGCTGCAAAATGGTGAGGAGAAGGATGATGATTATGAGGAGAAACTATTTAATTCTATCCTCATATTATCTGTGATTATGCACCAGTCCAAGATCTGTTTAATCCCCAAGGTGCCTCTTAAGTTTTAATCTTGTTTATTCATTATGAAGGCTCAAAATAGTAACTTGTGGACAATATTTTGAAAGTAATTCAAGCCTTAGATTTTTTTAGATATACCCTATACTGTACTGTACTTGTGTGGTATATATATATATATATATATATATATATATATATATATATATATATATATATATATATATATATATAATTTCTTTCTTACAATTTTCTGCCACTTCCTCAGAATATACAGTTAACTATACCTGGTTCTCAAATGGCTAAACATTCTGTAATAGGATTTCTTGAACATTCCATGGTATCACTGCCAGTCCTCAAATTGGAATTGGTGAAAATATCCTCATTATAATCTCCAGTTAGCTAATTATTATTGATAACTATTGTCCAACTGTCATATTTGAGGACCAGTGATGCATAAAACTTGATAGTGCCGTGACAATGATGATGTAAACGTGTATGCCTTGTATCTTGTCTATTGCCGCAGAAGCTTCAGGCCCTTCCCCACCTTTGGGCTGCCATTCATTCATTCTCTGTAACTGTCTTGCCAGAAATTCAGAAATTTGATCACCTGAAGATCACCCCTTAGCTTATTTCACCTTAAGATTAATGACCCTAATGCTTTCTTAACATATTATATCCTAACCTAACCCCTGCAGGCAGCATTTGGGTGTTTAATCTTCAGGTGAAATAAACTGTGGGCTAATCTTCAGGTGACCCCAGGTTTTCCTGCTATGGTACTTTCCTCCCATAAGAAGACTCAAAATAACCATGTACTTTGTATCAAGGTACATCTAGAACTGATTAAAGCAATAAGACTCACAGGTATCATTCTGGACAATGAAATTTATTCCAAAGTTTATTATGTTTTTGTAGATGTCTTTAACAGGAAGCACTGGGATTTTTGATGATACTGTAAGTCACATAAGATACTGTGGATGTACAGTAATTAGGTTATTGAAAATGATAGGCATGGTTGTATTTTTATTAATTTTAAATATAATACCAATTTATAACTTACAAATGAGCTACAAAATGTGGTGCTTGGTCAAATGGGTCCCACTGTTGATATGGTTCAGTCGTAACTAATGAATATGATTAGGGGTCAGTCCTAATAGGTTCCAATCTCTCCTTACCATTAGGATTGGGTATGAGATTTTATTTCCCCTGTAGTCTGATATGACCCAAATTCTAATGGGTTCCAATCCTAGTAGAGTTGGGTCGAGCTGGCGTTTATTAGGACAGACCTACTTGACATGTAACATTTAATTTGAGGCTTGGTAAGTTGCACGAGTAAAGACAAATTTACAACATGATATACACACTTCATAATAAGAGCGAATTTGATATTATTATGCTGAGGTGAACATTTTAAAAGATCCCAACATTTAGGTGAGGTGAGAGTGGTGACTCTAGTTGAAATAATGGGATGAATTGTTAAATAATGTTATTTGAATGGATATATGGGATGACTTTGTGGGTGGAGAGTGACTGAGAGAAGCATGAGGTTATTCCGATGAACTGGTATTAGTCTGTAGATAAAAGGCTACTCTCCAAATTAGAGTACAGGTATATTGTTTTTGTAAGCTTACTGTTTTTTGTTAATTATGGAACAAAATATGGATTAGCTGTAAAAAAATCAAATATTCTCGGAATGTAAGTACAGGACAATATTTATTTTTATTTTTAGGAGTTAATCGGTAAATAATAATTTGAAGACCAAAGACATTGAACATTTTGAAGGTTTACATGACTATATTTGAGAGATAATGAGAGTAATCACAAATTATAATATGTTATATGTCATGTGGACGTATTATAATTTATATGAGACACTATTTTGCCTTTTGGGCCAAGTGTTCCAACAGCTCATTCAGGTGTCTTGATGTATAAAGTATGATATACTGCATATATATATATATATATATATATATATATATATATATATATATATATATATATATAAATATATATATATATATATATATATATATATATATATATATATATATATATATATATATATATATATATAATAATATTCTGTATAATGACTATTTTAAGGTTTGTACATAGATATAACATTAATGCATGAAATGAATGGTTTGCAATTGTTTTTTTTTAAGTGATCAATGAATTTTGAATGATTGTCTTGATACATTCCTTGTTAAAAAAGTGAAAAAGTCTTGTGTATAATTATTGTGATAAAGCTTGGTACTATACCCTTTCTGAAAATGTTGGTATCTTTATATTTTTTTTTCTCGATAAAGTGGGTTACCGTTACACGTACCATTTTTTGTAAAGTGTGCATGGGTTGTCTTGTTCCCACCACCAGGCAGTCTGCAATTCCCTGCTGTACTGACACTGTAAATACTGATTTTTATTTTTGCTGATTGGTGCTATCTTGCTCTTAACAATGTTTCATCAAGGCATATATGGACTTAAATACAGTACCTAAATTGCCAGTTTTCATTTTATTATCCAAACATTTCCAAACTGAATGTGAATATGTGTGATATCTACCTGTGTGCTCTATTTAACTATCTTTTAACCTATATCATCTATGAATTAATTAGTATACCTATCTATATACAATACTGAAACTATCTAGAACAGGGGTAGCCAACCAGTCGATTGCATGGCATAGTTAAACTTAATGATTCATCCTTCATAAGCTGCCATAAAAAATCATATTCAAATTTTACGCCTAGTCATTGGGGTATTATATTTGTTTAGATTTTTTCTTGGATTATTTATCATTATGGACACATCAGAATGATACATACAGAAACACTTTGACTGTGCCATGCTGTGTGTGGCTGAACCTGATAAGAAGTGTTCGCGTTCATACGGGCTGGTGCTGGCTGGTTCCTGGTGAGGAAACTGATCAGTAAGTTGTCAGCAGTTGTAGGTTAAAGCTAAGCAAGTATTTGTTTTTATAAGTTTACAAATACATATTAAACCTTGTACTAATGAATTCGGTAATGAAAAAGTCGACTCAGTATTGAGGAATCTTGTCAAAAGTAAAGAGAATCATACTTGGCAACCCTGTCCCTACGAGCCTACACACTTGTCACCAGCATTGCAGTGATTTTCAGGCATCTGCAATAATTGGAATTGTGAGATGCTGTCTCTTGTTATGGAAAAGTCTTGGGTGATTACAAGAATTACTGACTTTTAGCTTAGCAACAGTTCTAGCTGCAACCCAAGAGTAGACAGAAGTGTCCACACTAGCCGGCGACAATTGCTTATGAAAAGAGTTAAAAATGTTATGCTGTTACAGTTAGTAATTCTCATATTCATGTAGGAAAAGTCATGGAAAAAAGTAATTTTCGCATTCATGTACGACTTTTACTTTAACAAATACAGGTTAATGACCATCAACTGAACCAAAAATGAGTTCTGTACCAAGTACAAAAAAGACCCAATTGAGTCGAATACTTATAAAGCATGAAAAAACATTTCAAGGTGAAGAAATACTCAGAGGCCTTTTCCGAAGCAGCAGATTTGTTGTTTAAGATTTAAAAAAATAAGTCTGAAATACTGTCTTCTACGAACTCTTTCACCATGTGTCGCTCTCTTGCCATTTTATTTTGGCTACTGCCAGACGATTTTATTCAGCTTGGGATAACCTTAAACTGTGAAAGGGTTAAGGATGTGCAATTATCAAGAAAGACTGTCATGAGACACTGTGAATTTGTGGCTGAGGATTTTGGTGAACAACTGAATAAAGACATGTGTGAGTGTGTGTTCTTTTTATTCCAATTTTATGAGTACTGTACTGATGTGGTCAACACATCACAATTACGCATTTTCACTAGAATGGTGTTTAAAGACATGAGTACCAAAGAGGAACTGCTGAAAATTCTACCATAATAAGGAAAAACTCGGGGTGAAGACATATTTCAGACTTTCAGTGATTTTGTTAATAGTTCACAGTTGCCAATGAGTAAGCTCTATCTATAACAACTGATGGAGCACCTGTAATAACTGCCGAATCAGTGGGTTCATTGCCCTGTGCAGGAGTGTTTGTAGGTTTCCTAACTTATTCAATTATCACTGCATCATTCATCAACACCCACTTTGTGGTAAAATGTTGAATATGAAAAAGTCATGGATAATTCCCTCAAGATTGTGTGTTCAGTTCCGGCCACAAGTCTTCAGAGGCGGCTGTTCCGATCTCGGCTAGAAGAAAATGAATGAGAGCACTGACCTATTGTTGCATACTGATGTCAGGTGGTTAAGTAGAGGCACATTTCTCCAGAGGCTTAGAGATACGCTACCTGAAATAAAAGTGTTTTTGTCCTCAAAAGATCAGCCTTCTAATCACTTCCAGTTGGACAATGATGTATGTCTGTTAGATTTAGCTTTTATAGTTGACATGATTGCTATGCTGAAGGAAATAAATTTAGATTTGCAAGGGAAAGATAAAACTATAGTTGACAAGATTAGTGCTGTGACTGCTTTCAAGCAGAAACTAAAGTATCATCGCAGCTGCAGCAACCTCAACTATGAAACTTCAGAAATATGGTGTCTGAACTAGAATACCAAGGAAAAGACTGACCAGTTTGACAGTGCTTGTTATATTGAACAAGTGCAAAACCTTGCCTCAGATTTTGACATACGGTTTCAAGATACAGCAACAATAGAACCTGTTGCAACATATGTGTATGTGTTTTTTGTTTCATAAGGACACAAATATTGAAGATATTGCATCTAGAATGGCATCAGTATTTAACATGGACATAACTGAAGTCGAAAATGAGCTTCTGAAACTTCAAAATGATATTCAGATCAAATCCATGGCAACAGGAGTAAGTTTCTGGAACCTAACAGCATTTTTTGGATCAACCTTCCTTTGTGAATCATCATTTTCACACATGAAACACATCAAATACAAATACCGATCAACAATGTCAGATGAACACCTGGATGCTTGCCTGAGGCTAGTAGTCACCGCCTACAGTCCTATTTATACAAAGCTGGCAGACAACATGCAATGCCAACCATCTCATTCGTAAAGTAAGTGTATGCGTCTCTGTAACAAAGCGTGTTCGGCACTCGGGCCTTCGTTGTTGAGCGGCAGAAATTGTACAGTGATTACATAAGATCAAGATCGTCTTGGTGATGTGAAAGTGTAAATCGATGTAGGATTTTTAATGCTAGACGCGATTGTATTTTTGAAAACTCAATCTCCACCGAGTTGGAGGTAGAGCCCAGGTCAAGAGGCCTACAACCACAAAATCATTGCCATATGACAAAGCTGTGATAAAGGCCAACCAGGGAGTGTAGTACTGTGCCTTTAGTTAAATCAGTTCATAGTGTTATCAGTGACCACAGAAGAGGTTGTAAATAACTTAAAGTGAATACAAATTGGCAAGCAAGCTGGTAAGGCACCACTGTCAGCAGAAATCAAGTCATGTTATAGGTGCCACAGAGACTTTAAATTTTATTTTGTTTGTGTGCTTTCTCATGGACTGAAACAGTGCCTACAATGCACCATTCACAGGGAGATACAGTGTACCCAGTGATAGCACAAAGAGATACAGTGTACCCAGTGATAGCACAAAGAGATACAGTGTACCCAGTGATAGCACAAAGAGATACAGTGTACCCAGTGATAGCACAAAGAGATACAGTGTACCCAGTGATAGCACAAAGAGATACAGTGTACCCAGTGATAGCACAAAGAGATACAGTGTACCCAGTGATAGCACAAAGAGATACAGTGTACCCAGTGATAGCACAAAGAGATACAGTGTACCCAGTGATAGCACAAAGAGATACAGTGTACCCAGTGATAGCACAAAGAGATACAGTGTACCCAGTGATAGCACAAAGAGATACAGTGTACCCAGTGATAGCACAAAGAGATACAGTGTACCCAGTGATAGCACAAAGAGATATAGTCATTGATGAGAACGGGAAAAGAAAGTACGTTAGGAAAATTAGTTAAAATAAAAAAATAAAAAATAAAATCAAGCTTGGCTATCCTAAAAGGCATTCTATTACCGTCCCAAAGAAAGTTTTATTTTATTTTTTTGTGTTTCTAAAGGACTGAGAGGGTTATAAAATCTGTTATTCATAGCAAAATGCAGTGTACATGGAGATAGTACGTAAATACTGACAAATCACCTAAGTGAACTGAAAAAAAAGAAGTGAAGAAAAACAGAAGACAACCCTAAAGGCAACAGGGGAGGTTAAAACCAGCAGAGGGCAGCTAAGTACTGTTTTTTTTTTTTTAAATAGGTGTAGATCTATACACAGTCTGCACCCCTCCCCCCCCCCCCCCCCCCACAACAACAACAACCATGAGTATATGTGATTACTGCGGGGGGATGACGGATATGGATAATACAGGCCTGACCCTTGCAACGTTTAGGACAAAGCAAGCTACCGTAAAGCATGAAAGCTGTTGTTTTTTGTTTGTTTTTATCCTCTTCTCCACTGATCGGCTTGTTAGCCGCTTGGGCGATTGATCACGTCTCTGTTACTTTTCCTTTTCTTTTATCATTTTTACCAAATGATCGTCTCGTGAGCCGCTTGGGCGATTGGTCAATGCTCTGTTACGCACTGTTGGCAAGCACTGGGCATGCACAGGTTCCAGAATGTACCCGAACCTGCTCCAGTGTTGGTCAAGTCTGGTCTTGAAAGAGCTCACACTCGGTGCCGTCACAACACTCTCTGGTAGATTGTTCCAAGAGTTTACAACCCTCACTCCGAAAAAGTTTGCCCTCACAGTTTTTTGGACTAGTGACTACTTCAATCTTGAGCTGTGACCCCTTGTGGGGCGAGCGTCTGCCAGCTCCAAGTAAGGACACTCGACTGAGTAGTGCCCCTTGAGATACTTATACACCTCAATTAGGTCGCCCCTTGCCTCTCTGTAGTATAAGCTAGGCAAGTTCAGGCGCTCCAATCTCTCAGGGTAGCTGCGGTGCCGAAGTGTAGGCACCAGTCTGGTGGCCCTCCTTTGAACATTTTCTACCAACTGACAGTCCCTAGCATACATCGGGGACCAGACGGGGTGACAGTACTCCAGATGGGGGCACTTCATTCTTGAAGATCGTTACGAGGGACGGACCGTCTAGATATCTGAACGACCTTCTCATAAGACCCAATAATTTATTTGCCTGATTTACCTTCTTCTCGCAATGACCCGAGAACTTCAGCTCATTGTCAACATACACACCTAGGTCCTTCTCACACACAGTCTCAACTAGTGCATTTTCTTCATCCTGTTGGGACATATGATACGCCTCCTTACCGTTGGTACGCTCCAGGTGCATCTTCTTACACTTCGTGACATTGAATCTCAGCAGCCATTTCTTCGACCATTCTTGGAGTCCACAGAGGTCCTTCTGCAGCTCTTCACAGTCCGCTGGGTTCTTGATTTCCCGAAATTACTTGGTGTAATCGGCAAACATTTGTATGGAGAAGTGTACAACGTCAGGCATGTCATTTATGAAACAAACAAACAAACAGCGGGCCCAATTCACTGCCCTGTTGTACCCCGCTTGTAACAGGTAAGGATGCTGATTTCATGCCATTAATCACCACACACTGCTTGCGGTCATGTAGAAAGTCTTCTATCCACGTTAGGACATTTCCCCGAATTCCGTACCCTTCCAGTTTGATTTTCAGCCTTTCGTGGGGTACACTGTCGAAAGCTTTGGCAAAATCTAAGTAAATATTGTCGATATTACCACCCCGTTCCAGAATATGGGTCCAAATATCCAATACCTTGAGCAATTGTGTTCAGCAGGAGCACCCCGGCATAAAACCGTGTTGGCAATCCTTTACAAGGTTGTTTCGTAGTAGATGTTCCAGGTGGTATTGCTCTGACTGCACAGTCAAGGTGAAAGAGGCGATTACAAGTCATAGGGGAACGAGTTCCCTAGGGACGAAAATGGATGAAGCTGGAGCCTTGCTGGTTGCCAAACTAGAGCAAGTTGGGAAAGAGATCCTTGCTAAGACTGAGGAAGTAGCCGATAGAATGGAGGTGGTTGCTAAGACGAGTTATGCTGAGGCATTAGCAGGGCCACGGGAGGTGGCGGAGAGTAATGCAGGATCAGAACAGATTCTACTGCAGCTAGGGACTCTGAAGAAGTGTGTCGAAGAAATGGAAATTAACGGACCTACTGTTAGGGGAGAGGAGGAACAACGGGAACATTTCTAGCGCAGGAACAATGTAATAGTTTTTGGAGTCCCCGAGAGCCAGGCGGAGGGAACTGAGAGTAAGATAACACACAATAAGATGCAGTTTAAGAATATTTGTACAGAGGTTCTGAAGATGCCATCAACCCCTGAGGATGTTAGGAGGTTCGGACAAAAGCAGGGGGCTAAGCCTCGCCCTCTCAGGATCACACTAGTGAGTGAGGAGGAGAAATGAGAGGTTAATCGGCAGGCAAAAAACTTAGCAAGGAACGAGGCATCTCGGAGTGTATTCATTCACCCAGATCGCACGGTAATGCAGAGGGAACAGCACAAGAATCTCCTGCAGGGCTTGAAGCAGAGAAGGGAAGAGTCGAGAAGGAACGGGGACGGCTATACATGGGTTATATTCAGGGAGAGGGTAGTAGAAGCAAGTGTGCCGAAACAGGTCCAGGAGGCAGCAGCACATCCTCCACCCGCTCTACCCCCCACCTGGGAGGTGGCACCAGCTCCACCTACCAGCCGGGAGGAGGTGAGTGCCGTGTAAACAATGACATTTATGATCACACCCTGCAAAATACAGTGTACTTAGCAAATGCTGCAGCTTCTGAGAATGGGGCGAGGGGGGGGGGGGGGCGGGTACTACTAAGAGCAGAGACGTTACGAAGAACAAATTCTGGCTTGAATGTCATGTACACTAATACTGACACGTTCCTTGATAAGAGAGAGGACTTTGAAACACTACTGAAGGTACACTAACCAGATATTGTAGGAGCTGTAGAACTGTTGTACAAGAACAGGAGAATCGACCCAGAGGAATGTGAGTTCAATATTGCTGGATATGACTCATTTACGAACCTTATTCAAGAAACTTAATAGCCAACACGGCGATGCTCAAACCTAGCCACCTCCTTATCATGGGGGACTTTAACTATGGCGACATCGAAAGGAGAAACGAGTTTACCCCCAAATGACTTGAATAACCCTGCTATTCTTTTTGTAGAAAGTCAGAGATAATTTTCTGTTCCAACATGTTAAGAGACCCGACGCATTACAGAGGGGAGCAAACACCCAAGCCACTAGACCTCATCATAAACGAGGAGGGTATGGTGGTCAAACTGGAACACCTTGCCCCAGTTGGCACCACTCACCATGTTGTGTTGTCATTCAGATTTAACTGTTACTTAGTTCAAGATAAGGCCAGGCCAAGGTGCAAATATTACAAGGGAAATTACAACGGAATGAGTGAAGAGATGAGGGGTATTAAGGCACAATAACGCAGACACTACACTGAATATCATAACTAGTAAAGTGACCCATTTGATCGATAAATATATACCCAAGACCAAACCCAGTGCCTCTAGGAATACGAGGGAACCCTACACGTGAACCATGCAGCTGTCGACAAAGTTAAGAACACCCAGAAATTCAAGACGTGGGTTGGGTCAAACGATGAGCAGGACAGGAGGATGTATGCAAGAGCCAGAAACCAAGCAAAGGTAGAGTGTAGAAGGGCTGAAAAGGAGTTCCAGTGTAAGAGCAGCGGTTTTTCTCTACTCACCTGCCACCCTTATCTTACTCATACTTTCTTGTCTTAGTTCTTTCAGTTGTTGTTTTTACTTATTTCAATGGTTACTGCATAACCTTAGTTCTTTCTGGTAGCATGTCGAGGGTCTAAGGCACATGGATATTGTAATTCTGATATCAGGGTCACTTGGATGGAAATAAAGGTGAACTACTATGGGAAAAATGAATACTCCTAAAATACTCTAAGAACAGGTTTATTAATATGAAATCAAAGGGAAGAAGAGACATTATTAACATATAACTTCAAGGTGCAACTCCTCGCTTTAATCAACTGCAAATGACTCAGATATTATATTCTTACTGCAGACAACCTTCCTGGTGTTACATTACATTACATAGCAGGACCAGTTCCTTGGCCCTACTCACAATACATAGTTACATGACAACTCCTTGCAGATTACTTTACTTCTCACACCTACTGGTGGTACGTGACATTACAGTACAGTTACAAGACAAACTTACTTATGATACTTCACAAACTGTTGGTAGTGCATATGAGATGCACTCACAACATACACGTTAATACTGAAACCAGCAAATACGTGGGTCCACTACCCAACATGGGATAATTATTTCCAGTTAATTATCCCCAAACACATACAACAACACTGTGGGCCATACAACTCCAAGGCATGTCCCAGGGTATGACACTGGCGCCTCTAACAACTGACGACTGCTGTTGTGGTCGGTGGAAGCCAGACACATGGCGAGTCTGGGGTCTGAGGCCCACGAGGCGGACCTGCTGTCTCAATCATGTCGAGTCACTGACATCGGCCATATATTGATCACGCTAAACATCTACTGTCTCCGGGGCTATTGGTGGGTGTTCCAAGAGCCACAAATTGAATCTGGGAACAAAGTTGGAGAGGGCATCACGGAGGAAGCATGGACAACTCAATCACAACAAATCTCTCGTCTGGCAACGTCAGACGACATTTACTCAACTTCTTACACTGGGTGAATGATAATTACACTGTTACAACATGAACTCTGATATTCCCACAATTGACTGAATCAAACTGAATGGCTAAGGAACACATCTACATACCTGGGAACAAAGTTGGAGAGGGCGTCACAGAGGACACTCTCTCCCTCTTACCTGTGGTTATATACCCCTGAGTTGCCAGCGATCGCTACTCACACAATGACCGAAATCACAAACAAACCAACTGTTACTCATTCAAGGATGACCCTCAGTTGACAAGGGTCTGGCGAATTACTAAAGTTGATTTACATAAACTAATTCAAGATTGAGCTTGCCAGGAGAAAGTGGAATAAAACCTATTGACAACTGTCTTCACAAAGGCCGGGCTTAGAGAGGGAACCTGACTGTAAAACGAATGGGAAAAACGCATCTCTTCCTAGGGACAGCTAACCAGCTACCCATTCATGTTTTGCAGTCTTGGAGTGTAATAAGAATCATTAGTTAAAACAGACTAGCAGTCAACGTGACCATGACACCAGAGGCTGGTTGCAAGCGAGGTCAAGTCAAACCCAAAGGCGTTTTACCGCTATTCAAAGTCGAAATTAAAAACGCGAGTAGGAATATCAGACCTGAGGCTTGAAGATGGTAGTTACACTGATTCTGACCAGGATAAAGCTGAGGCATTGAACAGCTTCTTTTCCTCAGTGTTCACAAGAGAGGATGCGATTAACTTTCCTGCATTAGAGGACATATGGTTCGACACAACACTGACCCACATTGTGTTCACAGAAGAGTCCCGGCCCTGACATGGTGCATCCCAGAGTGCTAAGAGAGATGTGCAACGAGCTTGCCGAGCCCCTGAAGATCCTGTTTTGTAAATACCTGGATAAACAAAAGGTCCCCAGTGATCGACAGTGTACCCCACGAAAGGCTGAAAATCAAACTGGAAGGCTACAGAATTCGGGGAAATGTCCTAGCATGGATAGAAGACTTTCTACATGACCGCAAGCAGTGTGTGGTGATTAATGACACAAAATCATCATCTGTACTTGTCACAAGCGGGGTACCACAGGGCAGTGTGTAACGGCGGGCTGTTTCTCTCTACTCATACTCTGCCTTATATTTAACTCTTACTTCTCTTGTCTTAGTTCTTTAATTCAATTGTTCTTTCTACTTACTTCAATGGTTACTGCATAACCTCAGTTCCTTTGGTAGCATGGACGAGGGTCTAGGCACATGGGTATTGTAATTCTGATATCAAGTCACTTGGACGGAAATAAAGGTAACTACTGTGGGGAAAATGAATACTCCTAAAATACTCTAAGAACAGGTTTATTAATATGAAATCAAAGGGAAAAAGAGATATTATTAACATATAACTTCAAGGTGTAACTCCTCGCTTATTCAACTGCAAACTCAGTATTTCTTATTTATTTATTTTCTTAATTTTACTCCTCTGCAAGTTACTCAGATATTACACTCTTATTACTCACACCCTTACTGGTGTTACATTACATTACATAGCAGGACCAGTTCCTTGGCCCTACTCACAATACATAGTTACATGACAACTCTTGGCTTTACTCAACTGCCAATCCCAGTGGGTACTTACTTCACCCACATTACTGGGTACTTTCTATTACATCCAGTTATAAGACAACCTTACTTAAGATACTTCACAGAGTGTTGGTAGTGCATAGGAGATGCACTCACACACAACACGTTAATACTGATACCAACAAATACATGGGTCCACTACCCAACTTGGGGTAATTATTCACAAACACATACAACCACAGTGTGGACAATATCTCCAAGGCATGTCCCAGGGTATAGCACTGGCGCCTCTAACAACTGACAACTGCTGTTGTGGTCGGTGGTAGCCAGACACATGGCGAGTCTGGGGTCTAGCTCACGAGGCGGACCTGCCATCTCAATCCTGTTGAATCACCGACGTCAATGCTTATATTGATCCCTGCTGGTTACCCACCGGCTCAGCAGCCCATGGGGTGTTCGAATAAGCCCACCCTGGAATCTGGAGACAAACGGGAGAGTGTCACGGGAGTGGGAAGCATGATGACAACACAATTACAACAAATTCTTCGTCTCGCAACGTCAGATGACATTAACTTTATATTACTTCTCACACTGGGTAAATGACAATTCCACTGTTACAACATGAACACTGATAATTCATTACAATGACTGAATCAAACTGAATGGCTAGGGAACACATCTATAGTACATACCTGGAGACAAACGGGAGAGCATCACGGGAGCACGTCTCTCCTTTCCGCCTTGGTATATATACCCCTGATTTGCCAGTGATCGCTACTCACGCAATGACAGAAATTACATCAAACCAACTGTTTCTCATTCAAAGAAGACCCTCAGTTGACAAAGGTCTGGCGAATTACTTGAGTTGATTTACATAAACTAATTCAAGATTGAGCTGGCCAGCAGAAGTGGAAAAAACGTATTTACAACTGTTTGAAGGCGGGACTTACTGGGAGGGATCATGACTGTAAATATGGATTGGGAAAAACACGCTTCTTCTAGGGGATAGCTAACCCCCTCATGTTTTGCGTTCGTGCAGTATAATAAGGATCATTAGTGTTAAAACAGACTAGCAGTCAACGTGACCATGACAAGTGTATTGGGCCCGCTGTTGTTTGTTTGTTTCATAAATTACATGCCTGATGTAAACTCCTCCATACAAATGCTTGCAGATGACGCAAAGTTATTTCGGGAAATCAAGAACCATGCTGATTGTGAAGAGCTGCAGAAGGATCTCCGAGCTCCAAGAATAGTCGAAGAAATGGCTGCTGAGATTCAATTGTACTGCACACATCATTGTCATCCTTAAAATCTCTTTAATTCATATTAGGCTACATAACATTCAAATCCACCGCACTTGTAGAGTCTCAGAAAACGGGAAACGTTGGTAAAGGATAACTCATCTAATGTATGTTTATAACTCATCTAATGTATGTTTTATACAAATTGTACCCAAGGTACGGTCATATAATATTAAGTGTATGTACTCACAGCATTAAGGAGAACTCCAGGTCTCTATAGAATGATTGGGAAGGTCCAATTGATACAGACTAGTGTACTATAAGGGATAAGGGTAGATCGTGTTTGAAGGTCATTCTATTTACGTCTGTTAACGATTAGTGAACATAGCTACCGCAGGTATTAGATGAAAATATAAAAGAACAATGATATGGAAAAAGGATAAATATATCAGACCTAAGTGAAGTGTTGGAAGTGATCCAGAAACTATACTTCAAAAAAAATATCTTGTATGCTCCGGCCGCGCGCCTACCAGCCAATCAGCGTACAGCCGAACGAACGAACGAAAATTGCTAGTGACAGGGGGGAAGGAGGTTCAGGGGAAGAATAAAGGGAGGATTGAAGTGAATTTTAGGAGGAGAGAACAGATGCAGTGGCTAAACACCGCTTGCGTGAGGGGTTGAGGGGTGGGGGCAGCCGGGAGGCGACAAGACAAAGCCAGGCTGGCGTCAGGTCAAGCGTCAGGTGCGTGTTGGGTTGGGCAATGGATGTTCAGTGCTTGGGCGGCTTGATTGTGTTTTGGTTTCTTGTGTGGAGGAGATGTCTTTGTCTTCTTAGCTTGAGGTCGATTTTCTTCTCACTCTCCTCCTCCTTGTGTTTGGGTCTTGTTGTTCGTGTTCCTCGTGAGGTAGGTTCTCATAGGTGTGGAAGAGGTCAGAGAGGGTGAGGTTGACCACGCGGGCTTCAGCTCCACGGGCCACGTGGTGTTCTTGGTTCAGTGTGGTGGGCGTCTTCTCGAGAGTTTTCTTTTCAATTCAATTTCAATTTCAATTGTTTATTCCTTGATAGAGGAAGCGGGATCCTAGTGCTGTCACTAGGTACCCCTGTACAATGACACCAGAATCATCTTTTCTTGGTTTTTCTTTTCTGCTGGTTTTTTCTTTTCTTGGGAGCGTACGGCAAGGAGGGCCTCTTTGTAGCTCAGTTTCTTCTCGATGCGGGCCTTGGCTACCCTGCATTCCTCCTTCCATTTGGGGCAGTTCCGATCGGCGGAGGGGTGTGGGCCACCACAAGCAGCGCATTTTTTTTCTTCGTTGGGGCAGACCGTGTAGCGGTGTCCAGGGCTGCCACACATGGAGCAGGTGTCCTCCTGCGCCTCACACTTGTTTACAGTGTGTCCATAGTGCTGGCATTTGTAACACCGATTCGGTCTGCAGTAGGGCTTGACTGGCACAGTTACCCACGCCAGTTGAGCCTCCTCGGGTAAGGTGGAGTGGTGTCCGATGAGGGCAGTGGTGTCGGACAGCTTCTTTACAACTTGGAGTTGCCCCTGGAGGAGCTCACTTAGTTCTTCTTGGTCCATGTGGGCAATTTCGGCGTGGGAGATTACTCCCAGCTTCAAGTTGTCCCACATGTAGGCCATCATTTTGAATGGGATGCCGTTGATGTCAGGAATCTCCGCGAGCTGGGCGGGCATGCCCTTTTCGGCGAAGGTGATCCTGATGTCTCCATGGAGCTTTAGATGCTCCACCTTGGTGACCCCCACGATCCCATTAGCTTCAAAGAACTTCTGGAGAACTAGGAGATTTAGTTTCTTGGGGCAGGTCGGCGTGTCCGGACGAATCCGCGCCACGCTATCAAACTCGTAACCGTTCATGGTGAGAGAGGGTTGACGCCAGCTACGCCGAGAGACTAGGTCTATGCAGTGGACGTAGGGGTACGATCGCCGACCTAGTCTCGACCTTCAACCTCCAGCTCAGGATCAGAGTGTTTCACACCTTACGCTTAAGCCGCTGTGATTGGCCCTCTCGCTACTCTCACCCCAAATCCTGATCCTCGTAAATTGTATAAATACGGCCATGCCTGGCCAGGGAGACCAGCCAGCCAGCCTTTGTCGTGATTGGACCTCTCTTCTGATCCTTCACCGCCAAAGCAGCCAGCCTTCTTTCTACTGTTGACGACCTGACTACAACTCGACCTCTCTGTCTACCACTGGACTTCCCAGAAATCTTGTTTGGGACAACGCCCCTTGGGGGCTTCCGCCTTTGGAAACGACCACGACTGCCACCGGACTACCTCACGAGCGTTCAGGACTGTCAACCCTAGTTAGCCCTCCCCACGGGTAGAGTGAGTGACCCACACTCCTGCTGGAGTGGCAGCTATTGATTGGCGGTACTGACGTGGTTTGAGGTCTTTCTCTCTTGCTGAAATCCTTCCTTACTTACCCTGGCCGAGGCACCTACTTATATTTAAGTATTCGTGCTAGAGCCCCTCCAGTGGAGCACACCTCACAGTAGGTGGGATTGTGTGTGTCCGTTGGAGGTCGGGGGAACAAAGGCCAATCCGGCAGTGGAAAAACAGTGATAGTGCAGTTACACCACTGTCCGGGGGTCGCCTATAGGCACACTAAGAAGGGTCTTCAATAACCTTCTTTATCACCCACAATTATTATATGCTAGGAAGACACAAACAAATAAACCCATGGCTACCAAGGTTAGACTCAAGATTATAGACAAGAGAACAGCCCCTTCACGTTCTCAGATAACCGAAACAGCGTATGGTACACTCAGTGTACCCTTCACAAGGATTTTCTCGTCGAACGATGGATACACTCCAATATGCAGGGACTACAGGGATGCAGATACCATTCTGAGCCCTGAGGGAATGCAAGCCTTTGGAGACATAGGACTCCAGGTCATTATGCCACCAGAGGTTAAAGCAAAAAGATCAGTATTTGTACGTGGACTTGACTACGAATTTGGAAAGCACTCGGCACAAGAAATAAAAGAAGAACTAGAAATAAAAACAACTGGTTAAAAATCGAAGAAGTGGTAAAAATAAAGCAATACACACATTGCCTAAAGCTGAGATTCACTGACGCTTCAATGGCAGACAAGGCCCTGGAATCTGGAATCTTAGGGTTCAACATGTCAGTACTCCCTAAACAACTAGAAAGGGAGAAATACGTTAATATTCTCACCTGCTTTATCTGCTATGCACATGAATCTCATGCAACAAAAGACTGTCCTCAAAAGGAACTTAAAATATGCTCTGAATGTGCAGAAGAAGGCCATACCTTCCGGGACTGCAAGAATCAACCCAAAGCATGTATAAACTGTAAAAATCGGAAGGAACCAGGATAAAAGACCCACAGAACCCTAGCAATGGCCTGTCCATACAAAAAGAAAATAATAAACGAAAAAGTAGCAAAGGAAAAACAACAATAAGAACAGAAGGAGAATACAACATATGCTGCTATTGCAAAGAAAGTAGTTGAAGAAACAACACAACCACAGAATACCACCAAAATTGTACTGAGCGAAATACGAGACTACAAAGTGCTCATCTGCCTATTATACTCTCACATAATGAACATAGGGAACCCAGGCACGTTCGAAATAGAAATGAACAAAATGCTTGGAAGAAACAATCTCCCAACATTGAGTTTCCCAGCCAACCCAGCTTCCGGATCTGTGCTACAAGCGTCCTGCTTAACCAACCCAGAAGCACCACAGGAGACAGTCAACGCAGAAGAAAAAGGAGCAACGGAGCAAACACCAGCCGCAACAGTACACGAAACAAACGAAGCTGACAAGGCAAAGTCACAAATGATTGAAACTCCACCCAAAGTACAGCAGAGAGGCAGGACCTTCAAAATAACATCCAAAGAGAGACAGGAGCCATAAGGAAAGAAGTCACCACAGCAACCATGGATACCCAGGGAGAGGAAACGCTCCTGACTTTAGAATGTGCAGACGACTGTGAACTACAGCTTCACTGGTGTGACAAAATATTTATCCCTAATGAATGCAAAACGATGCCAGACATTATACAAGCCATAACGAAACAAGAACTAAAATGGACCTACTCTAACGAAAAATACTCTGAAGCACTAGTGGAAGCTTACCTGATAAACCAAAGGATTAAAATAAGGAGACACAACTTCAAAAAAGAAGAACAATGGAAATTCCAAAGAATTCTTAACGGACTGGTTCCGGACAAGAGATCGCCACCCGCGCAACAAACAAGAAACAAAAAATCAAAACACAATGAATAAAGATAAACCCAGAACACTTACCATCATACAACACAACGTCCACAACTGGGAAACAAATAAAAAGAACCTTGCAAACACATACCTCAGCATTGATCCGGACATAATTTTAATAAATAGTCACGGCAATTCAAATTCCAAGAAAATAAAAATATTTTTGATATGCAATCTACCAAAGAAATAAAACAGAAGAATTAAATGATGGCGTGGCCATTGCTGTAAAACACATACTCAAACATCAAATCATCGACGAATTCCAGGACGAACTCCTGGGAATCAAATTAACTACCACACTTGGAGAAATAGCAATAGCCACAGCATATTTACCGCCAAGACGGAACTACCTGCCGGCCCCAGACTTGATAAAACTATTGAACTACAACTGCCCAACATATATAATAGGAGATCTGAACCCAAGACATCCAATATTCGGCCACGGAAACAGGAACAGGATGGGCACTGCACCGTATACCATAATGAACACAGGGAAGCTGATCCACCGAGGACCACACTTCACCACATTCATTGGCAATAACAAAACAACAACCCCAGACAAAGTCTTCACCAATAACAAGGCATTCCTGAATTACCATATAAAACAAGGACCACTAACTACCAGTGACCACATTCCAATGATAATAAAACTATCCACAAGCCCAATCCAAGTACCCCACGTTTCCAAATGCAAAAAGCAGACTGGGAAGGCTACAGGAAGCAACTAGAACAAGTTAAGATTCCAGATCTCCGAGGCAAAACACTAGAAGATATTGACAACGAAACAGATACCCTTATACTTAACATCAAAAAGGCAATAGAGAACAACATACCAATCACAACATATCGAACGCTAAGCGAAGGAAATACAAATGAATTTTTTTTTTTTTTTGGGGGGGGGGGGGGGTGGGAGAGCGGTACCGCTCTTGCCTCGCAAGCGAGATGTCACGGGTTCGATTCCCGGGCCGGTGGAAGTTGTTTGGACATACTTCCTAGCCCCCATTAGACCCTGTTCACCTAGCAGTAAAGTAGGTACCTGTTGTAAATCGAAAGTTGCGAATTCGTATTCAGGGAGTTGTTGGAGCTTCCATTAACTTGATGACATAAACCATTGACTCTTCAGGCTTCTACGCCCTTGACTCTTCAGGCTTCTATGCCCTTGACTCTTCAGGCTTCTATACCCTTAACTCATGAGACATAAAGGCAAGCATGAACTTAACATGCTTCCCTGTTGGGCACTGTAAACGCTTCTGCGCTTCACCTTACACACGGATGTAGGGGGGTGCCCAATAAAAAAAAAATATGTTTTGAATAGTTATCTCATAGCTTCACACGAAGCCTCAGCACAGATCAGCTGCCTGCTTGGCCCTCAAAACACATCGTCTTAACACTATTTACTCCACACTCAAACATAGATCAAGCTTTCATCATCACTCACAATGGATCTTGAATGTTTCAGCTGTAAGCAGTTATGTGTCTCTTACAGTAACATATGTGCATTCATTCGTAGTTTTAAATATTCTACACCTGCATGGGATACGAGAGATTCTGAAATACACGCCAGAAAGCTGACCTCTCACAGTACCGTCTCAGGCATTAATGAAGCAGCAAGAAAACGGACTTCTTAGTAGGGGGACTCAAGAAAGAAGATATAGCTGCATGTTTTATGGGCTTTTAAGCGTAATATGAATCATCTGATTTTACGTTAACTAACATGTATGACTGTGGTCAGTACAAAGCTTCCCCCTCCCCAAAGAGTCATATCATGTTGTAGTATCTTACATGATTTAACTGGAGAAGAAGCCACATGCTGACTCTTACTCATGTGGTTTATTGTTGTTGTTGTCGTACAACGTGCCTCTCACATTCGTGATTACACAGGCCTAAGCACATTCTATCTTTGGTAAGAAGTAACATAATATATACTATATATATATAATTGATTTATAAAGGCAGCATATAAACATACACATATATAACACTATTTCTCCCTTTCAAAAAGAAAGCATGGCTGCTACAAATCCTAAATAAACAAAACTTACAAAATTACATATGGCAGGGAAGAAGGGAATAGAACACAAGAAATATAACTTCCTAACTAAACAGTTTTGAAAGGCCTGTTCACAATTCAAATAATAAGAGGTCTAATTTCATTACAGGTCTCCTAACTCTGTTTGATCTTCTAGGACTATTCCCCCCATCAAGTTTTACAGGAGTTTCTCCTGCACTCTGTGCATTATCAGTGACAGACGTATCACCACTACAGTCAGTTGACACAGTAAGTGGATGCTGGGAAACATCATCTTTGACCTTATTACGATGATGATCATCTGCAACTGTGTCAAATTTATCATCATGTTCTGGTGCTACATTTATCTCGTCGTGTGCCTGAATGATGTCAGTGACACCAGTTATCCACTTTGCATGTACAGTACCATAACCTTTAGCCATGTTCCTAACTCTCACCCTATCATTTACCTTGAACACTCTTTCACTGGAACTCTTATCACGATACATCTTTTGTTGAGCTTGTTTCCTCTCTACAACTTCAAACAGACTTGGCTTAACTAAACTTAATCTTGTTCTCAACTGTCTCTTCACCATTAACTCTGCAGGAGTACATCCTGTCACACTATGTGGTGTGGTTCTGTATCCGAGTAAGAAATTTGCTAGTCTGTGTCTCATTGACTTTCCAACAGTTCCTTGAATTACCTGCTTGGAAAGTGCTTCCTTTATAATTCTAACTGATCTCTCAGCTGCACCAAAAGAGGCAGGATGATAGGGTGGGGTCAGTACATGCTTTACAGTCTAGTCAGTCACCTGTTATACAGAGGGTTGGTGCTTGAGAGTCAGGACAAAGTGATTTGCTCCTGCCTCTCACAGCCTCTTTCAAACCCCTGAGTAACTAGCTCGGGACTTTCACAGACATATTTATCACACTCGTTTACTGTACACAGTGGCCTGTGAAAATCATGCTATGAGTAAGAGCTTCTGTTAATTCTCTAGGATTAACTTTCAAAATCTAATGGGTGTCAGAATGGCAGTGCATTGTGGGCGGAGCTTTTGATCACTGATCTTGTCCACCCAGGAGTATAGGTTAGATTTCAAATTTCTACAATTGACAAAAAAGGCGAAGATTAATGAGAATCTCAAATACAAAACTGACAATAATTTCAATACTCTCATCAGATTCTCTGGGGTTCACAGATCGAAAAGATATGACTTCAGTTTTGAATTGCTATCCCGTAAGTTCACGAAAACCATAAACTGATTTCAGGTGGTGGTTGGGGACTCAAAACACATCGTCTTAACACTATGTACTCTGTACATAAAGATATACAGAATGACACTTTCAACATATACAGTAGTTCCTTGCCATTCGCGAATTTGCGATTCGCGATTTCGACAATTCGCGGTAAGCAGCTGGTGTCATGGTCACGTTGACTGCTGAACTATTTAACTAATGATTCTTATTAAACTCCACCACCACAAAACATGAGTGAGTTAGCGACCCCTGAGAAGACATGTTTTTTCCCTATAGACGCTACACTTGAGTTCCCTCCCAGAGTCCCGCCTTTGTGAAGACAGTTATCAATGCGTTGTTATTCCACTTTCTCCTGGGAAGCTCAATCTTGAATTAGTCTGTGTATATCAACTCAAGTAATTCGCCAGACCTTTGTCAACTGAGGGTCATCTTTGAATGAGTAACAGTTAGTTTGTTTGTGATTACTGTCATTGCGTGAGTAGCGATCACTGGCAACTCAGGGGTATTTATACCCGTGCATCGCCAGGGAGAGCGCTCCCTGACCCTGCTCCAATGTTTCTCCAGGTATGTTTATGTGTAGCCATTCATTTAATTTAGTCAATTGTAGTGAATATCAGTGTTCACCAGTGTTCATGATTTAACAGTTGAATTGTCATTCACCCAGTGTAGAAGAAATATTACGTAAATACGTCTGTCGTCTAGACAAGAGAGTTGTTTGTGTTGTCATCCTTCCCAGACCGCTCCCTGACTCTGCTCCCATGTTACTCCAGATCCCATTGTGATTCTTGCATCGTTCAACAACGGCCTCGGATGTAGTAGATACCCAGCAGGGACCATATATGAAACGATGGCACAGATGCTGCCTGATTAATGTGCTTCACTGCTTCGTTGGGCCAGACCCCAGACTCGCCATGTGTCTGGCTACCACACAATAACAACGGTCGTGAGCCCCAGTGTTCTACCCTGGGTTACTCCTTGGAAGTATATGTCAACAGAGAGTGTTGTAAGATGTACTTTAGGGATAATTAGTTGGAAATAATTATCCCATGTTGGGTAGTGGACCCCTGTATATGCTAGTGTCATTATTAACGAGTATGTTGAGTAAAGTAATCTACAATGAGTGCCATGTACTATGTATTGTGAGTAGGGCCAAGGAACTGGTCCTATTATGCCAGGTAATGTAACACCAGTAATGTTGTGTGCAGTAAGAATGTAAGATCTGAGTAATTACTGTTGAGTAAAGAAATAAGAAAATAAGTAAATAAGAAAATGAATAAAGGAGAAAGTACTGAGTCTGCAATAAGCCCAGGAGTTGAGCCTGGTAGTTATATGATTAATACTATATCTTTTCCCCTTGGATTTCATATTAATAAATTTGTTCTTAGAGTACTTTAGGTGTATTCATTTCTCCCACAGTATTTTACCTTTATTTCCGTCCAAGTGACTTGATACCAGAATTACCATACCCATGTGCCTAGACCCTCGACCATGCTACCAAAAGAATGTCCATGCTACCAAAAGAATGTCCATGCTACCAAAAGAATGTCCATGCTACCAAAAGAATAGGTGATAGAACTAAGAGAAGTAAGTATGAGGGTGGTGTAGATACTGTGGGAACACGCGCCCTCACACTGGTGGCTATGGTGGCTAGCTTGCAAGCTTTTTCCCACAGCACAACGAGTCACCCCACGCAGCATCTCATGTTGTATTCTAAATACTTTAATGTTTCTGTTTGAAAATGGCCCCTAAAAGACTGACAAGTGTCAGTGCTAGTGATGCTAGTGGAGTGAAATGTAAAAGGCAGAAATCAGTGATGACCCTGACAAAGAAAGTTTTATTATTAGATAAGTTAAGAGAGGGGATGAGTACTGCTGAGGCTGGGCAGTTGTTTGGGATTGACATACAGTAGTGCACTAAAGTAGTATAAGTTGCTATTCGTGGTTTTGCCAATTCGCGCCATTTCTTGGAACCTAACCCTCGCGAATGGCAAGGGTTTATTGTACTCAATATTTATTATTTACTGTCTGAATTTATTTACTGTCTAGGTGTTTTGATTATTTTCCATCCCAAGCAATAGTTATCTTGGCAAATTTTGTGAAATTTTCGTGTATATATTGATGCATTAATTATGTAAGAATTTTCTGGAATGTATTGCCCTTGAAATGGTGATGGGAATGATCGCGGTGACGAAACGGGTATAAGCAGTGATGACGAAACGGGTTGGTGACGAAATGGGCACGCCCCATATCAGCACATCAGCTGTGAGTATAGTTGCTCCACTCACATCATATAACAAACTCAAATGCCAAGTACACAGGCTGGCAATCACATTGTGGGCGAAGCTTCTCACCACAACATCCGTTCTACACTTCAAAACTTTCTTGCAGTCGAGTTCTGCTATCAAGATAAATGAGTTTCTGAAATACAAAAATTACAATAATTTCAATACGCTCATCTGATTATCTGTGTTCTGTTAACTAAGGAAATACAACTTCATTTTTTAATAGTAGTCTCATAGCTTCACACGAAGCCCCAGCACAGATCAGCTACTTGCTTGGCCCTCAAAAAAAAAAAAAAAAAAGACTACCCTCCCAGCCACACACGGACCTGGGAGGGCTCACAATTCCACCACAGTAAAAAAAAAAACAAAAAAAAAAAACGCAGTAAGAAGTATAATAAGCGGTACCATATAGATACACCAATATTAATACAAAGGTCTGACGACCCGAGGGAGCAAAACAAAGATACAAAAACAAAAAACATTCTTTCCACTCCTACTATACTTCAGTTTCACCACTTTTCTTCAATCCCTAATAATCTTCTTTCACCTCTTAACTCATGACTCCAATGCAATACATCGTCTTAACACTATTTACTCAACGCACAAACATAGATGAAGATTTCATCATCACTCACAATGGATCTTGAATGTTTCAGCTGTAAGCAGGTATGTGTCTCTTACAGTAACATATGTGCATTCATTCGTAATTTTTAATATTCTACACCAACATGGGATACAAGAGATTCTGAAACATGCCAGAAAGCGGACGTCTCACGGACCTCATGGTACAGTCTCAGTATTCAAGGAAGCAAAAGGAAAACGGACGTCTGAGTAGGGGGACTCAAGAAAGAAGTTATAACTACATGTTTTATGGGCGTAATATGAATCATCTGATTTTACGTTAACTAACATGTATGACTGTGGTCGGTATACCAGCACAGTTATCAGAGTTTTCTTCTTTAGTAGTAAAAGCCGTGGTCCGTGGAACACCAGTCAACAAACGTAACAGATCTGTAAGCCGACGAGTGGTGAAGAGGATAAAGTAAGTGTGAGCTTTAAGCCTAAGCTTGACCAGCATGTTCAAGGTTATACCAAAGAAATGTACATGCCCCGTAGTTTACCAAGAGTGTGTAACAGCACAGGTGACGTGGAAAACCATAAACTAAGGTTATCAGCACTTTGAGGCAGCATTTAAGATGCAGCTCATATAGACGCTGGTGTCTGTATTGCCCATCCATGATAGAATTCAACTCACTTATTTTAGTGATTATGTGACTTTTGTTATGAACGTTGTGTATGTAAACTGTCTATGAAAATTTACCGAAATATGAATTAAAACGGATACCTGTCGAGTTAAAAATATACTTTAGTTGCCCTAAAACACAACAAAGAATAGATTGATAATGCGTTTTCTACAATAAGTTGCCAGTAGAAACTAAAGAATAATTCACAGTTGGGTGTCCTAGCTGGTCTTATACTGCCTTCAGTATCAGTCCAACAGTGACTTAAACAAGTGTTACGAACCCCTCCACCCAGCACTACGAACCACGCCATCTATTGTCTTGATCTACCTACCCAGCACCACGAGCAACGCCATCTAGGGACGAGACACGAGTATGACTCGTCTTAGTTAACACTCCGGGATTTCCCTTCTCCATATCCTGGTTGTTGCGTCACCGCCTCAAAGTCTTCTTCGTCAGCTCCAATTCGAGGAGAGGGTAGTACACTTTGGGAAGTGACCACAGGATAACCTATCCTGGAAACCTACGGCACAGTGACTACCTACCGTCTTCTACAATACTCAGCCTTGCTCGTCAGCCATCTCAGCTCCTCGCTTAAGTATTTGTAATCTTGTATTGCCTCTCCCACCTCCACATTGCTTCACTATTGTTTTATGTTTTATTATTATGTATATACTGTTAATGTTTAGGTTAAGTTTGGTTAAGGGTAGTTTATAAGCTGAATATTTTGTTAAGGGATTTATGGTACTTTATTATACACAACGAAAACTCGCATCCTTTGTCTACCCTTTTCTAGTCCGATTGTCTTTGTTTTTTTTTGTTGTTACCTGTTGGGATCTGGGTAGACGTTTAACTATATTCTAAATCCCCAACTCGTAACAAATGGCGACCGTGACAGGACCCGAACTTAAGTACCATATTCCTTCCTCCCTTGTTACTCAGTGTTAATTACCCCTCCCAGTCACTTCTGTTCACAATTGCTTTTCGGTGGTTTAAAGTTTCCTTCATATGTGTGTGCATATATTGGTATTATCGTGCAGTAAGAGTGACAGACGTAGGATAATAGGTTCCAAGTGTCATAAGGCTTACCTGTTATTACACGTGGCAGTCGTGTGGTAAGTCTTATCGAGTGTAGGGAAGAATCTGGATCTGTTTAATGCCGTACCCTCACTCCAGAGTAGGCTGTTCCATAGTCACTAGTTTAGGGTGAAGTGATATCTTGGGACGCCCCGCTCTACCAGGACCCCATAAATATAAAGCCTCCATTATTGTTCTTCTCATTATCTCATTCAGGGTTGTTAATCCGGATCTTATATAAATGCCGTAATACGCCCTTCCTCTTTCAAGTATATCAGGGTTGTTAATCCGGATCTTAATATTACTCCCGTAATACACCCTTCCTGTTTACTCAGGGTTGTTAATCCGGATCTTAATATTAATCCCGTGTTGTCTAGTGGCTAGGATACGCGGCTCTCACCCGCGAGGCCCGGGTTCGATTCCCGGCACGGGAACCATGTGTTACGAACCCCTCCACCCAGCACTACGAACCACGCCATCTATTGTCTTGATCTACCTACCCAGCACCACGAGCAACGCCATCTAGGGACGAGACACGAGTATGACTCGTCTTAGTTAACACTCCGGGATTTCCCTTCTCCATATCCTGGTTGTTGCGTCACCGCCTCAAAGTCTTCTTCGTCAGCTCCAATTCGAGGAGAGGGTAGTACACTTTGGGAAGTGACCACAGGATAACCTATCCTGGAAACCTACGGCACAGTGACTACCTACCGTCTTCTACAATACTCAGCCTTGCTCGTCAGCCATCTCAGCTCCTCGCTTAAGTATTTGTAATCTTGTATTGCCTCTCCCACCTCCACATTGCTTCACTATTGTTTTATGTTTTATTATTATGTATATACTGTTAATGTTTAGGTTAAGTTTGGTTAAGGGTAGTTTATAAGCTGAATATTTTGTTAAGGGATTTATGGTACTTTATTATACACAACGAAAACTCGCATCCTTTGTCTACCCTTTTCTAGTCCGATTGTCTTTGTTTTTTTTTGTTGTTACCTGTTGGGATCTGGGTAGACGTTTAACTATATTCTAAATCCCCAACTCGTAACAAATGGCGACCGTGACAGGACCCGAACTTAAGTACCATATTCCTTCCTCCCTTGTTACTCAGTGTTAATTACCCCTCCCAGTCACTTCTGTTCACAATTGCTTTTCGGTGGTTTAAAGTTTCCTTCATATGTGTGTGCATATATTGGTATTATCGTGCAGTAAGAGTGACAGACGTAGGATAATAGGTTCCAAGTGTCATAAGGCTTACCTGTTATTACACGTGGCAGTCGTGTGGTAAGTCTTATCGAGTGTAGGGAAGAATCTGGATCTGTTTAATGCCGTACCCTCACTCCAGAGTAGGCTGTTCCATAGTCACTAGTTTAGGGTGAAGTGATATCTTGGGACGCCCCGCTCTACCAGGACCCCATAAATATAAAGCCTCCATTATTGTTCTTCTCATTATCTCATTCAGGGTTGTTAATCCGGATCTTATATAAATGCCGTAATACGCCCTTCCTCTTTCAAGTATATCAGGGTTGTTAATCCGGATCTTAATATTACTCCCGTAATACACCCTTCCTGTTTACTCAGGGTTGTTAATCCGGATCTTAATATTAATCCCGTGTTGTCTAGTGGCTAGGATACGCGGCTCTCACCCGCGAGGCCCGGGTTCGATTCCCGGCACGGGAACCATGTGTTACGAACCCCTCCACCCAGCACTACGAACCACGCCATCTATTGTCTTGATCTACCTACCCAGCACCACGAGCAACGCCATCTAGGGACGAGACACGAGTATGACTCGTCTTAGTTAACACTCCGGGATTTCCCTTCTCCATATCCTGGTTGTTGCGTCACCGCCTCAAAGTCTTCTTTGTCAGCTCCAATTCGAGGAGAGGGTAGTACACTTTGGGAAGTGACCACAGGATAACCTATCCTGGAATCCTACGGCACAGTGACTACCTACCGTCTTCTACAATACTCAGCCTTGCTCGTCAGCCATCTCAGCTCCTCACTTAAGTATTTGTAATCTTGTATTGCCTCTCCCACCTCCACATTGCTTCACTATTGTTTTATGTTTTATTATTATGTATATACTGTTAATGTTTAGGTTAAGTTTGGTTAAGGGTAATTTATAAGCTGAATATTTTGTTAAGGGATTTATGGTACTTTATTATACACAACGAAAACTCGCATCCTTTGTCTACCCTTTTATAGTCCGATTGTCTTTGTTTTTTTTTTGTTGTTACCTGTTGGGATCTGGGTAGACGTATAACTATATTCTAAATCCCCAACTCGTAACACAAGTTACACGGACTCTTAGATGCAGATGATCTTGTTCTTTAGAGGAGATTAAATGGAGGTTGTCTATTAAGGCTCTTAAGCTCCTTTGGTTTGGTAAGCTACAGTTTGGGGATCTGTAGGTACACCTGACAATAAGTAAGTCCCCTCCCTTGAATTTAATTTTATACCACTTGGATTCTTCAAAAACATCCTCTCTATGTACCCTCTCCTGGCTGGCTCTAAGGTCTTGCCTAGCATAGATAACCACACCCCTCTTGCATTACGTATACCTGCCTGGTACAGTAAGTCTCTAAGGCGGAGGATGTCTCACTTGTCTTTACCAAATTACGTTGAAAGTCTCTCTCTGAGGGTCGTCACAGGGCGAGTCATTAACCATTATATATCACCAATTACTCATACCTGGTAATTTAGGTGTTAGTCTGGCACGATTCCCTCAGTCATGATGGCCTCTTGGTCTTGTGTTAAATTTTTTTCCCTCAAGACATGATAGATTGAAATAATAACATCTTAAGGCATATCAAGGCGTGGATGAGATCGATGCTTGCTCTGTGGATTCCCTGAAGCAAATGTCCTCTACTGTGAAACAAATTTATTCCAATGACCAACCACTCGGTGAGATAATAGATAATAGATAAAATAAATAAATAAATAAACCAGTAGAAGAAAAACTTTGTACATAATTAAGAGGATCGAAGGTTACATAAAAACAATAGATTTAGAATCCCACTTACTCATATATAACTAATTCTTCCCTGTCAATAAGGATTTTTGGAGTTCAATTATGAACACAAGAATAAAAATATAGCGAATAAGACATTTAATCTGAGGTAATTTACTAAAACTTAAAAGTCGAGTTGTCATTATAAGCAGAGTAATAGAACCGCCCTCTGTTGATACTTTGAAAATATTAGAGACTAGCTAAAGAGAGAATGAACATATATATAAAAGAGCTTTGAATCCGTTTGTGGACAGGTAGTGTGTAAACTTCAACGGGAATGAACTTACAGCCAAACTTCGTGTTCTGATGTATAGTATAAGCTTACGATGACTTGGTTCGAGTCGACTTTCTGTTTGACGTTGTTAGTATACCTGCAGTGTCTATGTGCGTACATTGTTTATATAATAAATTCCCTGGTCTAGCGGTTACCATAAACGAACACCATTGTTGACAGCGAGCGATCATTCGTCTGGCGTATAGAGAGGCATTGTTAAGATGATCGTCAGACGCTGTTGGTCGCTCGGGCTGACGCTGTGTTTAAGGCAAGAATAAATGTGTGTGTGTGAAACACTTATTGGGAACAATTCTTACAGGGGATTAATAGAACAACCACACTAGCAGAAGTGTGGAACAAAATTAGAGCCATTACCAAGTCACCCACCCCAGTCCAACTTCATCACAGCCCTGCAGAATATGCTGACATGCTATTAGACCAATGGTCTAGTGTGTCACAAATCACTTTCCTGCCTCCTGACATACAGCAATATCTTAAAACTACACGCATTAATAGGGGTTTCAATGTTGCAATTGTCTGTTCCTCACCAGACCTTACCGACCAGTTTTCTATAACGCACCACGAACTAATAACAGCACTAATAAAAGGTGAATCATCCTCCCCTGGTGAGGATGCCATAACCTATAACACCATGAAATTGTTGAATGAGGTCCCTAACCATCCACTGTTTGACCTGTATCAAATGAGCCTCACACAGGGTATTCTGTCTAAGACATGGACTCATGGAAACATATTACCAATCCCTAAAGCTAACTCTCCAAACTTTAGGCCCATTTCACTCACATCCTTTATATGTAAAGTCCTTGAAAGAGTTGTTCTCAACCATCTCATGTTTCAAGTCAAAGACAAACTGGCCCCTAATCTGTATGGGTTCATGACCGGGCACAGCACACAGACATGCTTTGCAGAATATCTTGTCCACTTAAAAGATAAGACACAAACAGCCTTCATAGACCTTAAATCAGCCTTTGATGCAGCTAATAGAGACATTATACTTGAGCAACTAGCTAATTTTGGCATCCAAGGTAACCTCCTGACATGGATAAAGAGTTATCTGTCCAACAGGTATGCCAGTGTTCTGTTTAGGGGAGTCAAGAGTACCAGAAAGAGAGCATTTGAGCTTGGCATGCCTCAGGGAGGAGTGTTAAGTCCTAAGCTCTTTAATATGCTGATGCACATGCTTATTGCTGACATTCCAGTTCAGCCAAACGAGGCTGTAATAAGCTATGCTGATGATATCTGCATTATGACACAGACCAAGCTCAGGCTTCAAGTCTTGCTGGATGTATTTGCTTGGAGGACTGTGGAATGTGGTCTCATAATATCTGTTGACAAGACGAGGGTCCTCAATCCTCGTCCTGCTCTCCCTCTGCCTCTTGACTTTAACATTAACAGCATGCCCTTGGAACTATGTAGCTCTTATAAATATCTTGGAATTTGTGTGAATGATGCAAACTTTGTCGGCAACCTTCGTGCCAAACTAATGCAAGGCATTAAACCCCTCAGAACCCTTGTTGGCAAGGGCTATGGAATTAACATCACCTATGCTCGTACTTTCTATCTTCACTTCATTCGTTCTGTAGTTGACTATCATGCTCTCCATCTTGTGACTATTCCGCCTAAACAACTCAACAGCCTTGAGGCAGTGCAAAATGAAGCCATGTGCATTATTCTAGGATGCCCCAAATCAACCAGAATTGGAAACATGAGGAAAGAGCTCGGACTGCTCTTCCTATCTGAGAGAATAGCTCTACTTAATGTCATGTTTTGTGTCAAAGTTTTGAAGAACAATGGTCCCCAAACTACAGCTCAAACTGAGTTGATGTTCTATCTAAGTAATTCCCCACTATCTCGCTAACCTTCCACAAAAGACTCTCTTTGGGGCATGGCTTCATAAAAGTGTTACAGATCTCTTGAAACTGAATGTCCCAATCACCCCAGACGAACCCATTAATGCCATTTCTCCTTGGCTGGATATATCAGTTCCTATTATTTACACTCCTGTTGGTAGTAAGCAAATGTTTAACACCGATGTGATGAGATGTGTCACACTAGAAACTATTAACAGACACATAGAGAGTATTAAATCAAGTGAATGTTATGCTTTTACTGATGGTTCTGTGCAGACAAACACAGGTAGAACAGGCTGTGCAATTGTAATATATAAAGAAAAAGAGATGATAGTGTCAAACAAGCAAAGGCTGAACAACTGGGCCAGCACAACACAAACTGAACTAACTGGAATCTACTTAGCTACAGACAGATTACCTAAAAGAAAATGGAGGTGGGGTGACATTTTGTGACTCTCAAAGTGTTTTTAAATCAATGAACAGCCCGTCAAGCACTATGTCTAAAGTTGTATGTGATATTAAAAGAAATGTGATAACTGCCAATGAGAACAACTCTCGTATCGAATTTGTGTGGATTCCGTCCCATGTTGGAATTAGGTATCATGACCGTGCTGATAGACTGGCCAATGAGGCATGTACGAAAAGAAAATGTTGACCGTGACCTTGGCCTGTCCAATGCTGTACTTAAGAAAAACATTCAAGTCAGAATCATGAACTCTGATCTATAAGAACTGAAAAATGCAGAGAGACCTGACAGTTGTAGCATTAGTAAATATGAAAAATTTTGTGACGAGAGGTACCGGTATGGTCAGCATAAGGACAGAACCAGACAATGTAATGTAGTCGTGGCCAGAATTAGACTAGGATACAGACACATCTGGCAAGTTAGTAACGCTGTACCCATACCGGAACACTCAGCATGTAAACTTTGTGATAAACCTTTAAAGCATACACCTGAACACTATATTATTGAATTTGACACTGTCAAAGACTTCAGGCCACCTGGCTTATTGTATCATGAACTTTGTAATTACTACATTGAATCGGGGGTGCTTGAGGACATTCTTGCTGTTTATCCCAAATTTGCTAGCCCACACTGATTAGTCTTCAATTAGAATATGACTCCAATGTATATGAACCACTGTCTTACATGGCAGTGAACAGTGACATCACCCCCATGACTCTGACCTATATATACTGCTAATTAATATGATGCATTTCTTTGTGTACGAACCTCTGTCCTGCATGGCAGTGAACAGTGACATCACCCCCATGACTCTGACCTATATATACTGCTAATTAATATGATGCATTTCTTTGTGTATGAACCTCTGTCCTGCATGGCAGTGAGAAGTGATACCACCCTCAGTGTCAAGACCTGACTGAATTACTCAGAATAGGCAAACTGTACTACAAGCTTTGTCAATAAATTTGTTAAACTAAAAAAAAAACAACCATGCACAGACGACCAACAATTACCAAAATTTAGCGGTGCATGACGACACTCTGAGGGGACTACCAGGGGTTGAGGCTACATGAGGGGTCATCAACTGAGAATTAATGGAAGATTACTCTCTGGGTCACCTGTTTAATTAGGAACCGGGTGATGAGGGCAGGCATATTACTGTCAACACTGAATTTATGAAGTGGACACGGGGAGGGAGGTGATGAGTAGAGGGAGGAGAAGAAGGAAGAGGCGAGTAGATGAAGGAGGCGGTGTTGGAGTAAGAGAAGGTGAAGGGGGAGGAGGTATTGGAGAAGGAGAGGTGAAGAAGGAGGCGAGATGAAAGAGGAAGAGTTAAAGAAGGAAGAGAGGAGGCGAAGGAGGAGGAGAGATAAAGGAGGAGCAGTTGAAGAAGGAAACAAGGAAGAGAAGGGAAAAGGGAGTAAAACAGGAGGAACGCCAGATTAAGACGCAGAAACTATATAAGATGTAATGACGCAGCGCCAGAAGCAACTGATACTAGAGGGATCGCGTGTGTAAAGACTGTCTCCCTGAAAATGTAGAAATATCCATTTTTTTTGTAGCTGTATGTATATCTTACGTATATATATATATGTTTATCGCAGTTAAATGTATATCTTACGTTTATTTAATAATTTTCTCGGAGTTGAAGGTTGAAGTTAGCTACGCGATGTCTTGTGAATGTCGATCGTAATAATTGATGAAGGTGACGACTTGCAACATAAAAGAATACATTATTTCTCTTGACGAAGATATTGCGTAGTTTTTAGGGGTCGTAATTGAAAGTATACCCTCTAATATAGCCCCATGCTGCGTGCTGTGTTATATAGGGTGATGAGGCGTAGTTGGACATGGTGCAATGGTAAATCTAGACGCTGATGGCAAGTGTGTGATGGGGAATTGAGATTGATAGTGAATTTAAACATTAATGGTGATTCTGGATTTGGTGATGCGTTTAAGCGTTGATGGTGAGTATGGTGATGCGTTTAAGCGTTAATGGTAAGTATGGTGATGCGTTTAAGCGTTAATGGTAAGTATGGTGATGCGTTTAAGCGTTTATGGTGAATATGGTGATGCATCTAAGCGTTGATGGTGAGGGTGGTGATGCGTTTAAACGTCGATGGTGACGATAGTGACTCCGATAGTAAGAACACAATTAAGAACAAGTACAAAATATACAGCTAGAACAACGTAATAACAAGAACACATTCAAAAGAACATGACAACAACAAGGTAAAGAACACGAGAACAGCAAAAGAACAAGAACAGAATAACTTGATAATAAAATCACAAAGAACAAAAAAGAACAAAAACACAAAGACAAGAACAAGGAAAAATTAAAGAACAAAAAAAAAGAACCACAATAACAAGAATATTAATATACATGTCAAGGACAATAACACCAAGAAGAACATTAAAAACAACGTAATTATTTAAATGAACGAGAACAGGATAAAGTTAAATCTAGAACAACACATGAACACAATAGCAAGAACAAACGCAATGGAACACGAGAAAAAAACACAAAAACAAATACACAAACACACTGGAACAAGAAAACAAACACACAAACACACTGGAACATGAAAAACAAACACACAAACGCAAGAACGAAAACAAACACACTGGAAAAAGAAAACAAACGCACAAACACACTGGAGCATGAAAAACAAACACACAAACGCAAGAACGAAAACAAACACACAAACACAAGAACAAGAAAAACAAAAACACATTAAATAAACACACTGGAACACGAGAACAAACACAATGGAACAAGAGAACAAACACACAAACACATGAATCAAACACGAACACAAAAACATACACACACACACTGGAACACAAGAACAAATACACAAACACAAGAACAAACACATACACACAAACAGGATATATATAAAACACCGATTAAATCTACGTTACCTGTACAGACACCTTGTACTGGATGTCACCTGTGTAATTAAGGTCTTGTTGCCCTCAGGTAGATAATCTTCAGTGTGCTTGTGTGTTATTTTGTTAAGTGACTAAAATAAGAAGTGTATTGTAAGGGAACAGCATCTATCTGAAGGAGGGAGGGAAGGAGGGAGAGAGGGAGGGAGGGAGAGAGGGAGGGAGGGAGAGAGGGAAAGGAGGGAGGGAAGGAGGGAGGGAGGGAGAGCGGGAGGGAAGGAAGAGAATGAGAGAGGGGTTGAAGAGGCGGAGGAGGAGGAGGAGGAGAAGAGGGCTGAGGAAACGTGTGTGTGTGTGTGTGTGTGTGTGTGTGGAGGGAGAATGTTGTGGGGGAAGGAGTGGGGGAGATGGAAGGAAGGAGGGTAGGTGAGAGGGTGAGAGAGTTTAACTTAGACCCGCCCTCTTTTGATCACAGCCCCGCCCCCTTCTACCTGCGTGGCGCATCATAACAGTGCCATCTTCCTCTCCCCCTGACCCCCCCCCCTATCCCTCCTCCCTCCTCCTTCCTCTCCCCTTCCCCCTCTACCTCTACACTTGCTTCTTAAATACCAAATAAAAAGTGTAACAGAGGGGAGAAAAAAATGCAAATAGTTCAAAGGAGGGATATAGGTTCTCCCCTTCTCCCCTTTTGTTATAAACAGTTGTCGAAGAAAAATTGTATTCTCAAAATGGTCAATGTGTGTGAGGGAGAGAGGTAGGAGTGGGGGGGAGGGGGGTAGGAGTGAGGGAGGGAGGTAGGTAGGGAGGGAGAGAGGGTATAGGAGTGAGGGAGGGAAGGGAAGAGGGTAGGAAGGAGGGAGTGAGGTAGGGAGGGAGGGAGGTGTGGCAGTATAGAAGCGCCTGCGTGATGCCAGCGCCGCTCTCCTCGGCTTGACATGTCTGTCCACTGGGTCGATGCTTCCAACTGTTTTTGCTCATCCACATTTTAGGTTGATGAACGCCAACTGGAAGCTGTCTGTGATCTCCCAAATAGTACCATAAGACTAAAATATAATCACTATAGAAGGAAGAGGAGGAGGAGCAGGAAGAAGAAGAGGAGGAGGAGTAGGAAGAAGAGTAAAAAGAGAAAGAGGAGGAGGAGGAGGAGGAGGATGGTGGTTATGATGGTGGTAGTGGTGAATGGAAGGGTAAAATTGATTACGTATATCTGAGTAGAGGCAAAGGTGTGTGTGTGTGTGTGTGTGTGTAAATCTGAGATAGAAATATAAACATTGGTAATTTATAGAGGGAAGTTAATGTGATCGGCTCTTGTCTTTTCCTTTGTCGACGATGAGGCCATTGTGAGAGAGAGAGAGAAAGAGAGAGAGAGAGAGAGAGAGAGAGAGAGAGAGACTATAGGTGCAAGCTTACTATTCTTGATGTCTAACCTAACCTAACCTAACCAAATACCCCATCTCTACTCCTCAACTTATTACAACTTCACTCAACAAACTGCACACAACATAACAAATATAGTAATTTCACTACGAACACCTGAAATGAAGTCAGGTGTTAATGAAGACTTACACCTGGATGTACAAACTCTTATACCTGTGGGAACTTCACACACACACACACACACACACACACACACACACACACGCACACGCACACACACACGCGCGCGCGCTGGCACTGACTGGGGACTTGGTGTCGTCATTCACAGCTGTCCAATGATACCAGCTTATTCGTCTTTGTTTAATATTAAAACAAGTAAAACCTTAATCCAATCCTGTGTTTAGTACGGTGATAACAAGGACAGCTTAATCCTCTCTTGTGCTTAGTATGGTGATAACAAGGACAGCTTAATCCAATCTTGTGTTTAGTATGGTGATAACAAGGACAGCTTAATCCAATCTTGTGTTTAGTACGGTGATAACAAGGACAGCTTAATCCTCTCTTGTGTTTAGTACGGTGATAACAAGGACAGCTTAATCCAATCTTGTGTTTAGTACGGTGATAACAAGGACAGCTTAATCCTCTCTTGTGCTTAGTACGGTGATAACAAGGACAGCTTAATCCAATCTTGTGTTTAGTATGGTGATAACAAGGACAGCTTAATCCTCTCTTGTGCTTAGTACGGTGATAACAAGGACAGCTTAATCCTCTCTTGTGCTTAGTACGGTGATAACAAGGACAGCTTAATCCAATCTTGTGTTTAGTATGGTGATAACAAGGACAGCTTAATCCTCTCTTGTGCTTAGTACGGTGATAACAAGGACAGCTTAATCCTCTCTTGTGCTTAGTACGGTGATAACAAGGACAGCTTAATCCAATCTTGTGTTTAGTATGGTGATAACAAGGACAGCTTAATCCAATCTTGTGTTTAGTATGGTGATAACAAGGACAGCTTAATCCTCTCTTGTGCTTAGTACGGTGATAACAAGGACAGCTTAATCCTCTCTTGTGCTTAGTACGGTGATAACAAGGACAGCTTAATCCAATCTTGTGTTTAGTATGGTGATAACAAGGACAGCTTAATCCTCTCTTGTGCTTAGTACGGTGATAACAAGGACAGCTTAATCCTCTCTTGTGCTTAGTACGGTGATAACAAGGACAGCTTAATCCAATCTTGTGTTTAGTATGGTGATAACAAGGACAGCTTAATCCAATCTTGTGTTTAGTATGGTGATAACAAGGACAGCTTAATCCAATCTTGTGTTTAGTATGGTGATAACAAGGACAGCTTTATCCAATCTTGTGCTTAGTATGGTGATAACAAGGACAGCTTATCCTCCCTTGTTTAGGGCCAAGATCACAAGCAATAACCTTCACCTTGTGTTAAGATACCAAGATCACAACTGTTATCGTCTTGTGTTAAGGGCCAAGATAACATTACTAAGCTGAGACAAAAGAGGTGATACGTACCACCTGGGCGACAACAGCAGTCACTAATTTCTACCTTAATATTTTGTTTACATAGTCTGATCCTCCTCCTCCTCCTCCTCCTCCTACTCCTCCTCCACCTCCTACTCCTCCTCCTCCTCCTCCTCCTCCCCTCTTCCTTTTTGTCCTCTTCTTCGTTCTCCTCCTCCACTCCCCTCCTCTTTCTTTTCCATCTCTTCTTCCTCTACCTCTTTCCTCCTTCTCTCACTCAAACTCCTCTCCCTCCTCTTCTCCCTCCTCTTCCCCCACTATCTCCTCTTAACCTAACCTAACCTAACCTAACCGACTATAGGAGGTTAGGTTAGGTTAGGTTATACAGTGATATCCTATTACAGTAATAAAATCGATAGTTACAGTATAGTGTGCAATGGTAGAGTAATGCAGTAATACAGGGGTACAACGAATAAATCATACAGAAATACAGACTGCAGAGGCTTCAGAGGATGTGTGGAGATCTGCTGAGACATACTAGGGAGGAGGAGGAGGAGGAGGAGAAGGAGGAGGAGGAGGAGGAGGAGGAGGTTGAGGAGGAGGAAGAAGAGGTGAACGAAGAGCAGGAGGAAGAGGAAGAGAATAAAGAAGAATAGGAGAAACAGGACACATAAGAGAAACAGATAAACGAAAAGAAAAAGGTGGAGGAAAAACAATAATATATATATATAAGCTAATACAAACTTTAATAAATAACATAAAAACGAAAAACAATTGATTTTTTTTAAGTTTAAAATTTTCAACTTTAATATCATGTAGATCTGATATTATTGTACCCCAGCGGCCCGTCTCTGTGTCTTGGTAAACATATTCTCAATCGAGTACAATGATGCGAGGATATAAATACTAGTAATTCCCTTTAATTGCTGTAAAAAAAAAAAAATCTATTGACTTCGTTTTCAATTCTAAGTCGATACACAAAGTTGAGGATTTTCCCCCGATTGTATCATAAAAAAACAAATGACTGTAGCTGAAAGTCTTATAAAAGGATGTTCTATAATGTTCTCTGTCTGTCTGTCTGTTTGTGTGTCTGTCTGTGCTTCTCTTTCTCTCTCTCTCTCTGTCTCTCATTTTTTATCCGTCTCTCTGATTGGATGGAGATTGTTTAGCCGAGTCTCTGTATCCTGACTCTGATTGGCTAGAGGTCGCGTGTACCTTTTACCTGATTGGTTCTTACGCTATTACAAGGGGACCCAGGAAACATGTTGTTGTTGTTGTTGTTGTTGTTGTCTGGTTTGGTTTAGATTGTCCAAGTGGTTTGTTGTGGTGTCTATCTCTCTCTCTCTCTCTTTTTCTCTATTTTTCTTTACCCCTATCTTTATCTCTCTCCCTCTCTATTTGTTTCTCTCTTTTGATAAATTTTCCCCCCAAAACATCTTTAACTCAAAAAGGCATTGATTTTTGGCTATTAGAAACGATAATATATAAAGTTTTGTGAATGTTTAAATTAAAAAAACAACACGTATTTTAGATGAAAGCATTATGGTAAAATATATCTGTGTTGTAAAATCATATGTTCATTATTAATTATCTAAAAAAAATAATTACTAGCCAAAATATATTATAAATAGCGGTCGTAGTTTCTGGAGTTGGCGCGAAATAGCGTACACTCGTTGCTGGTAGAGCTATTCACTGCGCTATTTCGAACAAGGATTACATTAAAACAATCTGTTTATTCGAGCTGTAAAATGCTTGAATTAATTTATTTATGGAATACACGATAATGGCCATTTAGAATTCTGAAAATGCTGCAGTGATGAGTTATTTAATGCCAGTAAATGTTGAATATGTTTTTTTTATGTCATTTCTGAACGCGGCCGACGACAAGTTCTGAAATATTTCGTTGATGATTTTTTTTCTGACGATGATGATGATGATGATGACATGACGTGTTTCTGCATATCAGCTACACGTCACGTTAAACACACACACACACTTTCACCCACACGCTCCTTCCTCCACACACTCACCTTCTCACACCCTCACACACTCCTTCCCTCCCTCCCTCACTCCGTCTCTCACTCAACCATACACAATTGGCATTTACTCCCATCTTTCTACAAGTGACATAATAAAAACAGAGGTTAATGGCGCGTGTGCAGGAGCCTCTATGGGTCATAGTATTGTGTTGTCATCTTAGGCTAGACTTGTATTAGTGGCGGCGTCTTTAAAGGGGATATACTTGATCAACTTAAAGGTACACGTGAAAATTACCCTTTACTCCCCCCCCCCCCCTCCTCTCCTCCCCCCCAGTTTATGTCATCTGATGATTAAATATCCTAATTATAACCTAACCTAATCTGACATGCTCTAACCTAACCTAACCTAACCTATGGAGGGTTATTGAGACCTTGAATTGTCCGAGAATCGCAGACACTCACTCGCTCACTCACTCACTCACACACACGCACACACACGCACACACACACACACTGTCTCTCTGTCTCTCTGTCTCCTGTTGTGTTAAAGTTAGTTACCATCATCCTCATCTTTAAAGTGGTGAGAGGGATTTTTCCTTTTCTAATTCCCTTTAGGAACTATCTCCCTCTCTCTTCCCCCCCCCCCCCACTCGGCTGTCGTGTCATTAAGGAATGGCCCGATAATAATAATGGAGCACATAATCTATCAAAATCATATCCCACGCCGACAAAAGCTTCTTTGAATAGAACTGTGTCTTGATTAAATCGGGATTAGTTCACAAGGGGCCGTTCGGAGTCACCCACGATCAGTCACTTACATCATACTCCTTCTACTGACCATACAACAATGTGTTTATCTCACGTAATAACCCAACTAAAACCTAAACTCATTATATCACCAAAGAAAAAATCATTGTAGGTAATTGTAACTGTACTCTTGTGTGTTGGAGGTGTAAGCGTGTTTATGAGGCTTCAGAGAGATACGAATCATTTCGAAACTCCTCCGAAACTCTCCGGAAACGAGAAAGTTATGAAACGGATACTCTGGCCTTACAATAAGAGACTTTCCCGGCCAGATAATAAGGCGAAGGATAAGAGGAGAGTAAGGAGATAGTTAGGTATATGTAAATAGGCAAAGGAGCTTAGCCTTCAGATATTAACACTCACACACAGAACACTTGTGCCTGAAGACGCTACTAGAGGAGGAGAAGGAGGTGGAGGACTTGCTGCTGCTGGTAGTGGTTGGACTGTGTGTCTTCCTGATTTCATCCAGCCTACCATCCCTTCCCTTCCTTCCCTCCTCCCTCCTTCCCTCCACACACACACACTTCCCTATCGCTGGGGGTGTAGATGTAGGAGTGTATTATTCTTCCTCATACACTCACATAACACAGTGTAGGTGTAGTTTATGTATAGCTCAAACATATTGGCTCACTACCTTAATCATATTTAATTAATGCCTTTCTGTAAGTCATTAATTGGTTGAGGAACTTACCATAGGGGGGATAGTCTTTAACCCCTTGTGTACTAACGCCTCTCAGCTGAATAAAATCGTCTCGTGTGAACTCAATAAAATATTAAAAGTGTCGCTCCTGTAGTGAAGGGCTTTAGGGACCTTCTGCGTGGTAATGAATGATATAGGAGGAATATAACACCTTAAGACGGCAACAAGACGCCCACACGATGCTCCAGCCGAACCCTACAGTATATCTCATATCACAACCTAACCTAACCTAACCTAACCGTAAGACATGTGCTCATTTTATATTTGTTATGTTGTTGTTGTTATTAAGGAGGAAAATTTGATGTTAATTGGGTCTCGTTTGCCTGAAGGTCCGTTTAGGTTAGGTTAGGTTAGGTTAGCAATAGGGTGGTTAATCATCAGATGAAATAAGCCCGAGGAGGGGGTGGGGTGGTATAGGCGAATCGTCAGGTGATCCGTGAATATCAGATGAAACTTCAGCCTCAGACTCCCTGTCACCCGAAAGGAGGCAGTGATGGCTTAATTTCCCATCAACATCAATAACAAGATCACACCAACACTAAATAACAGTAACAAGGTTTAGATACAACACACGATTACAAAACTTCGAATCGTTAGGTTAGGTTAGGTTAGGTAATAGAGACTGCACCGACCCTCCTACCCCGTGCCTGCCTGCCTCACTCGCTCGCTGTCGTATCGATTAGCACAAACTGATGTAGATCTGGACACAAAAGCCAGAAGCTCTCCCCCAGAATAAGGACGAATAACATAAGTGATTCAGGTACACGTTGTATGGTTGGTCATAGTGAGTTTAACCCCAGAACACCTTAATGCACATCACTGTTTGTATACCTGCACTGTCCATGTACAGTGTTTGTATACATGCACTGTCTATGTACATTGTTTGTATACCTGTACTGTCTATGTACATTGTTTGTATACCTGTTCTGTTTATGTACATTGTTTGTATACCTATATTAAACCCTACAAGCCTATATTAAACCCTACTAGCCTATATTAAACCCTACTAGCCTATATTAAACCCTACTAGCCTATATTAAACCCTAGCAGCCTATATTATACCCTACTAGCCTGTATTATACCCTACTAGCCTATATTAAACTCTACTAGCGTACATTAAACCCTACTAGCCTACATTAAACCCTACTAGCCTATATTAAACCCTACTAGCCTACATTAAACCCTACTAGCCTTTATTAAACCCTACTAGCTTACATTAAACCCTACTAGCCTATATTAAACCCTACTAGCCTATATTAAACCCTGCTAGCGTACATTAAACCCTATTAGCTTATATTAAACCCTAGCAGCCTATATTATACCCTACTAGCCTGTATTATACCCTACTAGCCTATATTAAACCCTACTAGCCTATATTAAACCCTACTAGCCTATATTAAACCCTAGCAGCCTATATTATACCCTACTAGCCTGTATTATACCCTACTAGCCTATATTAAACTCTACTAGCGTACATTAAACCCTACTAGCCTATATTAAACCCTATTAGCCTACATTAAACCCTACTAGCCTATATTAAACCCTATTAGCCTACATTAAACCCTACTAGCCTATATTAAACCCTACTAGCTTACATTAAACCCTACTAGCCTATATTAAACCCTACTAGCCTATATTAAACCCTGCTAGCGTATATTAAACCCTATTAGCTTATATTAAACCCTAGCAGCCTATATTATACCCTACTAGCCTGTATTATACCCTACTAGCCTATATTAAACCCTACTAGCTTACATTAAACCCTACTAGCCTATATTAAACCCTACTAGCCTATATTAAACCCTACTAGCGTACATTAAAACCTACTAGCCTTCATTAAACCCTACTAGCCTATATTAAACCCTACTAGCCTACATTAAACCCTACTAGCCTATATTAAACCCTACTAGCTTACATTAAACCCTACTAGCCTATATTAAACCCTACTAGCCTACATTAAACCCTACTAGCCTATATTAAACCCTACTAGCTTGCATTAAACCCTATTAGCCTATATTAAACCCTACTAGCCTACATTAAACCCTACTAGCCTACATTAAACCCTACTAGCCTACATTAAACCCTTTAGACCTTGAGCTACAGAAGTACAATTAATACCTTTGTTATTCAGTCGGTAAAGCAGCTCTTGTTGTCTTCTGTCGTGTGATTATTGTACACACACACACACACACTCACACCTCCTCCACCCTAACCTCTTTTTGTTCCACCTCCACTACCTCCTCCACCTTCACCTTCACTTCCACCTCCATCTCCTCCACCTCCACCTCCACCTCTACCTCCTCCTCCTCCTCCAGCACAACGAGGCCACTAGATCAACGCCAGGAGGTAACACGCACCTCGACCTCTAATACACAGGCACTACTACTAATTAAGCACCATGACCAGTGACGGACACACTCTCGTAAACCACGGCAAGAGTTGTAGCCAGGCCAGAGTGGAGGCGGCACGGACGAGTAGCGAGTTAGAACGAATAGCGAAGAGCGAGTAACGAATAGTGAGAAGCAAATTGTGTGTAACGAATTAAGAATAGCGAATCACGCATAACGAAAAGTGAGTAAAGAATAAAGAAAAGCGAGTCACGAATAACGAATAGCGAGTAGCGAATAAAGAATAGCGGGTCACGAATAACGAATAGCGAGTAGCGAATAAAGAATAGCGGGTCACGAATAACGAATATCGAGTAGCGAGTAATGAATAGCGAGTCACGAATAAAGAATAGCGAGTCACGAGTAATTATGCCCTTAACATCACAGAAGACTGAAGGTGTGTTTATGAGAGAGAGAGAGAGAGAGAGAGAGAGAGAGGGAGAGAGAGTTGTTATATGGATAAGAAAATAAACAGAGAGAGAAAGAGAGACAGATAGGCTGAGACAAAGAGGAGGAACGAGAAACAGAGAAAGAAAGAGAGACATAAACTGAGAGACAGAAGGAAAGAGAGACAGATAAGCTGAGAGACAGAAGGAAAGAGAGACACAGGAGCTGAGAGATAGGGGAGGAAAGAGAGACAGAGAGGCTGAGAGACAGAAGGAAAGAGAGACAGATAAGCTGAGAGACAGAAGGAAAGAGAGACAGAGAGGCTGAGAGACAGAAGGAAAGAGACACAGGAGCTGAGAGATAGGGGAGGAAAGAGAGACAGAGAGGCTGAGAGACAGAAGGAAAGAGAGACAGAGGAGCTGAGAGATAGGGGAGGAAAGAGAGACAGAGAGGCTGAGAGACAGAAGGAAAGAGAGACACAGGAGCTGAGAGATAGGGGAGGAAAGAGAGACAGAGAGGCTGAGAGACAGAAGGAAAGAGAGACACAGGAGCTGAGAGATAGGGGAGGAAAGAGAGACAGAGAGGCTGAGAGACAGAGGAGCTGAGAGATAGGGGAGGAAAGAGAGACAGAGAGGCTGAAAGACAGAAGGAAAGAGAGACACAGGAGCTGAGAGATAGGGGAGGAAAGAGAGACAGAGAGGCTGAGAGACAGAAGGAAAGAGAGACAGAGAAGCTGAGAGACAGAAGGAAAGAGAGACAGAGGAGCTGAGAGACAGAAGGAAAGAGAGACAGAGGAGCTGAGAGACAGAAGGAAAGAGAGACAGAGGAGCTGAGAGACAGAAGGAAAGAGAGACACAGGAGCTGAGAGATAGGGGAGGAAAGAGAGACAGAGAGGCTGAGAGACAGAAAGAAAGAGAGACAGAGGAGCTGAGAGATAGGGGAGGAAAGAGAGACAGAGAGGCTGAGAGACAGAAGGAAAGAGAGACAGAGGAGCTGAGAGATAGGGGAGGAAAGAGAGACAGAGAAGCTGAGAGATAGAGAGACTCAGAGACACTGATGGAGGAGTCCGGTGAGAGAGAGATATATTATTAAAGTCGTTGTAGTGTTCTGTTGTGACATGTTGGAGGGAGGCGGTGGTGGTGATGGTGGTGGTGGTGGAGGTGGTGGTGGTGATGGTGGTGATGATGGTGGTGGTGGTGGAGGTGGTGGTGGTGGTGATGGTGGTGGTGGTGATGATGGTGGTGTTGGTGGTGGTGGTGGTGGTGGTGGCTGTGGTGGTGGTGGTGGCTGTGGTGGTGATGGTGGTGGTGGTGGTGATGGTGGTGGTAGTGGTGGTGCTGATGTTGGTGGCGGTGTTGTTGGTGGTGGTGGTGGTGGTGATGGTGGTGAAGAGGGAGGTTATGGTGGTGGTGGTGGTGGTGGTGATGTTGGTGGTGGAGGTGGTGGTGGTGGTGGTGGCTGTGGTGGTGATGGTGGTGGTGGCTGTGGTGGTGATGGTGGTGGTGGTGGTGGTGATGGTGGTGGTAATGGTGGTGCTGATGTTGGTGGCGGTGTTGTTGATGGTGGTGGTGGTGGTGGTGGTGATGGTGGTGAAGAGGGAGGTTATGGTGGTGGTGGTGGTGGTGATGGTGGTGTTGGTGGTGGTGGTGGTGGTGGTAGGTGTGTGGTGTGGTGGTGGTGATGGTGAGCTACAGACGTTTTTCGTTTCTCGAGATGGCGGTATATGTAATCGAGAAAGCTGACAAGACAGTGAGTGGTGGAGGAAGTTTTCATGTTGCCAAATTGCTGAGGGTCTACGACTCCTGCAATATCAGCATAAGCCCAGTCGGACACAAAACTTTCACAGATTAGGCTGGGTATTGGGGTGATTGCAATAGGTCGTAGCTGATTTAAGGATTGTGGGCTGGTTGACTTGGGCACTGGTGATACATAAGAGGTCTTCCAGTCAGCTGGGCATCTGGCTTGACTGAGAGAAGCATTGATGATGGAGCAGAGGGGTTTAGCAAGCTCCGGGGAGAACTCCTTGAAGAGTTTCATTGGTAAGTCAATGGGGGTGGTAGAGCGTTTTAATTTTAGTTTGTCCAGGCGTTTTGCGACGTCAAATTCTTCTACTAAGTCAGTGGGAAGGGAGGCTGGTAGGTAAGCAGGGAGAGTGGTTGTGTCAAGCCGTGGGAGCGTCTGGCATATAGTAGCGAAATGGTTATTTGTTTGCTCAGCTGCGTCAACACTAGTGAGATGGCTAAGGAAGGGGAGGGGGTGTGTCTTATTGTTTAGTCCACAGAGTTCTTTAAGCTTACCATACCATTGACTGATGTTGGTCTGTTTCAGGTGTTGTAATTTGGTTGGGTAGTGGGACTTCTTTGCAGTGCGTATTTCGCGGATGACTCGGTTGCGAAGGGACCTGTAGCGGATGTGGTCATTGAGATGAAAGGCTCTGTCTCTCTGTTGCATAAGTCTTTTGATCCGAGGTGTGATCCAGGGCAAGTCAGCTGGGTGAGATCTGACGGACTTCTCGGGGAAGAAGTGGTGGTGAGCTTGCGTGGTGGTGTTGGTATAATTTATCCATTTGGTTTCCACGTCATCCACGCTAAGTACTTCAGTCCAGGGATGGTGAACTATCCACTGCCCGAAGAGGCGCACTGCAGAGTCAGTAATCGGCCTGTAGGTCTTGATGTAGGGTCTCTGTACTTGAGTGGGAGTGGCAGCTGGGGACCAGAGCACTGATAAGTGTGTGCTACACCCGATAGGAGGCATTGGTTGAGGTGGTTGGTACTGGTCCGCTAAGTCAGTTAAGATAAGGTCCAGGGTATTTTGACCGTGTGTGGGGAAGGTCACAACTTGTGATAGTGATAGCTGGTCCTGGATATGGTGGTGGTGCTGATGTTGGTGGCGGTGTTGTTGTTGGTGGTGGTGGTGGTGATGGTGGTGAAGAGGGAGGTTATGGTGGTGGTGGTGGTGGTGGTGGTGGTGGTGGTGGTGGTGGTGGTGGTGGTGGCTGTGGTGGTGATGGTGGTGGTGGCTGTGGTGGTGGTGATGGTGGTGGTGGTGGTGGTGATGGTGGTGGTAATGGTGGTGCTGATGTTGGTGGCGGTGTTGTTGATGGTGGTGGTGGTGGTGGTGGTGATGGTGGTGAAGAGGGAGGTTATGGTGGTGGTGGTGATGGTGGTGTTGGTGGTGGAGGTGGTGGTGGTGGTGGTGGTAGTGGTGGTGATGATGGTGGTGTTGGTGGTGGAGGTGGTGGTGGTGGTGGTGGTGGTGATGGTGGTGGTGGAGGTGGTGGCTGTGGTGGTGATGGTGGTGGTGGCTGTGGTGGTGATGGTGGTGGTGGTGGTGATGGTGGTGGTAATGGTGGTGCTGATGTTGGTGGCGGTGGTGTTGATGGTGGTGGTGGTGGTGGTGATGGTGGTGAAGAGGGAGGTTATGGTGATGGTGGCGGTGGTGGTGGTGTTGATAGTGGTGATGGTGGCGTTGGTGATGGTGGTGGTGGTGGTGGTGGCGGTGGTGATGATGGTGGTGGTGATGGTGGTGGTAATAGTGGTGGTGGTGGTGGTTGGTGGTGGTGGTGGTGGTGGTGATGATGGTGGTGGTGATGGTGGTGGTAATAGTGGTGGTGGTGGTGATGGTGGCGGTGGTGTTGATGGTGGTGATAGTGGCGGTGGTGTTGATGGTGGTGATAGTGGCGGTGGTGATGGTGGTGGTAGTGAAGAGGGAGGTTGTGGTGGTGGTGGTGATGATGGTGGTGATGGTGGCGGTGGTGGTGGTGGTGATAGTGGTAATGGTGGCAGTGGTGATGGTGGTGGTAGTGGCGGCGGTGGTGATGGTGGTGGTGGTGGTGGTGGCAATGGTGGTTGTGGTGGTGGTGGTGATGGGGGTGATAGTGGTGATGGTGGTGATGGTGGTGGTGATGGTGGTGATAGTGGTGGTGATAGTGGCGGTGATGGTTGTGTTGGTGGTGGTGGTGGTGATGCTGGAGGGAATCTATCTGGTAGTGGTGGTGGTGGAGAGAGGTTGTGTGGTGGTGATGGAGGAGGAAAGCCTTGTGATAGCGTTGAAGAGAAAAAACACAAGCATTATGGAGACTTATAAACCACACCATATATCGTACAACTCTTATCAACTGCCTCAGAAATATTTTTATAATGCTCAGAAGAGACATATTATAAAGGAGCATTATTAACATTCATTTAATATCTATCATATAACCCCTATTACTTTACATACACCTATAATACTGAAGGAAATGACGAGACACGAGAGCATTATAGAAATTCATTACACTTGTTTCATAATGCCAGCGTAGTCCACATACGTTGGGGGAGTTATATCTGAAGCGAGCATTATAGGACTTCATTATACACATTATATAAGGCTTCTTTAGCACCCCTGTGTATTTGTAGAGGTGAGAGGCAGGTATATTACAAGCCAAGTATTATTATTATGAATATTGGTGCTGAGTCTAATATGTAGCGATGGTTGTAAATATAGGGATGAGAGGGGTGAGTTAGTGGTGTGTAATGGTGGTAGTAGTGGTAGTAGTAGTAGTAGTAGTGGTAGTAGTAGTAGTAGTAGTAGTAGTAGTAGTGGTGGTGGATTGATAATAGTAGTAGTAGTGGTGGTGGTGGTAGGGGTAGTAGTGGTAGTGGTGATACATAGTTTCCTCAGCACTACCACTACCACCACCATCCCCCCTTCCTTACCTTCTCCCTCTCGGTACCACCCCCTCTCCTCCCAACCTCTCGGTACTACCCCTCTCCTCCCCCCTCTCGGTACTACCCCTCTCCTCCCCCTCTCGGTACCACCACTTTCCTGCCCTCTCTCGGTACTACCCCTCTCCTGCTCCCTCTCGATACTACCCCTCTCCTGCTCCCTCTCGATACTACCCCTCTCTTACCCCCTCTCGGTACTACCCCTCTCCTCCCCCCTCTCGGTACCACCCCTTTCCTGCCCTCTCTCGGTACTACCCTCTCCTGCCCCCTCTCGGTACTACCCCTCTCTTCCCCACTCTCGGTACCTTTAACCCTTAACTAACAGGTGACACGACAGGTGATTATGGTACAGCTTCCTGGCACTGTTTACTGCTACCTGTCGACAAGGGAGCGTGTGACTCTCTCATTAATGCCGAGGGTGCCACCTACCTCCCTCCCCCCCCCCCCCCCCCCACGGTCACCACCACCTCTTGTACGCCACTATCTTACAATGTTGCTTGAGGGGTGAGGGTACCTTGCAATGTTGCTTGAGGGATGAGGGTGCCTTGCAATGTTGCTTGAGGGATGAGGGTGCCTTGCAATGTTGCTTGAGCGGTGAGGGTGCCTTGCAATGTTGCTTGAGCGGTGAGGGTGCCTTGCAATGTTGCTTGAGGGATGAGGGTGCCTTGCAATGTTGCTTGAGGGATGAGGGTGCCTTGCAATGTTGCTTGAGCGGTGAGGGGAAGCCTTGATAAAAAATGAATACAAACACAACTGCTGAAACGATGCTCAACACACACACTCACACACACACACACACACACACTCACACTCACACTCACACACACACACACACACACACACACAGGGACACAAAACTACAAATGAAAAATTAAACTGTTTCTTTTTTTATATTTCATGAGGTAATCCCAAAGCTTTTAAACACAACTATTGACGCAATGCTATTATCAATATATAGTCAGCTTTTTGACTCAGATAATCCAACAGTCTGGATTTAGCTGCTTCCAATGATGACGGTGAGGGTTTCGTCAGGTTTTTTTCGTTTTTTTTTTGAGGTGGGAGATGATAGTGGTGTATATAGTTATCTGATTGGTTGATGATGCTGTGTGTTTGTGGAGGAGGGGGGAGGAGGTGTTTGTGTGTGTTTGTGTGTATGACATATTGCTCACACACACACACACACACACACACACTGTCAAACAGATACCTAGAAACCCGCACATCCACCAGGTTGTCGTACATGTGTGCGTGGTAAACACCCTGTCAAACATACATACAAACACATACACACACACACGCGCCAGGGGTCACTCCCAGCAGGGTGGCCGTGCACTCCACCCCTGCCTGGCCGGGCATTCACAAGAGGATAACCCATTTTAGCGCCACAGTGATCTCGCGCCAAATGAGTCAAAGGCGCCGCTGGGCTCCACAATCAAGTCTGGAACGGTCCATCAGACGCTGGAGAGCCGCTGCCAGGGAGACCCACCTCCTATGATGACGAGGCAACAACCCCGCCCTCCTCCTCCTCCTCCTGCTGGTGCTGCTGCTGCTTGATGATGTGACAAAGACTTCATACTTCACCCTCAATCTTTGATAGTGTGACAGACGCCTCACTCTTCCTCTGGCTCCCGATGACGTCTCCAGGCCTCCTCCTCCAGGGTAACAAAACTCTTAGGGAATTCATGACATAAACTCCCCCATTGTTACTCTCTCCCTCCGCTCCTCAGAAATATGGAAAACGTCCAACATACAAACAGACAGACATACTTTACGTTACAAACTCATCTCTCTCTCTCTCTCTCTCTCTCTCTCTCTCTCTCTCTCTCTCTCTCTCTCTGTTGACCTGTAAGAAATAAATACCTACAATTTCCCGTAAAATTTCTCCATTGATAATAGTAGTAGGAGAACGTCATATACTTTATACATATCCAAATACAGGTACAGGTAGAGACACAGGTACAGGTAGAGACACAGGTACAGGTAGAGACACAGGTACAGGTAGAGACACAGGTACAGGTAGAGACACAGGTACAGGGAGAGACACAGGTACAGGGAGAGACACAAGTACAGGGAGAGACACAGGTACAGGGAGAGACACAGGTACAGGGAGAGACACAAGTACAGGGAGAGACACAGGTACAGGGAGAGACACAGGTACAGGTAGAGACACAGGTACAGGTAGAGACACAGGTACAGGTAGAGACACAGGTACAGGGAGAGACACAAGTACAGGGAGAGACACAGGTACAGGGAGAGACACAGGTACAGGTAGAGACACAGGTACAGGTAGAGACACAGGTACAGGTAGAGACACAGGTACAGGTAGAGACACAGGTACAGTACAGGTACAGGTAGAGACACAGGTACAGGTAGAGACACAGGTACAGGTAGAGACACAGGTACAGGTAGAGACACAGGTACAGTACAGGTACAGGTACAGTACAGGTACAGGTAGAGAAACAGGTACAGTACAGGTACAGGTAGAGACACAGGTACAGGTAGAGACACAGGTACAGGTAGAGACACAGGTACAGGTAGAGACACAGGTACAGTACAGGAACAGGTAGAGACACAGGTACAGTATAGGTACAGGTAGAGACACAGGTACAGGTAGAGACACAGGTACAGTACAGGTACAGGTAGAGACACAGGTACAGGTAGAGACACAGGTACAGGTAGAGACACAGGTACAGTACAGGAACAGGTAGAGATACAGGTACAGTATAGGTACAGGTAGAGACACAGGTACAGGTAGAGACACAGGTACAGGTAGAGACACAGGTACAGTACAGGAACAGGTAGAGACACAGGTACAGTATAGGTACAGGTAGAGACACAGGTACAGGTAGAGACACAGGTACAGTACAGGTACAGGTAGAGACACAGGTACAGGTAGAGACACAGGTACAGGTAGAGACACAGGTACAGGTAGAGACACAGGTACAGGTAGAGACACAGGTACAGTACAGGTACAGGTAGAGACACAGGTACAGGTAGAGACACAGGTACAGGTAGAGACACAGGTACAGGTAGAGACACAGGTACAGTACAGGTACAGGTACAGTACAGGTACAGGTAGAGAAACAGGTACAGTACAGGTACAGGTAGAGACACAGGTACAGGTAGAGACACAGGTACAGGTAGAGACACAGGTACAGGTAGAGACACAGGTACAGTACAGGAACAGGTAGAGACACAGGTACAGTATAGGTACAGGTAGAGACACAGGTACAGGTAGAGACACAGGTACAGTACAGGTACAGGTAGAGACACAGGTACAGGTAGAGACACAGGTACAGGTAGAGACACAGGTACAGTACAGGAACAGGTAGAGACACAGGTACAGTATAGGTACAGGTAGAGACACAGGTACAGGTAGAGACACAGGTACAGGTAGAGACACAGGTACAGTACAGGAACAGGTAGAGACACAGGTACAGTATAGGTACAGGTAGAGACACAGGTACAGGTAGAGACACAGGTACAGGTAGAGACACAGGAACAGGTAGAGACACAGGAACAGGTAGAGAAACATGTACAGGTAGAGACACAGGTACAGGTAGAGACACAGGAACAGGTAGAGACACAGGTACAGGTAGAGACACAGGTACAGGTAGAGACACAGGTACAGTACAGGTACAGGTAGAGACACAGGTACAGGTAGAGACACAGGTACAGGTAGAGACACAGGTGACGCAGGAACAGGTAGAGACACAGGTACAGTATAGGTACAGGTAGAGACACGGGTACAGTATAGGTACAGGCAGAGACTCAGGTACAGTGTAGGTACAGGTAGAGACTCAGGTACAGGTAGAGACACAGGTACAGTATAGGTACAGGCAGAGACACGGGTACAGTACAGGTACAGGTAGAGACACAGGTACAGTATGGGTACAGGCAGAGACACGGGTACAGTACAGGTACAGGCAGAGACTCAGGTACAGTATAGGTACAGGTAGAGACTCAGGTACACTATAGGTACAGGTAGAGACACGGGTACAATACAGGTACAGGTAGAGACACAGGTACAGTACAGGTACAGGCAGAGACTCAGGTACAGTATAGGTACAGGTAGAGACTCAGGTACAGTATAGGTACAGGTAGAGACACGGGTACAGTATAGGTACAGGTAGAGACACGGGTACAGTATAGGTACAGGTGGAGACACAGGTACAGTACAGGTACAGGCAGAGACTCAGGTACAGTATAGGTACAGGTAGAGACACAGGTACAGTACAGGTACAGGCAGAGACTCAGGTACAGTATAAGTACAGGTAGAGACACAGGTACAGTACAGGTACAGGCAGAGACTCAGGTACAGTATAGGTACAGGTAGAGACTCAGGTACAGTATAGGTACAGGTAGAGACACGGGTACAGTATAGGTACAGGTAGAGACACGGGTACAGTATAGGTACAGGTAGAGACACAGGTACAGTACAGGTACAGGCAGAGACTCAGGTACAGTATAGGTACAGGTAGAGACACAGGTACAGTACAGGTACAGGCAGAGACTCAAGTACAGTATAAGTACAGGAAGAGACACAGGTAGAGACATAGGTACAGGTAGAGACAGGTACAGTACAGGTACAGGTAGAGACACAGGTACAGATAGAGACAGGTACAGTACAGGTACAGGTAGAGACACAGGTACAGATAGAGACAGGTACAGTACAGGTACAGGTAGAGACACAGGTTCAGTACAGGTACAGGTAGAGACTCAGGTACAGTGAAGGTACAGGTAGAAACACAGGTACTGTAGGTTATGTATCTATGCTACTGTGCCGAATAGCAACCTTGTAAATAAGCTACTGTGCCGAGTAGCATTTATATATGTAATTTCGTGGCAACACTGCACGTGTTATGTGGCAACATTGTCCCGAGGCTGCCATATGGCAAGGCAGTCTCAGTCTGACTCTGTGGGCCGTGCATGGCACACGCAAGTCACCACTTGTATTTCTCCTATCCGTTAATAAATGGACTTCAGTGCTACCCGGTGTTTCCCTACCCATCACTGCTTTCTTCAGGGAACACTTGGAACCTTCAGGTACAGGTAGAGACACAGGGAGAGACACAGGTACACTACATGTGCAGGTAGAGAGAGACACAGGTAGAGACATAGGTACAGGTACAGGTAGAGACACAGTAGAGACTCAGACACAGATATAGGTAGACCCACAGGTAGAGACACAGGTAGAAACACAGGTACAGGTAGAGACGCAGGTAGAGACACAGATACAGACACAGGTAGAGACACAGACACAGGTACGGGTAGAGAAACAGGTACAGACACAGCCACAGATACAGGTAGAGACACAGGTAGAGACACAGGTAGACACAGACACAGACACAGGTACAGGTAGAGAAACAGACACAGACACAGGTAGAGACACAGATACAGGTAAAGACACAGACACAGACACAGATACAAGTAGAGACACAGACACAGGTACAGGTAGAGGCACAGACACAGACACAGATTCAGGTAGAGACACAGACCCAAGTACAGGTAGAGACGCAGTTAAAGACACAGACACAGGTAGAGGTAGAGAAACAGACACAGACACCGTTAGAGACACAGGTAGAGACACAGGTATTGACACAGATACTGACACAGTCACAGATAGAAACAGAGACACACACACAGACACAGGTAGAGACGCAGACACAGGTACAGGTATAGACTTCAGGAAGGCCTTTGACCTTGTTGATCACTGCACTGTTATCAACAAGGCTATTGCACTAGGGGTGCCCACCAACCTGGTCTCATGGCTCACTGATTTCTTGAGTGGACGTCGCCAGGCAGTGAGGTATCAGGGCTTGGTCTCCACATTCCAACACCTCACCTGCGGTGTTCCCCAGGGGACCAAGATGGGACCACTGTGCTTCCTCATCCTGATCAACGACGCTCTATCGGACACTCCTCACAGGTGGAAGTACGTGGATGACTGCACTGTGGGGGTTTCAGTGGACAACACCTCACCAGACTACTCATGGCTACAAGGCACCCTGGACAGGCTACAGGCATGGACTACAGAGAACAAGGTCACCATCAACCACACCAAAACCGTAGTCATGCACATCAATACCGCCACCACTCCAGTGCAAGCCCCAGCAGTCACAGTGGGTGCCCATCCTCTCCAGCTGGTGCAGTCTGCCAAACTCCTGGGTGTAACTATAGACAACAAACTTGACTGGAAGGCCCATATAAATAACACAGTCAAGGCAGCCTCATACCGTCTCTACACGCTACGACGACTTAGGTCACTTGGGACACCCACGCCAGAGCTGAGGACCATCTACAACGTCTTTATTCTCCCCAAACTAACGTATGCGTCACCAGCCTGGTCGTCTTCTCTCAACTCCACCCAACAACGTCAGCTAGAGAAGGTACAGAAAAGGGCCTGCAGAATCATGCTCGGCGCAGAATACTCCGGCTACATCAACGCTCTCTCCACCCTGGAAATGCCATCCCTCAGTGACCTCCACCACCAAGCACTGGAAAGGTTTGGCAGTGGACTACTGCACCACCCTCGTCATCGCCACCTCCTGCCACCTGCCACCAACTCGCGCAGCCCGCCACTACAACAAAATTCAGCCCATAAGAGCCCGCTCCGATAGATATAAGAACAGCACCATCCCATCTATTGTTAAAATAATAAAAAACTCCTGATTTATGTACTGTACAGCCCTGTAAATGTATTCAATGCATATTATATCATTATGTCTAAATCAAATGTAAGTCTGTATATTTTCAGCCACCGGCTGGAACTCTATTAATAAACCGTTTATTATTATTATTATTATTATTATTATTATTATTAGACACAGACACATATATAGGTAGAGACACAGGTAGAGACACAGACACAGATACAGGTATAGACACAGGTAGACACAGACACAGATACAGGTAGAGACACAGACACAGATACAGGTAGAGACACAGATACAGGTAGAGACACAGACACAGGTACAGGTAGAGACACAGGTAGAGACACACACACGTACAGGTAGAAACACAGGTAGAGACACACACAGACACAGATACAGGTAGAGACACAGATACAGGTAGAGACACAGGTAGAGACACAGACACAGATACAGGTAGAGACACAGGTACAGGTAGAGACACAGGTAGAGACACAGACACAGATACAGGTAGAGACACAGGTACAGGTAGAGACACAGACACAGACACAGGTAGAGACACAGGTAGAGACACAGACACAGATACAGGTAGAGACACAGACACAGACACAGGTAGAGACACAGACACAGACACAGGTAGAGACACAGACACAGATACAGGTAGAGACACAGACACAGATACAGGTAGAGACACAGACACAGATACAGGTAGAGACACAGACACAGACACAGGTAGAGACACAGGTAGAGACACAGACACAGATACAGGTAGAGACACAGACACAGACACAGGTAGAGACACAGACCGTACTGGTACAGACACAGGTAGAGACACAGGTAGAGACACAGACACAGATACAGGTAGAGACACAGACACAGGTAGAGACACAGACACAGATACTGGTAGAGACACAGACACAGATACAGGTAGAGACACAGACACAGATACAGGTAGAGACACAGACACAGATACAGGTAGAGACACAGACACAGATACAGGTAGAGACACAGACACAGACACAGGTAGAGACACAGGTAGAGACACAGACACAGATACAGGTAGAGACACAGACACAGACACAGGTAGAGACACAGACACAGATACTGGTAGAGACACAGACACAGACACTGGTAGAGACACAGGTAGAGACACAGACACAGATACAGGTAGAGACACAGGTAGAGACACAGACACAGATACAGGTAGAGACACAGATACAGGTAGAGACACAGGTAGAGACACAGATACAGGTAGAAACACAGGTAGAGACACAGGTAGAGACACAGACACAGATACAGGTAGAGACACAGGTAGAGACACAGACACAGATACTGGTAGAGACACAGACACAGATACAGGTAGAGACACAGGTAGAAACACAGATACAGATACAGGTAGAGACACAGACACAGACACAGATACAGGTAGAGACACAGGTAGAAACACAGATACAGATACAGGTAGAGACACAGGTAGAGACACAGACACAGACACAGATACAGATACAGGTAGAGACACAGGCAGAGACACAGACACAATTACAGCTAGAGACACAGGTAGATACACAGATACAGGTAGAGACACAGATAGAGACACAGGTACAGGTAGAGACACAGGAACAGACACAGGTACAGACAAAGACACAGACACAGGTACAGACAAAAACACAGGTACAGACACAGGTACAGACAAAGACACAGGTACAGACACAGGTACTTCTCTGGCTACCTGGAACCCATGATGGCAAAGATTTATGTGAATCGTGTTCAGTAAACTGCTGTTTAGATCGATGTAATGTACCCGTGTGTGTGTGTGTGTGTGTGTGTGTGTGTGTGTGTGTCAGTTCCAAGAGATTTCAAGCCCACAGATGAAGATAAAAAGACAGATAGACAGGGAAGACAGGTCGAGCACAGACAGAGAACAGACAGGGAACACAGACGAAGAACAGACGAAGAATAGATGAATATCACACGAGGAGAACACACAAGAGAACACAGACGAAGAACAGATGAAGAACACAGACGAAAAACACACAAGAGAACACAGGCGAAGAACAGACGAAGAACACAGACGAAAAACACACAAGAGAACACAAACGAAGAACACACAAGAAAACACAAACGAAGAACAGACGAAGAACACAGGAGAACAGGTGCTGTGAGAGGCGACAATGAATGGTAATGCAGGTGATGGTGAGGAAGGCTTACCTGAGTCTCCACTATGATTATACAGGTAATGACTCAGGTGTTGCACGGAGGAGGAGGGGGAGGGGGAGGAAGAGAGGAGAGGACGATAAGGATAAAGGACTAGAAGAAGAAAAAGAGGGGGAGGAGAAGGAAGGAGGAAGAAGGGGAAGAGGAGGAGGGGAAGGAGGAGGAGGAGGAGGAGGCGAAGGAGGAGAAAGAGGAAGAGGAAGAGAGGTAGGAGGGAAAGGAGGGATGGGTCACTGGTGAGAAACATCTATTATTATGTTCTCTCTCTCTCTCTCTCTCTCTCTCTCTCTCTCTCTCTCTCTCTCTCTCTCTCTCTCCTTCTCTCTCTAACCACATTGAACAATCACAAGTAACATGATCGTCTTTTCCTAAGTCCGAGAGAGAGAGAGAGTGAGAGAGAGAGAGAGAGAGAGAGAGAGAGAGAGAGTCTTACAGATATTTCTTTAGCGGAGGAAAGAAAGTAAAAAAAAAATCGTCCAGAAATTAATCCCCAATAATAAGAGAAAGGACAGGTATAATCTCATTAGGAAAGCCTTCTGCTGACTGCCCGGCCATGGACACCTCAGCCCCGTAAACAATCTTCATATCCTTGAAACGAACGACCTTAAACCTGGGTAGGAGGGAGAAATTATAGCAATATAAACACGCATGTCTTTGTGATGGCTGGGCGGCCGCGGTTCCCTGTTTGTGAAGACATAATTTTATTAATAGCGCCGCCACATAACTCAGCATAATTGTGATAATTTGGGTGTGTGGCCGGGCAATCAGGGAATGGCCAGAGGCTCCAAGCGTGAGTGTGGCCTGTCTACGTAACTCTTGCTGACTATGCTGCTGCTGCTGTTACTGTTGCTCCTTCTGCCTGCTGCTGCTGCTGCTGTTACTGTTGCTCCTTCTGCTGTTGCTTCTGCCTGCTGCTGCTGCTGCTGCTGCATTTATTGCTGCCTAATGGTACTGTTGCATCTGATTTTCGCTATTTATTTCTTCTGCCTGCTGCTGCTGTTGTTGCTGCCTGCACTAACGTGAAGCTGGAGCTCTCCCTGGCTGTGTGTGTGTGTGAGAGAGAGAGCCTTCCACACACACACACACACACAGTTCATCTCCCCTACACCATTACTCCTCCTCACAAGTTGTCTTCACTAGTATTATTGTTGTCACCGTATAGTGTTAACCACCCCACCTTATCATCACCTGTCTTCTTAACCAATGTTTTCTCTGCCAGTAGTTGAAGTCGCCGCCGCTACATAACAACAACACGATTTACCAGTCCCATAACTTCCCGGGTGATTCCGTAACTTGTGAGGTGATAACACAGGGAGTATTACGAGGAGGTGTACCGCAAGGGTGAAGCCTGTGACCCCAGTTGTTTAGTGTGTGTTTGTGGTTCAGATTACAGGCCGTCGAGCACACCTAATCTTACAGTGATACATGAATGAAGTTATATATACATAGATGCAGTGATAATACATTAACATTAATACAGGAATAGTCATGAGAGTTAGAATACAGTACAGTCATCATTAAATACGATATTCCACGATAGTTTTCCACGATAGTTCTACCTCGTACTTGTGCTATTAATGGCAATGTTTACACTGATAACTTCTGTCTTGTTGTGAGTGAAGTAATATGTCTAAAGTTTCTTTGTGTACAGGAATATAATGAGCTGCAAGTGTAATTATGTTCAGGTGAGGAGCTTAATCCCTGGAGACAGACGGACAGACAGACAGACGGACAGACAGACAGACTTGATAACTGTTGTGTAATATTAGCATTCTGAATTCTGAGTACCTGTAATTATATCTGTACCTGTACTTATTTATGTACTATCTGTATTTACATCTTTACACGCACTGTATCTATGCTTGTACCCACACTATATCCGTACCCTCACTGTATCTTCACCCACACTGTAACATTCAGTACACTAGACCAGGGGTAAGATTATTAGTCTTGGTGTTGTTGTTGTTGTTGTATTGTTCTAGTGGTGTTGTATTTTCCTGTTGAGTTGTTGTTGTAGTTGGTGTTGTAGTTGGTGTTGTAGTTGGTGTTGGTGTTGTATTGTAGCGTTGTTGTGGTATGTGTGATGGTAATTGAATTATTAGTGTGTGAGTATGTGGCAGTGAGGCCTTGTGATACTGTAATGATAATAATAATAATAATAATAATAATAATGTATGTATGTGAATTATTTGTGTATACTCGTATGTCGAAATGGGGTGTAGGACCTCTCTCTCTCTCTCTCTCTCTCTCGCTTCACCTCCCCTCCTTTCCCTTTCCTCCCTTTCCTTTCCTTTTCTTTCCTCACTCCTTCCTCCTTTTCTTACCCCCTTCCCCAGGTAACAGACGCCCCACAGATCCATCCTAACTATATAAAAAAGGTCTTCCACAAATCACTATCTCATCACTAATAGTTTTGTACCCCGCAGTAGATTGCAGCCATAAGCCATCAAACTCATCTTTCATTTTATCCCAATACCAATATGTGTTTCAGTTTATATACATATATACATTTTAACAACGTCAGGAGTGGAATGTTTATATGTCGTTATGGAGGAGAGGGTGAGGGGGAAGGGTTGGGGGGGTGAGGGTGAGGGGGGAGGGGTTGGGGGTAAGGGTGAAGGGGGAGGGTGAGGGGGGAGGGGTTGGGGGGTGAGGGGTGAGGGTGAGGGAGGAGGGTTGGGGGGTGAGGGTGAGGAGTGAGGGTGAGGGGGGAGGGGTTAGGGGTAAGGGTGAAGGGGGTGAGGTGGGGTAGGGGGATGGGGGTGTTGTATATGACAGGGACAGTGCCATGAGGAGGTAGGGAAGGGATGGGAGGAATGGGGGGATGATGGGAGGGAAGGAAGGGAGTAATGGGGAAGGGACAGAGGAAGGGAGTGGAGGGAGGGACGAATGGAGGAAGGTAAGAGATGGGAGGGAATGGATTAAAGGAAGGGAGGAAATGTAGGAAGGGAAGGAAGGGAGGAATGGGGAAGAGAGGGAGGAAAGGATGAGAGGGAGGGAAGGGAGGAAAGAAGGGAGGAAGGGAGGGAGGAAGGGAGGGAGGGTGAGAGGGTGGGAGGGAGGGAGGGAGGAAGGGCCGGTCGCTACTGGAAAATGGAATCCAGATGTTGACAATGATTCCCCCCACAGATTTGGCATCGATTCCGCGGCCAAATTACACGTGTGGTGGTCGCGGGTGAGCACGGAGGGTGGCCCAGGGTGAGGCAGAATGAGGGAGAGAGGGAGGGAGGACGGAGGGTGTTTTAGGATGAGGGAGGAGGAGGGTGGGCCGGGTGAGGGAGGAGGGGGATGGGCCAAGGTGAGGGAGAGTGAGGATGAACTAGGGTGAGGGAGGAGGAGAGTAGACCAGAGAGAGAGAGAGAGAGAGAGAGAGAGAGACCCGCTACTGCTAGTCCGTCCATTTAAAATCCCTCATGCAGCAACAAACTCCCTTACTCCCTCATTCCCTCACTCCCTCCCTCACTCCCTCCCTCACTCCCTCACTCTCATAAAATAAAATGAAAACGAAACTATAAAAAAATAATAATAAAACACTAAAAGAAAATAGAAAAAAAAAATGATAATATAAGAAGATATTCGAAGCAAAATAAATGAAACAATTACTTGGCAGGGAGCAGTGAGAGGTCCCAAAGGGCATGTTCGACAGGAGGGGGAGAGACAGAGAGAGACAGAGAGACAGAGAGAGACAGAGAGAGACTACCAGATTATCCAACGAGTCCCAAGTTGATTACTCTCCCTCTTTACACTAAGTCATTTGGGCGGAAATATCCTTATAACTTTATCAAATCACGGTAGATATTGAAGTGATTGACTCCACCATTTTGTTAAGGCTTGTGTGTGTGTGTGTGTGTGTGTGTGTGTGTGTGTGTTAGATGATGGAGGTAGAGAGCCCATGGACGACCGGGATTCATCTTATTATTTTGCTGTCCTGCCACCCTCATCATTGACCTGCCGACCTGCTACCCTCATCATTGACCTGCCGACCTGCCACCCTCATCATTGACCTGCCGACCTGCCACCCTCTTCACTGACCTGTCACCCTCATCATTGACCTGCCGACATGCCACCCTCATCATTGATCTGCCAACCTGCCACCCCCTTCACTGACCTGCCGATCTGTCACCCTCTTCACTGACATGCCGACCTGCCACCCCCCAGTGTCATGACCTCGTGACAATTACAGGTTTAGTGGCATAAACAAACAAATGATAAGTCAAATTGCTCCTAGTCTTAATGAGCCCTAGTACTGATGGCCTTCAGTTCTCATATTCGCGAAATACGAAGAGGCAGACAGACAGACAGACAGAGTGTACGAGAGATAAAGAATGATTGTTTACCTACTTCACCTGTAATCAGTTCTGTCGCACGATTACCTGGTCGCTTTGCCACCCAAATCACCCCCCCCCCCCCACACACACCAACACCCCACACACATACATATTCTCTCGGCTCACCACGACCTCATCTGCATATTTGGTGAGAAGCTTCTGCACCATCCTCGACACCGGCTCCTACTTCCACCTGGGATCCCTCGTCAGAGAATTTAAGTTCGACACCACAACTGCATCCAGCCCATACGAACACGTACTGATCGTTATAAGAACAGCCCAGTCCCAACCATTGTAAAAATTATCAACAATTTGTAATCAACCAGTTTATTCACCCCCAGTCAATCTTGCCTTTTTGCCCAGTAGTATGACCTTCTCCCCATCTAGTTATTATATATCATATTTGTATCACTTATGTTACTTGTATATTATTTGTCAATCAAGTGACCCATTCCCTAATTATGTAACTGTATATTTTCAGCCTTCCGGCTGCCATGCTCTTTCAGTAATCCGTTAATTATTATTATTATTATTATTATTATTATTATTGTTATTATTATTATTATTTTTATTATTATTATTATTATTATTATTATTATTATTATTATTATTATTACACCACATCACGCCAACAACCACACACACACACACAAACACACACACACACACAAAATCGACAAAACACCTCACTAAACACCATCATCATGAGAACCACAACAACAACAAAAGAAAAGAAAAAAAGACACACACACACACACACACACACACACAGGGACAGAACCCACAGAGAAAGCTTTTTCCTCCCCGTCTTTCACAACCCTCCACTCTTTTTCGCTACTAATCCCCCGAGCACAGACGGGAAGCAGCCAGCGACTTCAATTATTAACAAATTTGATAGGCCGGTAGTCCCTGGAGGAGCGGGGAACATTAGTGGATTCTCGGAGCGGCGATGGTGGTGGGGGTGGTGGTAGTGGTGGTGGTGGGGGTGGTGGTGGTGGTGGTAGTGGTGGTGGTATTGGTTTTGGTGGTGGTGGTAGTGGTGGTTGTGGTGATGGTGTGGTAGCAATGGTCGTGGTGGTTGTGGTGATGGTTGTAGTGGTGGTGGTGATGGTGGTAGTGATGATGGTGGTGGTAGTGGTGGTTGTGGTGGTGGTGGTAGTGGTGGTTGTGATGATGGTGGTGGTGGTGGTTTTGGTGGTGGTGGTAGTGGTGGTTGTGGTGGAGGTGGTAGTGGTGGTGATGGTGGTTGTGGCTGGTGGTGATGATGGTGCTAGTGATGATGGTGGTGGTGGTAGTGATGGTGGTGGTGGTAGTGGTGGTGGTGGTGATAATAGTGGTGGTTGTAGTGGTGGTGATGATAGTGGTGGTAGCAATGGTCGTGGTGGTGGTGATGGTTGTAGTGGTGGTGATGATGACGGTAGTGATGATGGTGGTGGTGGTGATGGTGGTGGTGATGGTGGTGATGGTGGTGGTGATGACGGTGGTAGTGGTGGTGGTAGTGATGATGATGGTGGTAGTAGTGGTGGTTGTGGTGGTGGTGGTGATGATGATGGGAGTGATGATGGTGGTGGTAGTGGTGGTGGTGGTGGTGATGGTGGTGGTGATGACGGTGGTAGTGGTGGTGGTAGTGATGATGATGGTGGTAGTAGTGGTGGTTGTGGTGGTGGTGGTGATGATGATGGTAGTGATGATGGTGGTGGTAGTGGTGGTGATGGTGGTGGTGATGATGGTGGTAGTGGTGGTGGTGATGATGATGGTGGTGGTGGTGATGATGATGATGGAAGTGGTGGTGGTGGTGGTAGTGGTGATGGTGGTGGTGGTGGTAGTGGTGATGGTGGTGGTAGTTGTAGTGGTGGTGATGGTGATGGTGATGGTGGTGGTGATGGTGGTGGTAGTGGTGGTTGTGGTGATGGTGTGGTAGCAATGGTCGTGGTGGTTGTGGTGATGGTTGTAGTGGTGGTGGTGATGGTGGTAGTGATGATGGTGGTGGTAGTGGTGGTTGTGGTGGTGGTGGTAGTGGTGGTTGTGATGATGGTGGTGGTGGTGGTTTTGGTGGTGGTGGTAGTGGTGGTTGTGGTGGAGGTGGTAGTGGTGGTGATGGTGGTTGTGGCTGGTGGTGATGATGGTGCTAGTGATGATGGTGGTGGTGGTAGTGATGGTGGTGGTGGTAGTGGTGGTGGTGGTGATAATAGTGGTGGTTGTAGTGGTGGTGATGATAGTGGTGGTAGCAATGGTCGTGGTGGTGGTGATGGTTGTAGTGGTGGTGATGATGACGGTAGTGATGATGGTGGTGGTGGTGATGGTGGTGGTGATGGTGGTGATGGTGGTGGTGATGACGGTGGTAGTGGTGGTGGTAGTGATGATGATGGTGGTAGTAGTGGTGGTTGTGGTGGTGGTGGTGATGATGATGGGAGTGATGATGGTGGTGGTAGTGGTGGTGGTGGTGGTGATGGTGGTGGTGATGACGGTGGTAGTGGTGGTGGTAGTGATGATGATGGTGGTAGTAGTGGTGGTTGTGGTGGTGGTGGTGATGATGATGGTAGTGATGATGGTGGTGGTAGTGGTGGTGATGGTGGTGGTGATGATGGTGGTAGTGGTGGTGGTGATGATGATGGTGGTGGTGGTGATGATGATGATGGAAGTGGTGGTGGTGGTGGTAGTGGTGATGGTGGTGGTAGTGGTGATGGTGGTGGTAGTTGTAGTGGTGGTGATGGTGATGGTGATGGTGGTGGTGATGGTGGTGGTAGTGGTGGTGGTGCGACTCTGACAATCATACACAGATACTTTTCCGAAAAACTGTGTGTGAGAGAGAGAGAGAGAGAGAGAGAGAGAGACCTTGTGTGGATAGTATAGGTAAAAAAAGGAATAAATTGTCAATATTATCACATACGTCTATACTGTTTTTCCCGATTCATTCTTGTGAGTTTTATTATGACAGGTGTGTGTGTGTGTGTGTGTGTGTGTGTGTGTAGCGAGTCAGGTGGTCCCTGAGGCAGACTGGAGCATTAGTGAAGTGGGACAGTCGACATCAGCTCAGGCTAGACTCCTGCTACCTCCTCCTCCTCCTCCTTTTCCTCTTCTTCTTCTTCTTCCTCGTCCTCTTCCACCTCCCCTTCTTTTTCTTCATCTTCTTTTTCCTCCTCCTCCTCTTCCTTATCCTTCTCTTCTTCAGTCTCTTCGTCTTTCTCCTCATCCTCTTCTTCCTCCTCCTTCTCATTCTATCTGCATGCGTCCTTGGCTGACCTTGAAGATGATGTAACGATGTACACACACACACACACACACACACACACACACGCACAGGTCCGTATCAGTCGCACAAACACACAAACGTTGCTGGTGGTGTCGTTTGTGCTTGTGTTGGTGAACGATACAAAAGTTGGAGACACTCAGTGAGGATGAGTGACGCGACGGGGTGAATGAGTGAGTGTCGGGCCTCAGTGCACCTGTGTCCGTGAAGGAGTGGCGAGTGTTAGGTTAATCCTCGAGGTACGGGTGGAGAGGGAGGGTGAGGGTTGAGAGGGAGGGTGGAGAGGGAGGCGTGGAGAGGGAGGGTGAGGGTTGAGAGGGAGGGTGGAGAGGGAGGCGTGGAGAGGGAGGATGGAGACGGAGGATGGAGAGGAAGGATGGAGACGGAGGATGGAGAGGGAGGCGTGGAGAGGGAGGATGGAGAGGGAGGATGGAGAGGGAGGGTGTAGGAGGCGGGTGGAGATCACAATGACACAATACTTTCTCCTAACCTAACCTAACCTAACCTAACCTAACCCTTCCCCCTTTCCGAACAAAGTGAAAATAACAATCGTGATTTTTCTTAATTAGTGAGTAGTAGAGGCTCAAGACGACGCTCTAACTACCTTTCACGTCATTAGTAGTATTTAGTTACTTCGTCCAGCACCAGATGAGCGTCTGTGTGTGTTTGTGTGTGTGTGTGTGTGTGTGTGTGTCATTAGGTGTGATAAATTGATCATCAGGAGACACGAGAGGTGGTGATGGCGTTGTCCCTTTAATAATGTTGATAAATAAAAGTTATCTGATTACACACACACACACGCACTCACACACACACACACACACACACACACACACACACATACACACTCACACTCACACACACACACACACACACAGCCTCAACACGACAGGTAGGAGTAATTAAAGCCTTTTGGTCCATTTCTTATGTTATTTTACCTGGATTTATAGTCTTGATCTAACTCAGGTGAAGCTTATTAGTGTGCAGGCTGATGGTGGCCACCTTACTCCAGTGGCCACCTTACTCCAGTGGCCACCTTACTCCAGTGGCCACCTTACTCCAGTGGCCACCTTACTCCAGTGACCACCTTACGACAGCGACCACCTTACTCCAGAGACCACCTTACTCCAGAGACCACCTTACTCCAGTGACCACCTTACTCCAGTGACCACCTTACTCCAGTGGCCACCTTACTCCAGTGGCCACCTTACTCCAGTGACCACCTTACTCCAGTGACCACCTTACTCCAGTGACCACCTTACTCCAGTGACCACCTTACTCCAGTGACCACCTTACTCCAGTGGCCACCTTACTCCAGTGGCCACCTTACTCCAGTGACCACCTTACTCCAGTGACCACCTTACTTCAGTGGCCACCTTACTCCAGTGACCACCTTACTCCAGTGACCACCTTACTCCAGTGACCACCTTACTCCAGTGACCACCTTGTTCCAGTGACCACCTTACTCCAGTGACCACCTTACTCCAGTGACCACCTTACTCCAGTGACCACCTTACTCCAGTGACCACCTTACTCCAGTGACCACCTTACTCCAGTGGCCACCTTACTCCAGTGACCACCTTACTCCAGTGACCACCTTACTCCAGTGGCCACCTTACTCCAGTGGCCACCTTACTCCAGTGGCCACCTTACTCCAGTGGCCACCTTACTCCAGTGACCACCTTACTCCAGTGACCACCATACTCCAGTGGCCACCTTACTCCAGTGACCACCATACTCCAGTGGCCACCTTACTCCAGTGACCACCATACTCCAGTGGCCACCTTACTCCAGTGACCACCTTACTCCAGTGACCACCTTGCTCCAGTGACCACCTTACTCCAGTGACCACCATACTCCAGTGACCACCTTACTCCAGTGACCACCTTACTCCAGTGACCACCTTGCTCCAGTGACCACCTTACTCCAGTGGCCACCTTACTCCAGTGACCACCTTACTCCAGTGACCACCTTACTCCAGTGACCACCTTACTCCAGTGACCACCTTGTTCCAGTGACCACCTTACTCCAGTGGCCACCTTACTCCAGTGGCCACCTTACTCCAAGTGACCACCTTACTCCAGTGACCACCTTGTTCCAGTGACCACCTTACTCCAGTGGCCACCTAACTCCAGTGACCACCTTACTCCAGTGACCACCTTGTTCCAGTGACCACCTTACTCCAGTGACCACCTTACTCTAGTGGCCACCTTACTCCAGTGACCACCTTGTTCCAGTGGCCACCTTACTCCAGTGACCACCTTACTCCAGTGACCACCTTACTCCAGTGACCACCTTACTCCAGTGACCACCTTACTCCAGTGACCACCTTACTCCAGTGACCACCTTGTTCCAGTGGCCACCTTACTCCAGTGACCACCTTACTCCAGTGACCACCTTACTCCAGTGGCCACCTTACTCCAAGTGACCACCTTACTCCAGTGACCACCTTACTCCAGTGACCACCTTGTTCCAGTGACCACCTTACTCCAGTGGCCACCTTACTCCAGTGACCACCTTACTCCAGTGGCCACCTTACTCCAGTGACCACCTTGTTCCAGTGGCCACCTTACTCCAGTGACCACTTTACTCCAGTGACCAACTTACTCCAGTGACCACCTTACTCCAGTGACCACCTTACTCCAGTGACCACCTTACTCCAGTGACCACCTTGTTCCAGTGACCACCTTACTCCAGTGGCCACCTTACTCCAGTGACCACCTTACTCCAGTGACCACCTTACTCCAGTGGCCACCTTACTCCAGTGACCACCTTACTCCAGTGACCACCTTGTTCCAGTGACCACCTTACTCCAGTGGCCACCTTACTCCAGTGACCACCTTACTCCAGTGGCCACCTTACTCCAGTGACCACCTTGTTCCAGTGGCCACCTTACTCCAGTGACCACTTTACTCCAGTGACCACTTTACTCCAGTGACCACCTTACTCCAGTGACCACCTTACTCCAGTGACCACCTTACTCCAGTGACCACCTTACTCCAGTGACCACCTTACTCCAGTGACCACCTTACTCCAGTGGCCACCTTACTCCAAGTGACCACCTTACTCCAGTGACCACCTTGTTCCAGTGACCACCTTACTCCAGTGACCACCTTACTCCAGTGGCCACCTTACTCCAGTGACCACCTTGTTCCAGTGGCCACCTTACTCCAGTGACCACCTTACTCCAGTGACCACCTTACTCCAGTGGCCACCTTACTCCAGTGACCACCTTACTCCAGTGACCACCTTGTTCCAGTGACCACCTTACTCCAGTGACCACCTTACTCCAGTGACCACCTTACTCCAGTGACCACCTTACTCCAGTGGCCACCTTACTCCAGTTGCCACCTTACTCCAGTGACCACCTTACTCCAGTGACCACCTTACTCCAGTGGCCACCTTACTCCAGTGGCCACCTTACTCCAGTGGCCACCTTACTCCAGTGACCACCTTACTCCAGTGACCACCTTACTCCAGTGACCACCTTACTCCAGTGGCCACCTTACTCCAGTGGCCACCTTACTCCAGTGGCCACCTTACTCCAGTGGCCACCTTACTCCAGTGGCCACCTTACTCCAGTGACCACCTTACTCCAGTGACCACCATACTCCAGTGGCCACCTTACTCCAGTGGCCACCTTACTCCAGTGGCCACCTTACTCCAGTGGCCACCTTACTCCAGTGACCACCTTACTCCAGTGACCACCTTACTCCAGTGACCACCTTACTCCAGTGACCACCTTACTCCAGTGACCACCTTACTCCAGTGGCCACCTTACTCCAGTGACCACCTTACTCCAGTGACCACCTTACTCCAGTGACCACCTTACTCCAGTGACCACCTTACTCCAGTGACCACCTTACTCCAGTGATCACCTTACTCCAGTGACCACCTTACTCCAGTGACCACCTTACTCCAGTGACCACCTTACTCCAGTGACCACCATACTCCAGTGGCCACCTTACTCCAGTGGCCACCTTACTCCAGTGGCCACCTTACTCCAGTGACCACCTTACTCCAGTGACCACCTTACTCCAGGCATTACCTGACACTATTTCATGTTTGCCGGTCTACCTTCCCTATGCGGGCTCAAGTTTTATCTCCATGTCTCGAGGCTTATCTCCATGTCTCGAGGCTTATCTCCACGTCTCGTGGTTTATCTCTATGTCGTCACAAACACCACTCTTGCTCCAAACACACGCCACAAACATCACTCTTGCTCCTAACACACCAAACGCACGCCACAAACATCACTCTTGTTCCAAACATACCAAACACACGCCACAAACACCACTCTTGCTCCTAACACACGCCACAAACACCCCTCTTGCTCCAAACACACGCCACAAACATCACTCTTGCTCCTAATACATCAAACACACGCCACAAACATCGCTCTTGCTCCAAACACACGCCACAAACATCACTCTTGCTCCTAACACACCAAACACACGCCACAAACATCACTCTTGCTCCTAACACACGCCACAAACACCCCTCTTGCTCCAAACACACGCCACAAACATCACTCTTGCTCCTAATACATCAAACACACGCCACAAACATCACTCTTGCTCCTAACACACCAAACACACGCCACAAACATCACTCTTGCTCCTAACACACGCCACAAACACCCCTCTTGCTCCAAACACACGCCACAAACATCACTCTTGTTCCAAACATACCAAACACACGCCACAAACACCACTCTTGCTCCTAACCCACGCCACAAACACGACTCTTCCTCCAAACACACGCCACAAACACCACTCTTGCTCCAAACACACGCCACAAACACCACTCTTGCTCCAAACACACGCCACAAACACCACTCTTGCTCCAAACACACGTCACAAACATCACTCTTCCTCCTAACATACCAAGCACACGCCACAAACATCACTCTTGCTCCAAACATACCAAATATACTCCACAAACATCACTCTTGCTCCAAACACACGCCACAAACACCACTCTTGCTCCTAACACACGCCACAAACATCACTCTTGCTCCTAACACACGCCACAAACACCACTCTTGCTCCAAACACACGTCACAAACATCACTCTTCCTCCTAACACACCAAACACACGCCACAAACATCACTCTTGCTCCAAACATACCAAATATACTCCACAAACATCACTCTTGCTCTAAACATACCAAATACACGCCACAAACATCACTCTTGCTCTAAACATACCAAATACACGTCACAAACATCACTCTTCCTCCTAACACACCAAATACACGCCACAAACATCACTCTTGCTCCAAACATACCAAATATACTCCACAAACATCACTCTTGCTCTAAACATACCAAATACACGCCACAAACATCACTCTTGCTCCAAACACACCAAACACACGCCACAAACATCACTCTTGCTCCTCACACACTCCACAAACATCACTCTTGCTCCATACACACCAAATACACGCCACAAACATCACTCTTGCTCTAAACATACCAAATATACTCCACAAACATCACTCTTGCTCCAAACATACCAAATACACGCCACAAACATCACTCTTGCTCCAAACATACCAAATACACGCCACAAACATCACTCTTCCTCCTAACATACTAAATACACGCCACAAACATCACTCTTGCTCCAAACATACCAAATACACGCCACAAACATCACTCTTCCTCCTAACACACCAAACACACGCCACAAACATCACTCTTCCTCCTAACACACCAAACACACGCCACAAACATCACTCTTGCTCCTAACACACCAAACACACGCCACAAACATCACTCTTGCTCCAAACATACCAAATACACGCCACAAACATCACTCTTCCTCCTAACACACCAAACACACGCCACAAACATCACTCTTCCTCCTAACACACCAAACACACGCCACAAACATCACTCTTCCTCCTAACACACCAAACACACGCCACAAACATCACTCTTCCTCCTAACACACCAAACACACGCCGTACAAACAATATAATAAGCTTCCCAGAACTCGTAGCAAGTCTCTCCTGGTATTTTGAGTCTAGGTGAGTTCCCCTTCCTTTGTAATGACTTCAATTTCCGTTTTCTTTTCGTTCTGCCTCTCGTTTTTCCTGGAGCTAATTGTTCATTTATATTTTGTTCTCTGTTCTTTCTACACTGGTTAACCATTACTCCGGAACACGATCTGTAAGTTGATTAACATCCAGGTTCCTAATTACTGCTGGGTAGACGGAGGCAAATGGAGTAAAGAAACTTGCCCATAGTTTCACCCTGCCCGGGGTCGAGCCCGGGTCCACTCGCCAGCCAGGCGAGCATGCTGACTATTACAGGTCTCCATACATACATACATACATATATACAAACATACATACATGCATACATACATACATACATACTTATATACAAACATACATATACATACATACATCAAATTTAAGAAAAAATAATAATACCAAAGAAATAGTAATTCAAAACAAGTTATACATCACCACATACAGTATGTTCTATGTATACTAACATATATATTCATAACTGACGCGGCCACAACAAGTTATACATCACCACATACAGTATGTTCTATGTATACTAACATATATATTCATAACTGACGCGGCCACAACAAGTTATACATCACCACATACAGTATGTTCTATGTATACTAACATATATATTCATAACTGACGCGGCCACAACAAGTTATACATCACCACATACAGTATGTTCTATGTATACTAACATATATATTCATAACTGACGCGGCCACAACAAGTTATACATCACCACATATGTATACTAACATACATATACATACGTAACTGACGCGGCCAGAGCTGTGATCCCTTTAGAAAATCTGTGAACGTAATGAGTAGAAAAAGATCAAGGATATTATACCGTAAAGAGACCGCACCCCTCACTCCCTCACTCCCGCACCCCTCACTCCCTCACTCCCGCACCCCTCACCTCTCACCCCTCACTCCTCACTACCTCACTCCCTCACTCCCTTAATACTGTGAGACCCGGCAGGTGTTGTGGGTGTTGGAGCGTGTGTTGGTGTTGTGGGTGTTGGCGCGTGTTTTGGTGTTGAGGGTGTTGGCGCATGTGTTAGTGTTGGCGCATGTATTAGTGTTGGGGCGTGTGTTGGTGTTGCGGGATGTGTTGGTGTTGCGGTGTTTGTTGGTGTTGGGGCGTGTGTTGGTGTTGGGGCGTGAGTTAGAGTTGGGGCGTGAGTTAGTGTTGGGGCGTGAGTTAGTGTTGGGGCGTGTGTTGGTGTTGGAGCGTGTGTTGGTGTTGGGGCGTGAGTTAGTGTTGGGGCGTGTGTTGGTGTTGGGGCGTGTGTTGGTGTTGGGGCGTGTGTTGGTGTTGGGGCGTGTGTTGGTGTTGGGGCGTGTGTTGGTGTTGGGGCGTGTGTTGGTGTTGGGGCGTGTGTTGGTGTTGGAGCGTGTGTTGGTGTTGGGGCGTGAGTTAGTGTTGGGGCGTGTGTTGGTGTTGGAGCGTGTGTTGGTGTTGGGGCGTGTGTTGGTGTTGGGGCGTGTGTTGGTGATGGGGCGTGTGTTGGTGTTGGGGCGTGTGTTGGTGTTGGGGCGTGTGTTGGTGTTGGGGCGTGTGTTGGTGTTGGGGCGTGTGTTGGTGTTGGAGCGTGTGTTGGTGCTGGGGCGTGTGTTGGTGCTGGGGCGTGTGTTGGTGCTGGGGCGTGTGTTGGTGTTGGGGCGTGTGTTGGTGTTGGGGCGTGTGTTGGTGTTGGGGCGTGTGTTGGTGTTGGGGCGTGTGTTGGTGTTGGGGCGTGTGTTGGTGTTGGGGCGTGTGTTGGTGTTGGGGCGTGTGTTGGTGTTGGGGCGTGTGTTGGTGTTGGGGCGTGTGTTGGTGTTGGGGCGTGTGTTGGTGTTGGGGCGTGTGTTGGTGTTGGGGCGTGTGTTGGTGTTGGGGCGTGTGTTGGTGTTGGGGCGTGTGTTGGTGTTGGAGCGTGTGTTGGTGTTGGGGCGTGTGTTGGTGTTGGGGCGTGTGTTGGTGTTGGAGCGTGTGTTGGTGTTGGGGCGTGTGTTGGTGTTGGGGCGTGTGTTGGTGTTGGGGCGTGTGTTGGTGTTGGGGCGTGTGTTGGTGTTGGGGCGTGTGTTGGTGTTGGGGCGTGTGTTGGTGTTGGAGCGTGTGATTGTGTTGGAGCGTGTGTTGGTGCTGGGGCGTGTGTTGGTGCTGGGGCGTGTGTTGGTGCTGGGGCGTGTGTTGGTGCTGGGGCGTGTGTTGGTGTTGGGGCGTGTGTTGGTGCTGGGGCGTGTGTTGGTGTTGGGGCGTGTGTTGGTGTTGGGGCGTGTGTTGGTGTTGGGGCGTGTGTTGGTGTTGGGGCGTGTGTTGGTGTTGGGGCGTGTGTTAGTGTTGGGGCGTGTGTTGGTGTTGGGGCGTGTGTTGGTGTTGGGGCGTGTGTTGGTGATGGGGCGTGTGTTGGTGATGGGGCGTGTGTTGGTGATGGGGCGTGTGTTGGTGTTGGGGCGTGTGTTGGTGTTGGGGCGTGTGTTGGTTGTTGGGGCGTGTGTTGGTGTTGGGGCGTGTGTTGGTGTTGGGGCGTGTGATTGTGTTGGAGCGTGTGTTGGTGTTGGGGTGTGTGTGTTGGTGTTGGGGCGTGTGTTGGTGTTGGGGCGTGTGTTGGTGTTGGGGCGTGTGTTGGTGTTGGACGTGTGTTGGTGTTGAGGCGTGTGTTGGTGTTGAGGCGTGTGTTGGTGTTGGGGCGTGTGTTGGTGTTGGGGCGTGTGTTGGTGTTGGAGCGTGTGTTGGTGCTGGGGCGTGTGTTGGTGCTGGGGCGTGTGTTGGTGCTGGGGCGTGTGTTGGTGTTGGGGCGTGTGTTGGTGCTGGGGCGTGTGTTGGTGATGGGGCGTGTGTTGGTGTTGGGGCGTGTGTTGGTGTTGGGGCGTATGTTGGTGTTGGGGCGTGTGTTGGTGTTGGAGCGTGTGTTAGTGTTGGAGCGTGTGTTGGTGTTGGGGCGTGTGTTGGTGTTGGGGCGTGTGTTGGTGATGGGGCGTGTGTTGGTGTTGGAGCGTGTGATTGTGTTGGAGCGTGTGTTGGTGTTGGGGTGTGTGTGTTGGTGTTGGGGTGTGTGTGTTGGTGTTGGGGCGTGTGTTGGTGTTGGGGCGTGTGTTGGTGTTGGGGCGTGTGTTGGTGTTGGACGTGTGTTGGTGTTGGGGCGTGTGTTGGTGTTGGGGCGTGTGTTGGTGTTGGGGCGTGTGTTGGTGTTGGGGGTTGTGTGGGCGTGTGTTGGTGTTGGGGCGTGTGTTGGTGTTAGGGCGTGTGTTGGTGTTAGGGCGTGTGTTGGTGATGGGGCGTGTGTTGGTGTTGGGGCGTGTGTTGGTGTTGGGGCGTGTGTTGGTGTTGGGGCGTGTGTTGGTGTTGGGGCGTGTGTTGGTGCTGGGGCGTGTGTTGGTGCTGGGGCGTGTGTTGGTGCTGGGGCGTGTGTTGGTGCTGGGGCGTGTGTTGGTGTTGGGGCGTGTGATTGTGTTGGGGCGTATGTTGGTGTTGGGGCGTGTGTTGGTGTTGGGGCGTGTGTTGGTGTTGGGGCGTGTGTTGGTGTTGGGGCGTGTGTTGGTGATGGGGCGTGTGTTGGTGATGGGGCGTGTGTTGGTGTTGGGGCGTGTGTTGGTGATGGGGCGTATGTTGGTGTTGGGGCGTGTGTTGGTGTTGGAGTGTGCTCGTGTTAAGGGTGTGAGGATAGGGGTGTGTGTGTGTGTGTGTGTGTATGTATGTGTTTGTAATAATAATAATAATAATAATAATTAACGGTTTATTGAAAAGGTTCTGCAGCCCGAAGGGTGAAAATATACATTGGACATAAATGACTTATTACATACTGTACATTGGTGGTTTAACAAAAGCCTTCATTAGAGAAAGGTGAAGGAACATACAGTGAACATACAGATTAATGTAGGTGTTGAACAGCAAACTCGTAGTGTAGTAACTCCCTCCCAGATGGTGTTAGGAGGAACTCACGTGGTGTAGTAGTTCCCTCAGATGGTGTTATGAGGGACCTGGCGTGGTGTAGTAATTCCCTCACAGATGGTGTTATGAGGGGCCTCACGTGGTGTAGTAATTCCCTCACAGATGGTGTTATGAGGGGCCTCACGTGGTGCAGTAACTCCTTCACATATGGTGTTATGAGGGGTTTGACGTGGTGTAGTAATTCCCTCACAGATGGTGTTATATGAGTGAGGTGTGGTTCCAGGCCTTCCTATCGTAGACGGATTAACGAGTGTGTGTGTGTGTGTGTGTGTAGGGGTGTTGCTGTGTGTGTGTGTGTGTGTGTGTGTGTGTGTGTATTTGTGTGGGAAAGGGTGTTGCTGTGTGTGTGTTTGTGTATGTGTGTATTTGTGAGGGTGTAAGTAGGCGCACATCACACAGGGTGGTGAAATGCGTCTTGTGTGGCAACATTATGTTTGTGGTAAGGTGCAAGCACTTTTTGCTCCCTCTCGCTTTAAGCTGCCGCCGCTGGCTAGCCCTCGTGGCGAACAGGGAAGCAACTTGCATAAGTCTTCCTCTACCAGTACACAGTCTCCTTACCATCAAGACTCCTGCTGTGCCTCCTCGTGGCAACACACGGTAACTGGGTGTCTCGTGGCCCCAGGCTAGATCAGCAGGGGATCTCGGAGTAACAGTGGGCCCCAGAGGGATGGCGGATTAACCTTGCGGATTAACCTTGGCAGGTATAAGGTTATGGGAGTAAACACCGAGAGAAAAATCTGCGGTGGAGCCCCGCATCAGGCTGACATGCTTACAGAGCTCCAGCAAGACCCTAACGGCAGTGTAGGCTACTAAGGCGAAACCCAACAAACTGGGCTATCGGCAGCCCATTGCAACTCTCCCTCTCCCCAGTCGGTGCAAACTTGCACCACTAGATCAGGAAAAGAGAGAGCCAATATGTGTGCTTGCAGCCTGCGCTCCTGCCTCACCACATAAGTCAACTCGCGCACAGACATCACCCAGATCATCATACCTCTCACCATCATCACACCCCTATACCCCCAAAAGTCCAATGGCGACGGACGAGTGGCGACGGGGACAGGCAAAGATGCCTGTCGGGAGTCTCTAGTCACAACTCTGCACAAATGCCGCACAAACAAGATGGTCGTTTATGCACTGGGATCTAGGCAGCAGTGCAATCCGGTCCTGTCTGTGCGACTGAGCAGCTCTTACGAGGAGCCACTCTGCTCACCCCACATGGGGAGGGGGCTAGAAAAAGTGCCCTAAACATAGCCTGCCTTAAAACCCAACCTGACTGAGTAACCGCACCCCGTAAGGTCATCCTTATGTGGTCAAAAACACAATCAAAATCAAAGATGGAAACAAAAACAAACCATACAACTTCTTATGGTCGCTGCATGGAATGTCAGGACCCTTCTGGATACTGGCACAAATGAGCGTCCTGAAAGGAGAACTGCCCTTGTGGCAAAAGAGCTGGGTAGGTATAACATCGACATAGCAGCCATCAGTGAGTCCAGGCTCCCACATGAGGGACAGCTCACAGAACAGGGGGCTGGCTACAACTTCTTCTGGAAGCATAAGCCGGCTGCGGAGAGAAACCGCATTTATGGAGTTGGTTTTGTCATCCGCCAACGCATCCTACAGAGGCTAACTGAAATACCTATTGGGATCAACGAGCTCCTCATGACGCTTCGAGTCCCACTGAATCACTCACGTCATGTCTTCTTCATCAGTACATACGCCCCAACACTGGATGCAGAGAATGACATCAGGGAGGCCTTTTATGCCGACCTCGACAGAGTGCTAACCTCTATCTCCAGAAAAGACAAGGTTGTGCTCCTTGGCGACTTCAATACCAGAGTTGGCAAAGATACTAACATTTGGCAGGGAACCATAGAGAGAAATAATAATAATAATAATAATAATAATTAACGGTTTATTGAAAGAGCTTGGCAGCCAGAAGGCTGAAAATATACAGTTACATATTTGGGGAATGGGTTTCGAATTACAAATAATATACAAGTAACATAAGTGATATAAATAAGACGTATAATAACTGGATGGGGAAAAGCTCAAACTACAGTGCATTTCAACATAGTGACAGTGCAAGAAGTAGTATTTACTGGGAGTGAATACACTGGTTTATTACAAGTTATTGATAATTTTTACAATGGTTGGGACTGGGCTGTTCTTATAGCGATCAGTTCGTGCACGTATGGGCTGGATGCGGTTGTGGTGTCGAACAGCAATTCTCGGGCTAGAGATCTCAGGTGGTAGTAGGAGCCGGTGTCGAGGATGGTGTAGAAGCATCTTACCAAATTTGCGGATGAGGTCGTGGTGATAGTCAGTGAGAGTCGAAAGGGTCAGTGTGTTGAGCGCTTCTTGATATGTGGAGTAGGAAGGGGAGAGAATAATCTTGCATGCCCTCTTTTGCACTTTTTCTAGGTGTTTACGTTGTGTGGCATTTAGGGAGGAAGACCAGGTAGGGGAGGCATAGGTGAGCTTGGGAAGTATGAATGTTGTGTAAACACTGAGGAGCTCGGGTGCAGGAACTCCGAGGGACTTGAGTCGGCGGAGGAGGTGGAGACGGAAACTGGAGGATTTGACAACTTCACTGACGTGTGGTTTCCAATTTAGTTTGTTGTCTATGGTGACGCCGAGGAGCTTCGTGGAATCTACAACCTGGAGTGTGTTCGGACCTAGAGTAATGGAAGGAGGTGGGACAATGTCGGAGGAGAGGTTGATGTGCATAACCATGGTGTTGGTATGGTTGATGGTGACATGGTTGTTGGTGGCCCAGTTTTGGAGACTGTTCAATAAATCCTGAAGGGCGGTATAGTCGGGAGTAGAATTGTTGACGCTGATCCCAATGGTGGAGTCGTCGACATATTTCCAAGTGTAATTCCAATGGCCTACTCCTTCTCAGCAAGTGTGCTGCTCACAACCTCACTATCACCAATATCTAGTTTAAGCAGGCCGACAAGTTCAGTCGTTCGTGGCAACACCCACGATCTAAGCACTGGCATCTCATTGACTACATCATTGTCAGAGAAAGAGATCGCCGAGACGTCCTGATCATCCGTGCCATGAGTGGCTTTGACCACTGTGACACTGATCATCGACTTATCAGATCAAAGCTCTCACTTCACGTCTCCCCAAAACGGTGAAGGCAGCAAGCCTCCAGAAGAGGTTTTAATACTAAGCGTCTGGAGGATCCAGCGGTAGCACATGCCTTCAGAGAGCAGCTCGAACATGGGCTTATAAAATCCCAACAGCAAACAACGTAAATCCCAGTGCCGAATGGGATACTCTTAATACTGTTATGACAAAGACCTGCAGAGAGACCCTCGGCCAGTTCAAAAGAATACACCAGGACTGGGTTAATGAACATGATGCGGCAATCAAAGTACACATCGATGATAAACGTGCTGCTTTTAATGACTGGCAGAACAACCCTCAGTCTCAAACCAAAGCTGATACCTTCCGCAAGAAGAAAGCGGCAGCCCAGCGGGAACTTCGCAATCTAAAGAATGACTGGCTTAAAAATAAAGCAAGTGAAGCACAAAAACTTGCAGATCAGCACAAGATGCGCGAATTTTTCATTTCCACTAAAACATTTTATGGGCCAGTCACTCGTGGCACAGCCCCCCTTCGCTCATCTGACGGTAACCACATAATTAAAGACGACAAAGGCCTCCTTCAGCGCTTGAAAGAGCACTACCATTCATTGCTCAACCGAAACACCAAATGTGGATGTCCTGACTACCCAGCAGGTCCCTCAGCATCCAGAGCTGACTCACCTCAGCTATCCTCCATCCCCGGATGAGGTAGCTACCGCCATCAAACAGATAAAAAATAACAAAGCCTCAGGGCCTGATGGAATCCCAGCCGAGGTGTATAAAGCAGGAGGACCTCTACTTACCAGACGTCTCCACTCTCTCTTCGAGAATATATGGGAAGAGGAGGAAATCCCCCAAGCTCTTAAAGATGACTCCAATGTCAATATTTATAAGAACAAGGGAGACCTGTCAGACTATGACAACTACAGCGGGATCTCGCTGCTCTCCGTAGCTGGCAAGATTATAGCCCGAGTCCTCCTCAACAGACTTCTTCCTAAAGGGGAAAACTTCCTCCCAGAATCTCAATGTGATTTTAGACCATCACGTTGCACCACTAACATGGTCTTTGCTGCCCGCCAGAAACAGGAAAAGTGCAGAGAACAGCGTCGTGACCTATACATGGCCTTCATCGACCTAACCAAGGCCTTCGCATCTGTCAACAGAGAAGCCCTCTGGTGGACCCTCATCCGTTTTGGCTACACAACAAAATTCATCGCCATTGTAAGGCAACTCCACGATGGCATGAACGGCAGTGTCCTGCACAACGGCACCCAATCAGAGTTCTTCCCCATCCAAACAGGGGTTAAACAAGGGTGTGTACTGGCACCAACTCTCTTTTCCATCTTTTTGGCTGCCTTCTTTACTTGTGGCAGTGCCAATTTAGCCAACGGGGTGAACATCGAGTACCGGATGAAAGGGGGTCTTTTCAACATAAGATGACTCGAGGCAAGAGCAAAGGTGTTGGCAGCTTCTATTACTGAATTTCAGTATGCAGACGACCTCACCCTTGTTGCTCACACTGAACACGACCTACAAGAGATCCTGAACACTTATGCAGACGCGTTTGCATACTTCGGCCTTGAGGTGATATGTACGTAAGACTCAGATTCTCTGTCAACCTGCCCCTGCCCCTGGTTCAGACACACCTCCACCATCCATCGAGCTTAACGGTACTACACTCTCTAATGTTGCCCACTTTCGGTATCTCGGCTCCCACCTGTCCACCACCGCAGACATCGATGAAGAAATTCAGCATCGGATCAGATGTGCCTCTCAAGCCTTGGGCAGCCTCCGAAATCGTGTCTTCAGCTGTAGGGAGCTGAAATTATCCACAAAGTTGCACATATATCGAGCAGTGGTCCTGCCCACTCTACTATATGGCAGTGAGACATGGGTCACATACAGGAGGCACCTCAAGGCATTTGAAAACTTTCACCAACGTAGTCTACGCTCCATCTTCCGAGTTCGCTGGGAAGACAAGAGAATAAATGCCAGCATTCTTGCTGACACCAACTGTAGGAACATCGAGGCTGCCATTATCCTTGTACAACTACATTGGACTGGCCATTAGGGTGTGTCAATTTAGGGGGTGAACTGGCTAAATTGAAAATCGAGTAATTTGGTAGCAATTTATTGTTGTCTTTAAGCATGCAAAACAATATTCTGGCATAAATTTTTTTTTATAATAAGTCCTACCTACATCAAATGGATTTTTAAATGTACATATTTGTGAATTTATAACATAACCAGCGTTTGCACACATGTTACTGTTTCAAGTTTCAAATTATTATATTTTATTATCCGTAGTCTATTTGAAAGTAACCAATGCCTTCATACTCTCTTTGCTTTGGTTTCTTGTCATCAGTAGTCTGCTTGCTATTTGTGCTTTGATGTAACCTTCTCGCCTCTCGTGGCTGTAAACATGGCCCGCTGCTTCTGTGACCATTTTCACACATCTCTCCACACTTTGAGTGTGGGAAGGCCACTTCGGCACCTGCATTGGAGTCTCTTTAAGGTTTCTCAATTCTTGGCTAGTTAGACTTGTTGTCAATGGTGGCTCTAAGACTTCCAAACTCAAGTCAACCAATTCTGACAATTTGGTGGCATTGACGTTTATTGGGGGAACTTTTCTTGAATGAAACGAACAGTCTCCCAACTGGTCGTCATCTATTAGCGTTCCTCTAATCTTTAGAATGACTTCTACAGCCTCGGTTCGGAGATTGGTACATTGACTGCAAAGCATTGCTTGCAAAACTGCTTCTGATCGAGCATACCAGGCGGACCTTCTTGCCACAGGTAACACGATGTCCCTCACTACCTTCCTCTGTGTTCTTACTAGCTGCAATTGAAACAAAAGGTGATTGGGCCCATCCACCCACATAGGATTAAGTTTCACACTAAACCACTGGGGAAGATAAACTCCAATAATAAATTCAACAATTAACCTCAAATTCTTCAGCACTTTGCCCTTCAATTCGTGTTTGGAAATCCAAATCCTGCAGAAACGAAGAGCTGTAGTTAACCAACGGCTGTGACTGACAGGTCCAATCTCCAAGAGAGCCAATGACTGAGGCACTTCTCCTGATCTTATTGCTTGGGCAATACGATAAGCATAGGATTGATCTGTGCTGAGATCTTTGATGACTCCTTCAGACAACGCCGGAAGGGGAGGGCCAACTTCGACCTTTGGAAAGGTTGTATTTATTTCTAGTTGTGTTGCTTCATCCAGCATGATGCCAAGGGGACCTGACCACTTGTTGTTGCTCTTTGTAGGACCATCAAGTTCCTGGATGAGATGACGAAGAGGTAGCTCGCCTGTATGTAAATCACATACAATCCAAACAAGTCTTCTTCCTAGTTTTTTCTCTAAATGCGTCATTACACCCCCCTGCCATCCGGTGTTCACTGCAGTTGAATCTCCACCAACAGCCTGCAGTGAACTGCCAAGTCGTCTCTCCTGAACCCAACATAAAATATGATCAGCAATGACCTCTGCATGTTTCTTCCCTTCTACTTCAGTTTCGGGAGCAAAGTGAAACAAAAACCGACCACCAGGCTCAGAACAGACAGAGTAGTGTTCTTCTTTGATGAGACCTGGAAACTTTCTGTTCACTCCCTCTACTTCTAGCAAAACTTTTGTGTCATCTATTCTTCCATCAAACAAAAGACAGGAGAGCCCTCCCTCGCTTAAATCTTTTTCATGCTGATCAGATATTTCCTTCATTATTTTTTCTTGTGCTCTTCTAATTTTATTATGATCTATCACCAAAGATACATCCTCTCGGCTGATGAGGCCTGCATCTATCCAAGCGGCAGTTGCAATTTCTGCAGCCTCACGAAGTCCAGCATGGTGGCGAATACTAGCTAAAGCAATGTTTGAAATATTTCTTGTGTTGTATTTCATTTTCTTTGGTAAAGGTTCAGATGGCTCTTTGGAACTATCATCTGATGTTGCTTCCTGTTCATCAGAAGAACTATCAAAGAAGTGATAAACATCTTGACACAGCTCTTCCTCTCTTTGGATGGCTTCTTCACTCTTCATTTTCTTCTTTTGTTCCCTCTCTCGGATTTGTTCTCTCTTCTTGGCATTAGCAATCTGCTTCTTTGTTTCTGAATAATCTATTGAACCCATTTGCATACTTCCTTGGCCTTCTGCCCTTGTCCTCTGTGCCTTTATAAATTCAAGCTCTAAAACAGGGATCTTCTTTTCACGAGGACAAACACAATCAATGTGGGAATTATTTTCTCTCTTACCTGAGTGAGAACATTTGGATTCAGAACATAATTGTATGGAGCACTTGCAGGTCAAAATGTCAAACAGAGTATCAAGTGTGTGCAGAAATTCATTTTTCCTGGCCAAGTTTCCTTTACCAAGTGATGTTTCAACTGCTTTGTGCCATAATTTCGTTAGTTTTAGCTCAATAGTTCGACACTGATTAATCACAGGTGGTTTGAATAGTGCATTAGCTTTTGTCCATTGATGCAGAAGAGGGACTATCATGTCATTTATGAGTTCTTTATCTGTATAGTTCCTTCTGTCCTTTGCATTTTTTTCTCGAAGGAGTAACCCTAATCTTAGCATGTCTCTCACTGTTGGAAGTTCTGATACAGGAAGCTCCTTCCCTTTACCAACTAGCAGGCTCAAGTGGGTTGACAACTGACTTCTTGTCTTCAATTTTGACATCTTCACACTATCTGACAAATAGAAAAATATTTCAATGTTTCATAATTCAATTGTTGTTTCAAAAAATATCAATTTGTTTATCAAAAATGCTGTAACAGAAATAACATAATAATTTCTTAGAACATAATGTTTTATACAATGATATAAGTAACTGCGACAATCAATATGCCCTACTTACAATAATTAAAATGTAGAATTCGTCTGGTAGAGTAGGTGCAAGTGCAATGAGAGCAAACCACCGTCTATGATATCTAGAAGGAGAGTGAGCCGGGCGCCTTATCCTCACGCTTGGTACAAGTCAAAACAAGAATTAAACTGTCCCACACGGAGAGCCTGTTCATGTTCATGTTCTGACATGCATATTGTACACAAGCTATAGAACCATAAAATACTCCATAATCCATATGCTTACATGAGATTAGTTAATATCAAGTGAATAATTCTAATCAAGTCTCATTAATTTGTTGAAATACTGATATTTGAAACTTTAAGGTATAATTGATGTAGGTGAGGGTTATTTCAATTCATTTTTGTTTGCTAATCCCAAGTTTAGACATAAAGAGGCACAATATTTTGACTACCAAATTTTATTTTTAACATGTTGACAAAATTGACACACCCTACTGGCCATGTTACCCGCATGGACGACAGTAGACTGCCAAAGCAGCTACTTTACAGTCACCTAACGAATAGTAAATGTAACGCTGGCGTGCAATTGAAAAGGTATAAGGGTAGTCTTAAGACAAACCTGAAAAGGTGCCAAATCGACCCCCTCACCTAGAAGGGGGAAGGACAACGTCGGAAGAGAGGTTGATGTGCATAACCATGGTCTTGGTATGGTTAATGGTGACGTGGTTATTGGTGGCCCAGTTTTGGAGACTGTTCAATAAATCCTGAAGGGCGGTATAGTCTGGTGGAGTCGTCGACATATTTCCAGCGAGCAGGGGTTTCTCTTAGGGCATCATTGATAAGCATAAGGGAGCATAGTGGTCCCATCTTAGTGCCTTGGGGCGTCGGTTACTGAGGAAGTTTGTAAGGCATGGTATAAGACTTCTTTGAAACCCGAGGTCGATAGCTTTGTTAATGATTAAATTGTGGTCGACTAGAACGAATGCCTTGGTGAAGTCAATGAAGGCGACAGCGACAGACGTTTTTCGTTTCTCCAGATGGCGGTATATATAGTCGAGAAAGCTGACAAGACAGTGAGTGATGGAGGAAGTTTTCATATTACCAAATTGTCGAGGATCTACGGCTCCTGCAATATTAACATAAACCCCGTCAAACACAAAACTTTCAAAGATTAAGCTGGGTATTGGGGTGATTGCAATGGGTAGTAACTGATTTAAGGATTGTGGGCTGGTTGACTTGGGCATTGGTGACACATATGAAGTCTTCCAGTCAGCTGGGCATCTGGCTTGACTGAGGGAAGCAGTGATGATGGAGCAGAGGGGTTTAGCAAGCTCCGGGGAGAACTCCTTGTAGAGTTTCATTGGTAAGTCAATGGGGGTGGTGGAGCGTTTTGACTATAGTTTGTCCAGACGTTTTGCTACTTCAAATTCTTCTACTAAGTCAGTGGGAAAGGGCTGGTAGGTGAGCAGGGAGAGTGGTTGTGTCAAGCCGGTGGAGCGTCTGGCATATAGCGGCGAAATGGTTATTTGATTACTCAGCTGCGTCGACATTAGTGAGATGGCTAAGGAAGGGGAGGGGGTGTGTCTTATTGTTTAGTCCACAGAGTTCTTTAAGCTTACCATACCATTGACTGATGTTGGTCTGCTTCAGGTGTTCCAATTTGATTGGGTAGTGAGACTTCTTTGCAGTGCGTATTTCGCGGATGACGCGGTTGCGAAGGGACCTGTAGCGGTTGTGGTCATTGAGATAAAAGGCTCTGTCTCTCTGTTGCATAAGTCTTTTGATCCGAGGTGTGATCCAGGGCAAGTCAGCTGGGTGAGATCTGACGGACTTCTCGGGGAAGAAGTGGTGGTGAGCTTCCGTGGTGGTGAGCTTCCGTGGTGGTGTTGGTATAATTTTTCCATTTGGTTTCCACGTCATCCACGCTAAGTACTTCAGTCCAGGGATGGTGAACTATCCACTGCCCGAAGAGACGCACTGCAGAGTCAGTAATCGGCCTGTAGGTCTTGATGTAGGGGCTCTGTACTTGAGTGGGAGTGGCAGCTGGGGACCAGAACACTGATAGGCGTGTGCTACACCCGATAGGAGGCATTGGTTGAGGTGGTTGGTACTGGTCCGCTAAGTCAGTTAAGATAAGGTCAAGGGTATTTTGACCGTGTGTGAGGAAGGTCACGACTTGTGATAGTGACAGCTGGTCCTGGATATCAGTGTGTGTGTGTTTGTGTTTGTGTGTGTGTGTGTGTGTTAGGGTAGGGGTAATAATAATAATAATAATAATTAATGGTTTATTGAAAGAGCTTGGCAGCCAGAAGGCTGAAAATATACAGTTACATATTTGGAGAATGGGTTTCGAATTACAAATAATATACAAGTAACATAAGTGATACAAATATGACATATAATGACTAGATGTGGAAAAGTTCAAACTACAGTTCATTTCAACATAGTGACAGTGCAAGGAATAGTGTTTACTGTGTGTGTGTGTGTGTGTGTGTGTGTGTGTGTGTTTGTGATGGTAAGCCTATTGGTGTGTGTGTGTGTGTTTGTGATGGTAAGCCTATTGGTGTGTGTGTGTGTGTGTGTGTTGATGTTGGAACCTTAAAACTGACACTTGATCATGAAGTACCCGTCCACACAAAGGAGGTACCAAGAGAAATGGTCCAGGTCCACCGTGAGAGAGAGTGTTGGGCGGCAGACAATGATTGCTGACAGTGACATGACTTACATACAATATCTCGCTGCGTGCCCTCACACACACACACACACACACACACACACACACACCTTTTCACAGTTTTTGCCACACTTACCTATTCATCCTTTCTCACATTCCTCTGTCCTCTTCACTCTCTCTCCCTATCTCTATTTTAATCACATAAAAATATGTTTGGTGTGTGTGTGTGTGTGTGTGTGTGTGTGTGTGTGTGTGTGTGTGGAGATTGACTCTTTTTTGCGTGTGTTTTCAATATATTTTCCTTTTATTTGGTAAGTTGGTAGATGAGATGGAATAGATGGGATAGGTCTTGTAGGTTAGGTTAGGTTAGGTTAGGTTACTGTAGGTTATGCTAGTGTTAGGGTGGTCAATATTCAGGTGAAGTAAGCCGGGGTGTCTAAACTTCAGGTGAAACAAGCCGGGGTGTCTAAACTTCAGGTGAAACAAGCCGGGGTGTCTAAACTTCAGGTGATCCCCACTATGGCACCAGATTTAGTCATGAGGACGCTGTACAGGTGTTGGGTCAGCGGCCGTGTGGTGGTGGTGGTGCGGGTACTGGGCGGATATCCTGCAGCTGACCCGTGATCCGCATCCTCTATTGATGTTGAGTGACCCGCTGCAGGAGACCGGTGAGTGAGGGCGTGAGGTGAGTGAAGGTGGAGGGTGAGAGGTGAGGGGTGAAGTAGAGGGCGAGTGGTGAGGGAGAGAAGGGTGGAGAGGTGAGGGCGGAGGGGAGTGAGAGGTGAGGGCGGAGGGGAGTGAGAGGTGAGGGCGGAGGGGAGTGAGGGTGAAGTAGAGGGCGAGGGTTGAGGGAGAGAAGGGTGGAGAGGTGAGGGCGGAGGGGAGTGAGAGGTGAGGGCGGAGGGGAGTGAGGGGTGAAGTAGAGGGCGAGGGGTGAGGGAGAGAAGGGTGGAGGGGTGAGGACGGAGGGCAAAGGGGAATGAGTGAGGGGTAGAGGGAGAGCGTGAGGGAGGGGCGGTGGGGAGGGGTGGGAGGGGCGACAGAGCAGAACACGAGCAGGTGGCACCAACGACCCGTGTCATGGAACGATCAGGTAAAAGGTGCGTCTATGGTCAATCTGTACACAAACACTCCACCTCCTCCTCACGGCACTGATCTCTTTATTAGGTCGTCCTCCAACACCTAGCCTCCCCCTTCAAGTACCACAACAACATGTAAAATACTCAACATTTATAGTTTTTAAGGATTACCTGAAAGAGATTACACACCCCAGGTAATTAATTTCACCTGATCCTTAATGCTATTGGAGGGAGGAGGTCATCTTAGGAATGTCTCTCTGACGTCACAAAGATCTCACGTCACAAGGAACTCTGACGTCACAAGGAAATATGACGTCACGAGGAAATATGACGTCACGAGGAGCTCCGGTAAAGATTACGTGTTAAATAAAGGTGATTAGATATGTAAACAATTATAAAGGTAAACAGCCATTCATAATGTAAACAACGGGAAGGTAAACAAGGGAGGAAGATAGGAAGGAACTGGTTCACAAATAGGGTGGTGGACGAGTGGAACAAGCTCAGCAACTTTGTAGTAAGTGCTGGAACGCTGGAAAGTTTTAAAAGGAGGCTAGATAGATTCATGGATGATAGAGAGTGGTTGTAACTCTAGACAGGAGCTGCCATGCACAAGCCAACCGGCCTATTGCAGACATAAACAATAAACAAAAGAAAAGTAAAAATATCATGACAATGGGTCTCATATATTGTGATGATGAATTTAGGGCAGTGAGGATATAGTACACTGCAAACAAACCTGTTAGTTCCAGTATACAAGGTGGCCGGTACTGTACTCAACCGCTTCACTTCCTCAGTTAGGCAAATTGGAGATGTTGTGGGCTCGAACCAGGGACCGGGAGGACAGGGTAGTAAGAGCTGTGTCCACTCCTCCACCGCTCCCTGTCAAGAGACATTAGTGGGCGTGAGGATCAGTATGTAATCAGAAGCTTAGGTACAGAGAGATAGATACATAGATATTCAGTAAAATTACTTCACATTTTACAAACAGTTCAGTACACGTCTAAACAGAGTAAGTATACAGTTTACATGGATCGTGCAGGTGTACAAACAATGGTAACCTAACCTAACCTAACCTAACCTAACCTAACCATCATGTTGTCAGTAAGATAAAGAAATTTCAAAGATAATAACACAATAATTGAATAAAAATATGACTTCGTAAAAAAAAAAATAATGCCCCCAAAAGGTAAAATAGGTTAAAGAATTAATGGATAAATTCTTCCTTTACACGTTTGGTATTTCAAGAATTAGACCGATTTATTTAACAACCTATTAATTAAAAATGCATTATGGATTTTATTAATAACATTTAGTATTCCTTTAAAACATTTACCTCCCATGAACACCTCCATTCAGTAAGGTAAACACTGCCACACGCGGACAACAAATGTTAACATACAATTATCATAGTAACTCGTTTCACTCATGTAAATTCGTTATTACAAATTGATTAGCGTCAGGGGGGTATTTTAATTCTAATCACCATGACCGCAGTGACCACTCGTCGGGAACCAATCACAGCTCGACAAAAACATAATTGTGTAATAGGTGTTCAACGGTCCCCCAGGCTGGTTCATGGTCGCCCCCAGCTGCCTCCTCGCGGCCAGCACCACACTGTAATGGTCTAGTGTGGACACAGGTATTGCCCTCCCCCCACTTGACCTAGTAATTGAGTGGTAATTGACTGGTAATTGGCCATGGTCACGCCTGTAATTGGCTAGTAGCCCGTTGATGCCGTTTACCGCCAATTAGGTGGAGGTGAGGGGTGGGGTGAGGGGTGAGGGGTGGGGTTGTCCCGAGCAGTGATTTCTGACCTGTGATTATCCTGCTGGGGTACATGTCATGGACCACCTTACTGCTGCCGCTACCTGCTGTTCCTCACCTGCTAATACTATCATGTACAGACAAACAGACAGACAGATAGATAGACAGATAGGTAGATAGATAGATAGATAGATAGATAGTTAACCTACTCCTGTATAAACTTAATATTACATCGTTTTTACAAATATTTGAATAAATAGTAAAAATAACAGCATTTACAGGAACATCATGTAAACAACGTCGGCAAAGCGTATAACAGCATAAAACAGCATATAACAGTGTCAGACCAGCATATAAACAGCAAATAGCAGCGTCAGAACAGCACATATTACAGCACATCACAGAATATAACATCACATAACAGCGTCAGCATATAACAGCACATTACAGCACATAACAGCGGGGGTTAAGACAGAGGGCTGCTAGGATCAATAGCTGCTATTAGTTGGTGCATTAGGTCAGATACTGTCCATTATCTCCACCACCACCTACCCTCTCACCTCTCACACTCCTCTCTCACCTCTCACACCTCTCTCACCCTCCTCTCACCTCTCTCTCACCTCTCACACCCCTCTCTCACCTCTCACACCTTTCTCTCACCTCTCTCACCTCTCACACCTCTCTCTCACCTCTCACGACCCTCTCTCACCTTTATCTCACCTCTCACACCCCTCTCACACCTCTCTCACCCTTCTCTCACCTCTCTCTCACCTCTCACACCCCTCTGTTACCTCTCTCTCGCCTCTCATACCCCTCTCACACCCTTCTCTTACCTCTCATACCCCTCTCACACCTCTCTCACCCTTCTCTCACCTCTCTCTCACCTCTCTCTCACCTCTCACACCTCTCTCACCCTCCTCTCACCTCTCTCTCACCTCTTACACCCCTCTCTCACCTCTCTCACCCTCCTCTCACCTCTCTCTCACCTCTCACACCCCTCTCTCACCTCTCACACCTCTCTCACCCTCCTCTCACCTCTCTCTCACCTCTCACACCCCTCTCTCACCTCTCACACCCCTCTCTCACCTCTCACACCTCTCTCTCACCTCTCACGACCCTCTCTCACCTCTCTCACCCCTCTCTCACCTCTCACACCTCTCTCTCACCTCTCACGACCCTCTCTCACCTCTCTCACCTCTCACACCTCTCTCTCACACCTCTCTCACCCTTCTCTCACCTCTCTCACACCTCTCTCTCACCTCTCATACCCCTCTCACACCCCTCTCTCACCTCTCTCTCACCTCTCATACCCCTCTCACACCCTTCTCTTACCTCTCATACCCCTCTCTCACCTCTCACACCCCTCTCTCACCTCTCTCTCACCTCTCATACCCCTCTCACACCGCTCTCTTACCTCTAATACCCCTCTCTCTCCTCTCATACCCCTCTCACACCCCTCTCTCACCCCTCTCCCACCTCTCACACCTCTCTCTCACCTCTCACGACCCTCTCTCACCTACCCTCTCACCTCTCTCACACCTCTCTCACCCTCCTCTCACCTCTCTCTCACCTCTCACACCTCTTTCTCACCTTTATCTCACCTCTCTCTCACCTCTCACACCCCTCTCTCACCTCTCTCACCTCTCATACCCCTCTCACACCCTTCTCTTACCTCTACTCTCTCCTCTCACACCCCTCTCATCACACCCCTCTCTCACCTCTCTCACCTCTCATACCCCTCTCACACCCCTCTCTCACCTCTCACACCCCTCTCTCACCTCTCATACCCCTCTCACCCCTCTCACACCCCTCTCTCACCTCTCACACCTCTCTCTCACCTCTCACACCTCTCTCTCACCTCTCACACCCTCTCCCACACCCCTCTCTCACCCTTCTCTCACCTCTCACACCTCTCTCTCACCTCTCTCACCTCTCACACCCTCTCTCACCTCTCACACCACTCTCTCACCTCTCACACCCTCTCACCACTCTCTCACCTCTCTCCCTCTCTCCCTCTCTCTCACCTCTCACACCCTCTCTCACCTCTCACACCCCTCTCACACCCCTCTCTCACCTCTCACACCACTCTCTCACCTCTCTCACCCCTCTCACACCCCTCTCTCACCTCTCACACCCCTCTCTCACCTCTCACACCCCTCTCTCACCCTCTCACACCCTCTCTCACCTCTCACACCTCTCTCACACCTCTCTCTCACCTCTCACACCTCTCTCTCACCTCTCACACCCCTCTCTCACCTCTCACACCTCTCTCTCACCTCTCTCTCACCTCTCTCTCACCTCTCACACCCCTCTCACACCCCTCTCTCACCTCTCTCACCACTCTCTCACACCCTCTCTCACCTCTCACACCTCTCTCTCACCTCTCACACCTCTCTCTCACCTCTCACACCCCTCTCACACCCCTCTCTCACACCCTCTCTCACCTCTCACACCTCTCTCTCACCTCTCTCCCTCTCACACCTCTCTCTCACCTCTCACACCCCTCTCTCACCTCTCACACCTCTCTCTCACCTCTCATACCCCTCTCACACCCCTCTCTCACCTCTCACACCTCTCTCTCACCTCTCATACCCCTCTCACACCTCTCTCACCCCTCTCACACCTCTCTCTCACCTCTCACACCCCTCTCTCACCCCTCTCACACCCCTCTCTCACCTCTCTCACACCTCTCACACCCCTCTCACACCTCTCTCTCACCTCTCTCACCTCTCTCTCACCTCTCACACCCTCTCTCTCACCTCTCTCTCACCTCTCTCACCCCTCTCACACCCCTCTCACACCTCTCTCTCACCTCTCACACCTCTCTCTCACCTCTCACACCTCTCTCTCACCTCTCTCTCACCTCTCTCACACCCCTCTCTCACCTCTCACACCTCTCTCTCACCTCTCTCTCACACCCCTCTCTCACCTCTCACCTCTCTCTCACACCCCTCTCTCACCTCTCTCTCACACCCCTCTCTCACCTCTCACACCTCTCTCTCACCTCTCTCTCACACCCCTCTCTCACCTCTCTCTCACACCCCTTTCTCACCTCTCTCACCCCTCTCACACCCCTCTCACACCTATCTCACCCCTCTCACACCCCTCTCTTTACCCTCTCTCTCACCTGTGGCCTCTAACTATTCTTAATGTGTTTATTTAAGTTTGTATTTTGTTATGGTGTTAGAGGAAGGTTCTCAGGGTGTAGAAGTCGGTGACGAAGGACTGGAGACATAACCTACAGTAGACGGTGTTGGTGTCTGGGCAGGGTGTTGGAGGGTGGAGGTGTGGGGGGCAGGGATGGCAGGTGGAGGGGAAGGGTGGTAGGTGGAGGGTAGACGTGGAGGGGAAGGGTGGCAGGTGGAAGGTAGAGGTGGAGGGGAAGGGTGGCAGGTTGTAGGGGAGGGGTGGGGGGGGGAGGGTTGCAAGTGGAGGGGAGAGGTGGAGGGTAAAGGTGGCAGGTGAAGGGCAGAGGGGTGGGTGGAGGGCAGTGATTGCATGGAGGGCAAGGGGCGGCGAATAGAGGGAGCAAACTCGGCAGGCAGGTGGAGGGCAAAGGTGTGGGTGGAGGGCAGAGGGGTGGGTGGAGGGCAGTGATTGCATGGAGGGTCAGTTGCGATCATCCGGTAAGTGAGGTCACGCCTGGCTGACCCTTCCGGGCTACTCACCTGAAAAGTGTCGCTCATTAGATCAACTTCCGCAGACAGGTGGGCAGGGGAGGGTGGTAGACGATCGTGATTGTGCCCTCAGCGACATAATCTGTGGCTGTGATTGCACACACACACACACACACACACACACACACACACACACACACACACAGTGGATTGATAAGAAAGACAAATTGACTTAGATTTCAGGTTACAGCCGGAGTGATTTACAACCTGTGTGTGTGTGTGTGTGTGTGTGTGTGTGTGTGTGTGGGCGCGATATGTTTGCTAAATATGAGCTTTACATTAGCATATCAAATTTGTACAGTAATAGAGTCAATTAGAGAAGGTAATCATAGGTAAACTGATTTAGGTAATGATACAGATTAGGTGTATGTCTGGCGACCTGTGGTGTAATGGTCAGCATGCTCGACTCGCAAGCGAGTGGACCCGGGTTCGATCCCCGGGCAGGGTGAAACTATGGGCAAGTTTCTTTACGCCATTTGCCTCTGTCTACCAAGCAGTAATTGGGAACCTGAATGTTAATCGATTTGCGGATCGTTTTCCGGGGTAATGGTTAGCCAGTGCAGTTGGCGAGCTGTCCGGTCTTCTCGGACTATTCCTTGACACTGGGTCACGCAACTCGTTAACTTAGGGTGTAGCTGTTGTGTTGGCGACATCTTCTACACCTTAAACAAATTCACGCCGAGGTGGCCCTTGGGTCGGCCATCCTCGTTAAAAGAGGAGCAACCATTATTATGTTATGTATGTATGTTAAGGGCTGTCACGGCATAACACCAGTACAGCAACACTGTCAAGTGACATTGGTGACCCAGGGTAGACACAGACACAGACAGCAGCATCTGTCGTGTGATAACATGGTTAGTTGGGCTCTACACCTGATAGACCACATCAGTCCGAATAGGCCCTAACCTGGACTCACCTAACCTGACCCTACCCATTTGGACTGGAACCTATTAGAAGTAGGGCCCATTCTTACGACTCGGGGCCCCTATCTTCCTAGTTTGATTGGGTGAAATTGGGGTCTATTAGAACAGGGACCCATGTGACCTGAGCTGACCCTAAGAATGTTTTGGTTATGGAAGTCGTGGTCTGCGACGTGGCGAACGCTGATTGGCTGATGACGACGGTGTGTCTTGGTGATCGTCACGACGACCAATAGCAGCAGCAGAAGTAGGGAGAACAGCAGCAGGTAAGCAGCAGCAGGTGATGGAGAAGCAGTGACAACAGTAGCAGCAGACGGGGCAGCAGGTGGGGTGGGGCAGGGTGGGGTGGGGCGGGGCGGGGCGCGGTGGGTCACGGCTGAGGGACCACCACCACCACCACAGGTCGACGGTGATTTAGGCATTATATTGGATTTCCATAATTAGTCGTGTTATCTGACGGCACGTGCGGCGTCCCCACATCACGCCACGCCCACGCCCGCACGCCCAAGTTACACCTCGCCCACGAACAAACGTCTGACTACACGCCATGCCAACACGCCCACAGACACCCACACTAGTACGATCAGACATTCACACTCGCACGCCCACAACACCCACACTTACACACACACACACACACACACACACACACACATGTCCACACGCTAAATATGTATAAATCTATTATGCTCTCATTAATTATCGAAATATTCCATAAACTAGGGACATCTATTTTGTTTTGCCAATTATGTAGTTGGGTAGTTAGTTATAAATGAATTAATAAAATATAGCCCATCATTTTATTATATTTGTGCCATTGAGATAGTTATTTATTTTATTGATATACAGTTCTACTTCATCTTAATATTTTTCAACCTGTTTAAAAAGAAGCAGAAGAAATAAAATTGATATCCATAATTATGAGAAATAAATCACCACACGAGCAATGGACTGCGCCTGGCGTTTACTACCACCCATTGAGTGCTACGCTCGTCTTCTGCCTGCACTGGTAAACGCTGCTGTGGAGAGAGAGAGAGAGAGAGAGAGAGAGAGAGAATTGACAGACAGACAGAGAGAAAAAAGAGATAACGCTCCTGACAGTCTACCAGTCACCCTAAGACAGTCTAAAACAAACGTGATGTTAAACTGTCATTACTGTCACTGACTGACTTCCCCTTGACAGTTAAACACACACACACACACAGTCTTATATACATATTTCTCTCTCTCTCTCTCTCTCTCTCTCTCTCTCTCTCTCTCTCTCTCTCTCTCTCTCTCTCCTATCTCACTGACAGTCTCATTATGTTTTGGTTAATTCTAAGAACCAGATGAGTGACACAAGCGAGTGACACAGGTGAGTGACACAGGTGGTGGAAAACCAGGTTGAGTAACACAGGTGGTGGAGGAGAACCAGGTGAGTGACACAGTTGAGTGACACAGGTGAGTGACACAGTTGAGTGACACAGGTGAGTGACACAGGACGTGGATAACCAGGTGAGGAAAACAGGTGGTGGAGGAGAACCAGGTGAGTGACACAGGTGGTGAAGGAGAACCAGGTGAGTGACACAGGTGGTGGAGAACCAGGTGAGTGACACAGGTGGTGGAGGAGAACCAGGTGAGTGACACAGGTGGTGAAGGAGAACCAGGTGAGTGACACAGGTGGTGTAGACACAGGTGGTGGAGAACCAGGTGAGTGGCACAGGTGAGTGGCAAAGGTGAGTGATACAGGTGGTGGAGGAGAACCAGGTGAGTGACGCAGGTGGTGACAGGTAAAGGTGGTATGGAGGTTCCGGGGCGTCACTTGTGTGTGTTACCATCGTCACAATAACACCTCACCTCATCTCCCCTCCCCTCTCCTACCCTCCCCTTCCCTCCCCTCTACCCCTCCCCCCCTCCCCTCCCCCCCTACCTCCCGTGTTTACCTGTCAGCCTGTCTCTCATCTTATACTGATCTATATATTGGCTTCTTTCTTTCTTTCTTTCTTTCTTTCTTTCTTTCTTTCTTTCTGTTTGTCAATCTATTTATCTGTCCGTTTGTCTGTCTGTGTTTGTTTCTGTCTATATGTATCTGTTTCTCTGTATCTGTCTGTCTGTCTGTCTGTGCGTCCGTCAAGAATACTTTCCTTAAATCACACAGTAACTTTATGTTCATCTTATAACGCATGATGACTAACATCCCATGCGTTCGTGCGTCGCCATGCTTAAATCTAGTTCCTTAGTACACCCCCAACCCCCCCAACCCACACACACACACACACATAGACACATACACACACATACACACACACGCACACATACACACACACACACACATACACACACACGCACACATACACACGCGTGCCAAGATCAACCATGCATGATTCCCTTCCTTACCACGAGGGTCCACAACGGCACGTGTCAGCCAGTCAGCCTTGTCAGCAAGCAACAATAGGCACAGAGCACTCACGAGGCACCAAAAAGCACCCACAAGCACTCTAATGGCACTTGTAAGTATCTGCAGGCACTCAAATGGCACCAAGAAGACATGGCAGACACTCAAATGGCACTAGCAAGCACCCACACGCACTCAAATGGCACTAGCAACCACCCACAAGCACTCAAATAGCACTAGCAAGCACCCACACGCACTCAAATAGGACTAACAGGCACTCACACGCACTCAAATGGGACTAACTAGCCCCCGCACGCACTCAAATGGCACAGGCAACCACCCACACGCACTGTAATGGAACTAGCAAGCACCCACACGCACTCAAATAGCACTAGCAAGCACCCACACGCACTCAAATAGGACTAACAGGCACTCACACGCACTCAAATGGGACTAACTAGCACCCGCACGCACTCAAATGGCACAGGCAACCACCCACACGCACTCTAATGGAACTAGCAAGCACCCACACGCACTCAAATAGCTCGAGCAAGCACTCACACGCACTCAAATAGGACTAAGAGGCACCCACACGCACTGAAATGGGACTAACAAGCACCCACACGCACTGAAATGGCACTAAATAATTATCTCCTAAGCACAAGTATATAGTTTGGTATAATATCTTTATATGGCCGTAATAATAAGTCATCTCTTATATAAGGAAAATTAGAAAAAATCGGCTTCCATTATTTTGAAAAATGGTTCTGTTTTCTTCTTCATGGATTCGAGGGTTCGGTAGTGAGTTTTGAACCGGAATCAGTATTACAGCACCGTGTCTGCCTGCCTGCCTACCTACCTACCTGCCTACCTACCTGCCTGCCTCTCTCTCTCTCTCTCTCTCTCTCTCTCTCTACCTGACGTAATCAAACCGAATTAGACCCAAATCGACATCAAACGTGACGGTGGATGCCTCTGTGTGTGGGTGCAGGAGGCGCAGCAGTTAACCTGAAGGGGGAGGGGGGGGAGGAGGGAAGCGGTGTCAGGTAGTGGCGGGTCAGGGGGGATGGTGGGTAGCCAGGGGGGGTTAGTGGCGGGTCAGGGGGGGGTTGGTGGCAGGTCAGGGGGTCATGGCACGAAGCTTGGAGGGGAGGGTGTGGGGGATGGAGGGGTGAGAGGTCAAGGGGGTTGATAGGAGGGGGATGGAGGAGTGGGGGGGGGGGGGGTCAAGGGGGGCGGGGCCAAACTGCACGAAACCTTTTGGACACGCGCCTGCTGGGATTATCGTCGTTTATCGTGCTTACCCCCGCTCTCTCTGCTGCCTCGCCCACTTCACATTTCATCGTCTGATTTCTTGTTCCTTCGTTCAACTAGATCACACACTCATTTTTTTTTTCTTTCTTTCTCTCTCTCTCTTTTTTCTATACGCCTGAGATATATTATGAGGGCGATTTCCTTCAAGATAGAAATGAAGATTGAAGCAAGAAGCGGGAAAGAAGCGTGGAAGAGTATTTTAGGTCTGCGTGGATGAAGCGTCGCTCGAGAGGGTTAGAGACAGGGTAGTGAGGACGTAATGGTGTGTGGATGCGTTGAGGAGGGAGGGAGGGAGAGGTACGCGGTGACACCTGGTCAATATGTTGATTGTCTTTTGTCACCTTGGTGTGGAGAGTGTGTGTGTGTGTGTGTGTGTGTGTGTCTCGACCAAGTTCCTCCTCAAGAATAAGCAAAACTCTCCCACACACACACACACACACACGAAAAAATGACTTTCTTCCTGCAACTATGAACTCTCCTCCTCTTCCCCCTCCCTCAGAGATAAGACAAGAAGATATTTTTTTTTATTATGGGGGAAGGAAGGGAAGGGAGGGAGAGGGAGGGAGGGAGGTCATGCAGACAAGTTAAATAAAACAAAACTCAAAAGCCATAAAGTATCAGAGGATATTAGAAGCCATGTCTGTTATTTAGTCAATGGAGATTTATCCAGACACAGTAAATTCGTCCTCATCTCTTGTGAGTTTTTTTTTCCCAAGCGGGGCGGGGTGGGGGGTAGGTAGGGGTTGGCTGAGGGGGCGGGGGAGTGGGGTGGTTGAGGGGGCGGCTGAGAGAGGGGGCTGGGTGGAAAGGTATTCGTGAATTTTTTTGAATAACGTCGCAATCTTCTTCCCTCTGTGTTGCGGGTTTCTCTGGGTAAATTACACCTGGGAGATGTAAATGGTACAATTGCATGACCACCCAGGAAATTGAAGAACCCTGACGGCCATTTTTGTTTTTTGTTTTTCTCGGTTCATTCTTTTATAAATTTTTCGTAGAGTTGTTCTTTTCTTTTTTTTTCTGTTTTCGTAGATAGTTCTGTTATGGGATTGAGTTAACTTTTGCAGTTTCGCAATAACAGTTAACATTGTTCTTGTAGCCTCGCAATAACAGTTAACATTGTTCTTGTAGCCTCGCAATAACAGTTAACATTGTTCTTGCAGCCTCGCAATAACATTTAACATTGTTCTTGTAGCCTCGCAATAACACTTAACATTGTTCTTGTAGCCTCGCAATAACACTTAACATTGTTCTTGTAAGTAAAAGTTAAATTGTTCTCATTTACAAGTTCTGCGTCAATTGAGGGGAATCTTTACATCACCTGTGTAAATAAACACTGTAATTACGATTTGTTTTTCTCTCTTTATTTACAAACTTCCTATATCTTTATCTGCTTCTTATTTGTTTTATTAGTTCTCTGCGTATTTTATTTTTTATTGTTTATCTGTCTGCCTGTCTGTCTGTCTGTCTGTCTGTCTGTCGCTGTCTCTTGTACCTCTGTTGCTGTTTTTGTTGTTATTATTATTGTTGTTGTTATTGTTGACGTAGCTTCCTCACACCATTTAGAGGAAAACAAAACTTTTATTTAATACTTAGAAGTAAAAGTTGTCTTTTATTTTACTCCTCTTGGAGAACTAAATATTCGTACCATGTTGAAATAATAGTGACTGTTCTTCACAGCTCTTGAGAATAGAAAGATTTTACCCTGTTATTTGACAGTAAGAATGACTCTGTTTTACAACCCTGATGGAAGTAAAAATGACTCTCTCTCTCTCTCTCTCTCTCTCTCTCTCTCTCTCTCTCTCTCTCTCTCTCTCTCTCTCTCTCTCTCTCTCCAGTATCCTTGTAGCACAGCTCTACAAATCAACACAAATTTACTGTACCTTAGCAGACCAGAAATTTAGCTTTTTAAGATAACGCTTCAAAACACGAAATGTCATTCTTTTAGGATTTTGCTTCCAGCTCTCCCTCCCTCACTCCCTCTCTCCCTCCCTCTCACACTCCCTCCCTCCCACCCTCCCTCCTTCCCTCCCTCCCATACCAGCACACCGCATTAGACGTTATGGAATCACGTAATTATTAGCGTTTTACCTGTGTTCCAAGGTCATCTGGATTACCTGTGTTTACTTGTGTGTAGCTATAGTGCGGCGGGGCTGAACACAAGAGGAAAATTTCATGGTGTAGAGTAAGGTGGTTGGTGGGGGAGTGTGTGTGGCATTAGTAGAGGGAGGGAGGTAAGGTGGTTGGTGGGGGAGTGTGTGTGGCATTAGTAGAGGGAGGGAGGTAAGGTGGGTGGAAGGGTGAAGGAGGTGAGGAGGGTGAGGTAGGTGGGGAGGGTAGGTGGGTGGGGAGGGAGGGAGGGAGTATGAGGTAAGGTGGGTGCAAGGGTGAGGGAGGTGAGGAGGGTAGGGAGGTGAGGAGGGTAGGTAGGTGGGGAGGGAGGGAGGGTGAGGGAGAGAGTGTAGGTAAGGTGGGTGGAAGGGTGAGGGAGGTGGGGAGGGTAGGTGGGTGGGGAGGGTAGGTGGGGAGGGAGGGAGGGAGGGTGAGGGAGAGAGTGTAGGTAAGGTGGGTGGAAGGGTGAGGGAGGTGGGGAGGGTAGGTAGGTGGGGAGGGAGGGAGGGTGAGGGAGAGAGGGAGGTGCGGGGAGGGTAGGTGGGTGGGGAGGGTAGGTGGGTGGGAGGAAGAGAGGGAGGTGCGGGGAGGGTAGGTAGGTGAGAGAGGGTAATGGGGGTGAGGAAGATTGGTGAGAGAGTGTGAGGGGAAATGAGAAAGGAAGATAAATGAGTAAGTAGATTGAAAGGGACAGTGTGAGGAGAGAGAAAGAGAGAGAGAGAGAGAGAGAGAGAGAGAGAGAGAGAGAGAGAGAGACCATAAATAACACTTATCGTTCATTGTCTTTCGCTTATATTTTATTCCTTAAACTAACTCTCTCTCTCTCTCTCTCTCTCTCTCTCTCTCTCTCTCTCTCTCTCTCTCATCTTATGTTTTCTCTCTTTTTTCTCTCTATCTTTTTTCCTTCTTTCTCCACCACCTCCGATGCAGCACCTCCCCCCTACATTTACCCCCACCACCCCCTCACCCCTTCCCCTACTCACCCCCATCACACCTCCACCCCCTCATCCCCCTCCATACCTCCCCCCACCACACCTCCCCTACTCCCCCCACCACACCTCCCCTACTCCCCCACCACACCTCCCCTACTCACCCCACCACACCTCCCCTACTCCCCCACCACACCTCCCCTACTCCCCCACCACACCTCCCCTACTCCCCCACCACACCTCCCCTACTCCCCCCACCACACCTCCCCTACTCCCCCCACCACACTTCCCCTACTCCCCCCACCACACCTCCCCTACTCACCCATACCCTCAGACCACCCCGTCACGTGAGCACAGATTACCTTATATCATTTCATCATTTCAAGTAAATTCTAGGCATTTTGGGTTCTTTCTGTGTGTGTGTGTGTGTGTGTGTGTGTGTGTGTGTGTGTGGTGTTTCCTGAGGGGCGTCCTGTTGCACCGCCTGGCCTTCACACCTCAAAGATTTTATGTACGTTTTTATTGCACGTTATTCTCCCTTTCTCTCCCACCTTCACCCCCTCCTCCCTAGCACCCTCCACCCTCCCTAGCACCCCCCACCCTTCCTAGCATCCTCCACCCTTCCTAGCACCCCCCACCCTGCCTAGCACCCCCCACCCTTCCTAGCATCCTCCACCCTCCCTAGCACCCCCCACCCTTCCTAGCACACACCCCCCTCCCTAGCACCCCCCACCCTCCCCACCTCCCCCCACCCTCCCCTCTTCCTCCACTGTCTCTTATGCCTTAGGGGTCGTTCTTTACCTTCTCTCTGTTTCTCTGTCTCTCTGCCTGTCTGTTTCTGTCTGTTTCTGTCTTTCTCTCTCTTTCGCTCTGTTATTCTCTCTCTCTCTCTCTCTCTCTCTCTCTCTCTCTCTCTCTCTCTCTCTCTCTGTCTGTCTCTTTTTTGCCCTGTTTCTCTATCTGTCTGTTTGTCTATCTGTTTGTCTCTCCCTTTCTGTCTTTGTTTGTCTGTCTACGTCTCTCCATTTATTGTCTCTGTCTATCTGTTTCTCCGTTATTGTGTCTGTCTGTCTGTCTGTCTGTCTCCCTGTGTCCTTCTGTCATTTGTCTGTCTGTCTGTTCTTGGCTCCAGTTGTGTGTTTCTTTCTGTCCTTGTGTCTATCTGTCTCAATAACCTCCTGTCCATTATTCCCTTCTCTGTCTTTTATTGCCATCTCTCTATTGCACGTTTCTTTTTATTCTTTCTCAATTCTTCTTCGTTAGTGTTGGTCTTTCTCTGTCTGTCTGTCTGTCTGTCTGTCTGTCGGTCTCTGTTACGTCATCCTCCTCCCCTTCTTACCCTCCCTTCCTTTTTTTCCTTCTTTCTTTCCTCCTTCCTCCTCCTCCTCCTAAATGTTCCCCTTCTCGCATTCTTCTTCTTCTTCTACTTCTTCCCTTCCTCCTTTCCTCCCTTCTCTTCCCCAATCCTTCCTCCCCTTCTCTCATTATTCCCTCTTCCAACCCTATCCCACTTCCCTCCCTTCCCTCCCTTCCTTCCTTCTCCTCTATTCCTCCCTTCAATTACTCTCTCCCTATCCCTCATTCCTTCCTTACCTTCCACCCTCCTTTCCCACATTCCACCTCCTGCCTCCTACTCTCCCCCCACCTCACCCCCACCCTTCCCCTGCCTCCCCCCACCCTGCCCCCCACCCCCAACCCACCCTGCCCCCCACCCCCAACCCACCCTGCCTCCCCCCACCCTGCCCCCCACCCCCAACCCACCCTGCCCCCCACCCCCCAACCCACCCTGCCTCCCCCCACCCTGCCCCCCACCCCCCAACCCACCCTGCCCCCCCTCATAACTCACCTCACCATAAATTCTCCCCTGACCTGTCCATTTTCTCACACTGGAACCATTTGTGTGTCTATCAGAGGAGACGGGCGTGGTGGGTTAGCAATCGTGCCGGCCGCCCACTCTCGGGGATTAGCGGCACTCGCCCAAGGTTCCTGCCACCCATAACCCCCCACCCACACGCCCACCCACGCCTCCTTAGTCTCGTTTTAATGTTTGATCTTCCTCCTCCTCCTCCTCCTCCTCCTCCTCCTCCTCCTGCTACTTCTTCTTCCTCCTCCTCCTCCCCCCACCTTCTCCTCCTTCTCTTCCCCCTCCTTCCCCCCTCCTCCTCCCATCCCACTCCCAGCCCACCCCTCTCCCAATCACGCCCACAGTACCTTTTCTTTCACCTCCACGCCCATACAATATTGTGTTCCATCCATTCCCCACGCCCACACACCACCTCCCTCTCCCCACGCCCACACACCACATCCCTCTCCCCACGCCCACACACCACCTCCCTCTCCCCACTCCCACACACCACCTCCCTCTCCCCACTCCCACACACCACCTCCCTCTCCCCACTCCCACACACCACCTCCCTCTCCCCACTCCCACACACCACCTCCCTCTCCCCACTCCCACACACCACCTCCCTCTCCCCACTCCCACACACCACCCCACTCTCCCCACTCCCACACACCACCTCCCTCTCCCCACTCCCACACACCACCTCCCTCTCCCCACTCCCACACACCACCTCCCTCTCCCCACTCCCACACACCACCCCACTCTCCCCACGCCCACACGCCACCTCCCTCTCCCCACTCCCACACACCACCCCCTCCCCCACTCCCACCCACCCCCCCCCTCCCCCACTCCCACACACCACCCCACTCCCCCACTCCCACACACCCCCCCCTCCCCCACCCCCCACACCACCCCCTCTCCCCCCTCCCCCACACCCACCTCCCCTCCCCCCCCCCACCCACCTCCCCCCCCACCCCACACCCACCTCCTCCCCCACTCCCACACACCACCCCCCTCCCCCCACTCCCCACACCCCCCACCCTCCCCACTCCCCACCACCCCCCTCCCCCCCCCACCCACCACCCCCCCTCCCCCACCCAACCCACCCCCCTCCCCCACCCCACACACCACCCCCTCCCCCACCCCCACCCACCCACCCCCCCTCCCCCCCTCCCCACCCCCCCACCCCCCACCCCCCACTCCCCCACCCCACACCCACCCCCTCCCCCACTCCCACCCCACCCCCCCCCCTCCCCCCCCCCCCACCACCACCCCCTCCCCCACCTCCCACACCCACCCCACCTCCCCACTCCCACACCCACCCCACTCCCCCACTCCCCACACCACCTCCCCTCCCCACCCCCCACCCCACCTCCCTCTCCCCACTCCCCACCCCACCTCCCCTCCCCACTCCCACACACCCCCCCCTCTCCCCACTCCCACACACCACCCCCCTCTCCCCACTCCCACACACCACCTCCCTCTCCCCACTCCCACACCCACCTCCCCTCCCCACTCCCACCCACCCCCCACCCTCCCCACTCCCACACACCACCCCACTCTCCCCACTCCCCACACCCCACCCCACTCTCCCCACTCCCACCACCACCCCCCTCCCCCACTCCCCCCACCACCCCACTCCCCCCACACCCCACACCACCCCCTCTCCCCACTCCCCACACCCACCTCCCCTCCCCCACTCCCACACACCACCTCCCTCTCCCCACTCCCACACACCACCACCCTCTCCCCACTCCCACACACCACCTCCCTCTCCCCACTCCCACACACCACCCCACTCTCCCCACTCCCACACACCACCCCACTCTCCCCACTCCCACACACCACCCCACTCTCCCCACTCCCACACACCACCCCACTCTCCCCACTCCCACACACCACCCCACTCTCCCCACTCCCACACACCACCCCACTCTCCCCACTCCCACACACCACCTCCCTCTCTTCACACGTTTATCCGTATTATCTCTCATCGTCTTGTTTTTGTTTTCAGTGATTCCCAGCTGATTCCTCCCCCCCCCCCCAAGCTCCCCCACCTCTACCCCCTCCCAGCCTTCCCCCCACCTCTCCCCCCCCCCCCCCCCCCCCGAGTCCTTGTCTTTGTTTACACTTAGTCAGCTGATCCGAGCCTTGAGTGGGGCCAAGACCTCCCGATACACCTATAGCACACTCTCTCCCTCTCCCCCCTCTCTTCTCCCACTCCTTCACTCCCTCTCATTCCCTATAATTACTCCTTCTTCTATTCCCTCTTACACCCTCCTCCTCCCCTTTAGCCCCTCCACTTTAACCCCTCCACTTCCACCCCTCCCCTTCTTCCCTCCACCCATTCCCCTTCCCTTCTCCCTTCTCCCCTCCACTTCCACCCCTCCCCTTCTTCCCTCCACCAATTCCCCTTCCCTTCTCCCCTCCCCCTCTTCCCCCCCTCTCCCCTCCGCCCCCTCCCCCTCCCCCCCTTTCCCCTTCCTCCTCTACCTCATGACCGGAGACACAAGATGGTGGACAAAACATGGCGGCGAGGTAATACAGCGAAAACCTCTATTTAACGGACTAGAGAGAGCAAAGTCCGTTATATCAAGGGTCCGTTAGATATGAAACCTCTATTTAACGGACTATATAGAGAGCAAAGTCCGTTATATCTAGGGTCCGTTAGATATGAAACCTCTATTTAACGGACTATATAGAGAGCAAAGTCCGTTATATCTAGGGTCCGTTATATGTGAACCCTCTATATAACGGACTGTTTAGAGAGCAAAGTCCGTTATATCTAGGGTCCGTTAGATGTGAACCCTCTATATAACGGACTGTTTAGAGAGCAAAGTCCGTTATATCTAGGGTCCGTTAGATATGAACCCTCTATTTAACGGACTATATAGAGAGCAAAGTCCGTTATATCTGGGGTCCGTTAGATATGAACCCTCTATTTAACGAACTTTCTAGAGATGAAGGTTCGTTATATAGAGGGGAATCCGTTATATGGAGGTTTTACTGTACTTTGACTATATTATAATCATAGTGGGGAACCTTGATGGGTGGAGGAGGAGGAGGAGGAGGAGGACTATGTGGTCAGACTTGAGAGAGAGAGAGAGAGAGAGAGAGAGAGAGAGAGAGAGAGAGAGAGAGATAGGAGGAGGAGGACTATGTGGTCGGACTTGAGAGAGAGAGAGAGAGAGAGAGAGAGAGAGATAGGAGGAGGAGAAGGACTGTGTGGTCGGACTTGAGAGAGAGATAGGAGGAGGAGGAGTTGTAAGTACGACCTCCAAACTAACCTTACCTGGGCCTCCAAACTAACCTTACCTGGCCCTCCAAACTAACCTTACCTGGGCCTCCAAACTAACCTTACCTGGCCCTCCAAACTAACCTTACCTGGCCCTCCAAACTAACCTTACCTGGCCCTCCAAACTAACCTTACCTGGACCTCCAAACTAACCTTACCTGAGCCTCCAAACTAACCTTCCCTGGCCTTCCAAACTAACCTTACCTGGCCCTCCAAACTAACCTTACCTTGGCCTCCAAACTAACCTTACCTGGCCCTCCAAACTAACCTTACCTGGCCCTCCAAACTAACCTTACCTGGCCCTCCAAACTAACCTTACCTGGCCCTCCAAACTAACCATACCTGGCCCTCCAAACTAACCTTACCTGGCCCTCCAAACTAACCTTACCTGGCCCTCCAAACTAACCTTACCTGGCCCTCCAAACTAACCTTACCTGGCCCTCCAAACTAACCTTACCTGGCCCTCCAAACTAACCTTACCTGACCCTCCAAACTAACCTTACCTGGGCCTCCAAACTAACCTCACCTGGGCCTCCAAACTAACCTTACCTGGCCCTCCAAACTAACCTTACCTGGCCCAACCAAACTAACCTTACCTGGCCCTCCAAACTAACCTTACCTGGCCCTCCAAACTAACCTTACCTGGCCCAACCAAACTAACCTTACCTGGCCCTCCAAACTAACCTTACCTGGCCCTCCAAACTAACCTTACCTGGCCCTCCAAACTAACCTTACCTGGCCCTCCAAACTAACCTTACCTGGCCTTCCAAACTAACCTTACCTGGCCCTCCAAACTAACCTTACCTGGCCCTCCAAACTAACCTTACCTGGCACTCCAAACTAACCTTACCTGGCCCTCCAAACTAACCTTACCTGGCCCTCCAAACTAACCTTACCTGGCACTCCAAACTAACCTTACCTGGCCCTCCAAACTAACCTTACCTGGCCCTCCAAACTAACCTTACCTGGCACTCCAAACTAACCTTACCTGGCCCTCCAAACTAACCTTACCTGGCCCTCCAAACTAACCTTACCTGGCCCTCCAAACTAACCTTACCTGGCCCTCCAAACTAACCTTACCTGGCCCTCCAAACTAACCTTACCTGGCCCTCCAAACTAACCTTACCTGACCCTCCAAACTAACCTTACCTGGGCCTCCAAACTAACCTCACCTGGGCCTCCAAACTAACCTTACCTGGCCCTCCAAACTAACCTTACCTGGCCCAACCAAACTAACCTTACCTGGCCCTCCAAACTAACCTTACCTGGCCCTCCAAACTAACCTTACCTGGCCCAACCAAACTAACCTTACCTGGCCCTCCAAACTAACCTTACCTGGCCCTCCAAACTAACCTTACCTGGCCCTCCAAACTAACCTTACCTGGCCCTCCAAACTAACCTTACCTGGCCTTCCAAACTAACCTTACCTGGCCCTCCAAACTAACCTTACCTGGCCCTCCAAACTAACCTTACCTGGCACTCCAAACTAACCTTACCTGGCCCTCCAAACTAACCTTACCTGGCCCTCCAAACTAACCTTACCTGGCACTCCAAACTAACCTTACCTGGCCCTCCAAACTAACCTTACCTGGCCCTCCAAACTAACCTTACCTGGCACTCCAAACTAACCTTACCTGGCCCTCCAAACTAACCTTTTCTATCTGGGAAAGGGAGAATTTGAAGGACGGGAAGAAAAGGGAGGTAAGAGGGAGAGAGAGAAGAAAGAAAAGGAAGAAAGGAAAGAGAAAAAGAAAGAAAGGGGATTGAGAGGGAGGGAGGGAGGGAGGGGGGAAGGGGGGGGAAGGGAAGGGGGGGGAGAAGGGAAGGGAGGGGTGTGGTCAGGTAGTTCCAAGGTATTGAGGTTCAGTAATGGTCTTGTTGTTCAGTACCAAGACGTCCCTCTCTCCTTCCCCCTTACCCCCCCACTCCCCCCTCTTTTCTCCTTTCCCCTCTCTCTCACCTCCTTACCCCCCCTCTCCCCCTCTTGTCTCCTACCCCCTCTTTCCCCCTCCCTCTAAACCACAAGCCCCTCCTCACGTCCTCACTATACCCCCCTCCCTCCGCCACCCCCCCGCCACCCCCCTAGCTACCCCCCCAACCAACCTCCTTCCAGACCACAAACCCTCCCTTCCCCTCCTTCTCCCGCCCCTCCTATACCTCTGTTCTCCACTACCTCCCCTCCCTCCACCACCCCACCCCCCCGCTCCCCCACCCCCTTCCCCACCCCCTCCCCCACCCTCCGCTCCCCCACCCCCACCCCCCACCCCCCGCTTCCCCACCCCCGCTCCCCCACCCCCTCCCCCACCCCCGCTCCCCCACCCCCTCCCCCCACCTAAACGATAATTCAACTTTCTTAAGTAAAACATCCAAACTTCTCTAGTAAAATGACGTCATAACTCTAGTAAAATGACGCCATAACTCTAGTAAAATGACGTCATAACTCTAGTAAAATGACGTCATAACTCCAGTATACGTAATGCGTCTCCCTCAGGTGTGTAAAGTACGCATCTACCTGTACAACTTGAAAATGGCGTAGAAAATATGGCGTCTAAAACCACACAAGACTATACCTTGAGGTTATCATATTCACTTAATTGAATCATACGAAGCTTTGACAATCCATTCAAACTTTAATCTTGAATTGACCATCTTGACTACAATAACATTAACCTCATAAGTACACTTGACTCAGAGCTGTTAAGTATAAGTATACTTTGGTAGGACTTAACACAGGATCTTCATAACGTCAGCTTAAAGTGTCTGGCTTCAAGTTGAAATAATCTCTGCATTAAGCTGATTTAAGCTTTAGAGATACGTCCATTTAAATGCTTAAATCATTGAGTGAAATTAGGTAAGTAAAAGTTAAGATACTATATTAGTGAATAACTTTAACATGGGAGATAACTTAACTACTTTTATAAGTGACTTTTATTACACACAAAAAATCCTCCAAGTCACTTAACATAGATACAATAACTTAACCTTATCACGAATTGATAGGATAATATTGACCAAACTATATTAATACTATGAATCAAACTGTTATACACGAAGAACAAATGAAGTGCTCTCTCTCTCTCTCTCTCTCTCTCTCTCTCTCTCTCTCTCTCTCTCTCTCTCTCTCTCTCTCTCTCTCTCTTGCGTTCGTGTAAATCTTCCGTCCCATCTCCGCCACTGGAGCGTCACTTGGGCCGTCATCTTTGTTTATCTCCTCTTAAGGGACCTTGTGTGTAAAGTGTTATTATGCCGAGTGACGTCACGTGAGACTACGGTAACAGGGTAACTTTGGATAATACGAATATAACACAAAAATAACACATATAACACTAGATAGAACTAAAATAACACGAAATAACACACATAACACTAGATAGAACTAAAATAACACGAAATAACGCAACATAACACTAGATAGAACTAAAATAACACGAAATAACGCAACATAACACTAGATAGAACTAAAATAACACGAAATAACGCAACATAACACTAGATAGAACTAAAATAACACGAAATAAAGCAACATAACACTAGATAGAACTAAAATAACACGAAATAACGCAACATAGCACTAGATAGAACTAAAATAACACGAAATAACACACATAACACTAGATAGAACTAAAATAACACGAAATAACGCAACATAACACTAGATAGAACTAAAATAACACGAAATAACGCAACATAACACCAATACATCACGAAATAACACCATAACAACATAAAATATAATAAGATAACACATACAACACCAAATAATACCAGATAACACAAATATAACACCAACTTAACACCTGGAGTAACCAATACCACTCACCTCGCTCTCTCCACCACAACAACAACATCTGCCTAACCAACTTAGATTAGACACTCAGGTTTGGTTAGGTCAGGTCAGGTCAGGTTAGGTTAGTTTAGGTTAGGTTAGGTTAATTTAGGTTAGGTTAGTTTAGGTTAGGTTAGGTTAGTTTAGGTTAGGTTAGGTTAGTTTAGGTTAGGTTAGTTAAACATCAAGGAAAATACCAAGGGGGGCTAATCTTCAGGTGATTTTAAAATAATACCCCATTAAGAAAAATATCCCTGTAGTTATGAACATTGGCAACATTTCCTTTACTTAACAACACCAAGACTACGTGATAAAACCATAAAGATCAGCGTTGGAAAGATGTATTTTATCCAACCATCAGAAACTAAGCTTTATATTTTCACGTCTATTCTGATGAAAAGAAAATGTGATGATGCTTTAGTTTTGTTATTATTCCTCATTTATAAAACAAAAAAACACGTTAAAATCTCTAGTGTAAGATCTCTACTTAAATAATCCTCAAAATACTTACAACAGAAAGAAAAAATGAATTGAAGAAACAACTCATGGTAAATACGTCATGCTGATTATACCCAGTTCACATAAATGCGAAATCGTGCTTATGACCCGGGTTTAAGATCTTTCAAATGTAAATATTGACGCCGAAAAAAAAAGAATTAATTGACTTGACATTTAAATTTTTGGCATTATAATTCATGAATCTACGTTGTAAAAATGGCTTAAGGCATCTCTAACCGACTAACTGACTAATGAGTGAATGTATAACTGTGTATGACTGTCTATTACTGAGTGTATGACTGTATAAGTGTGCGTATGACTGTATAACTGTGTATGACTGTATGACTGTTTATATGAATGCATGACTGTATAAGACTGTGCATGAGTGTATGTATGGATGTATATGTGACTGCGTATATCTTGTGTATGACTACGTATGACTGTATTCATGACTGTGTGTATGAATATATGTATAACTGTGTGTATGACTGCATGAAGGACTGTGTGTACGGCTGCATATACGTCTTCAAATTTAACTGTGTGAATGACTGCCTGTATGACTGTATAATGACTGTATATGTAAGACTGCGTGTATGAGTGCATGTATGAGAGTGTGTATGAGTGTGTAGCTTCGTATAACTCAGGTATTAAAGTGGGTATATTTTTACACAGGTTTTATACATAGAGCGGACGGAGGAGCGTGTGTGAACTGTTTCTGATGAGTTTATCCCTAAGCAAGACTTTACTGGCACACACACACACACACACACACACACACACACACACACATACCACGTGTTTAACCCTTTCATAATTACACACACACACACTCTCCTCCCCCTCCTCCTCTCCCCTTCCTCCCCTTCTTCCTCTCCTCCCCTCCTCCCCTCTCCCCTCCTCTCCTCCTCCCCCCCTTCTTCCTCTCTTCCCCTCCCCCCTCCCTCCCTCTCCCCTCTCCCCTTTATATAAATTTTCAGGATTTGGTGTAAAAACGTAAGATCGGATTCGTCATTCTCTGACTCTTTGTATCTTGTATTTACGTTCACACACACACATACACACACACGATGCCACGTGTGTATCTGTGTGTGTGTGTGTGTGTGTCTTTCTTAATCCTATGTCATCCGCTTTTGGCACCTTCCATCTCCTCCTCCTCCTCCTCCTCCTCCTCCTTCACAACCTCTTTTCCCCTCTCTCTCCTTTAGTTTCCTATCCTACTCTTTCTCCCTTTTGTCTGTCTATTCTTGTCCGGTCTCTCTCTCTCTCTCTCTCTCTCTCTCTCTCTCTCTCTCTCTCTCTCTCTCTCTCTCTCTCTCTCCACTCCTTGGGCCAGCCTCCAGAAGGGTCGACTATGGGCCTCGTTTTTGTGTGTTTTATGTAGCTTGAGAAGTAAAGTTTTCGTGAGAGAGAGAGAGAGAGAGAGAGAGAGAGAGAGAGAGAGAGAGAGAGAGGTAAAATACAAACCCCGATATAACCACCAATACTAAATATGTTTATCCAAGGGAGACATTATCTTTCCTCCTTCCTCCATCTTTTTTCCATCTTCTTCCTCTTTCCTCATTTTTTCTCCTTCTTCCTCCTTTCTCTTCCTCCTTCCCCTTTCTTCCTCCTTCTTACTTCTTTCTCCTCTTTCCTCCTCCTTCCTCTTTCCTCCTTCTTCCTCCTCTTTCCTCCTATTTACTGTCAACGACGAAAGGAAGATCTCAGCTCCCTCCTCCTCTTAAAAAGCTCTCACTTACATATTAGCCAAGACTCATCCACTATTATCCACTATTATCCACTGTTATCCACTGTTATCCAACCTCAACTACATATGATCCTCTTATACGAGTCTGACGAGAAGCCCCCCCCCCCACACACACACCAAACAAAATGTGAAGTCTATTGCCCTCCCTACCCTCCCTGCCTGCCCTCCTTGCCCTCCCTACCCTCCCTGCCTGCCCTCCTTGCCCTCCCTACCCTCCCTGCCTGCCCTCCTTGCCCTCCCTACCCTCCCTGCCTGCCCTCCTTGCCCTCCCTACCCTCCCTGCCTGCCCTCCTTGCCCTCCCTACCCTCCCTACCTGCCCTCCTTGCCCTCCCTACCCTCCCTACCCTCCCTGCCTGCCCTCCTTGCCCTCCCTACCCTCCCTGCCTGCCCTCCTTGCCCTTCCTACCCTCCCTGCCTGCCCTCCTTGCCCTCCCTACCCTCCCTGCCTGCCCTCCTTGCCCTCCCTACCCTCCCTACCTGCCCTCCTTGCCCTCCCTACCCTCCCTACCCTCCCTGCCTGCCCTCCTTGCCCTCCCTACCCTCCCTGCCTGCCCTCCTTGCCCTTCCTACCCTCCCTGCCTGCCCTCCTTGCCCTCCCTACCCTCCCTGCCTGCCCTTCTTGCCCTCCCTACCCTCCCTGCCTGCCCTCCTTGCCCTTCCTATCCAGTGTTGAGGTTGTATTAGACATCGAGTATCAGGATGAGGGAGTATAAGGAGGTATAAGGTATAGAACAGTGACGCAGGAGGTGATAGGGGATGGGTATAAGGGGTCAAGTGAGGAAGGTGGTGTTAGGTTGTGGGGTATGAGGCAGTAAAGGTGAGGGAGGTGTGAGGTATCAGGAGTTAAGGTTGACGACTCAAGTGTATAAGGCAGGGAAGGTCAGTGGAGGGGGGGAGGGAGGGAGGGAGAGAGAGAGGGAGGGGGGAGGGAGGGAGGGGGTTACCTCTCATGATGAGTATTAACTAAATAAGTCTCTGTATTAGGTGAGTATTAAGCTCTTTTTCCTTTCCTTCCTCCTTCTTCCTCCTCCCTCCGCCTTCCTCCTTCTCCCACCTTCCTCCTCCTCATCCCTCTCTCCTCCTTCTCATCCCTCGTTCCTCCTCCCCCTCCCTCTCGCCTCCTCCTCCTCATCCTTCTCTCCTCCTCCTCCTCCTCCTCCCCCCTTATCTTCCTGGGTGGTGAAGGAGGCTGGCAGGACAGGTATTAGTGATGAGAAGGAGGAGGTGAAGAGGAGATGAGAAGGAGTTAGAAAGAGGCGAGAAGGAGGTAAGGAGGAGGTGAGGAGGAGGTGAGGAGGAGTTGAGGAGGAGGCGATGAGGAGGCGATGAGGAGGACATGATGAGGAGGAGGTGAGGAGGAGGGCCACTGGGTTGAGCTTCTCCCTAGACCAGATCATGAGAGGATTTTTCTGTTTATCTTAATTAGATTACCAGCCGCTGATCGCCCCCCCCCCCCCCCTCGCCTCCGCCCTCCTGTGTGTTGGGTCGAGTCTCGGACAAGATAAGCCTCCATAGTCGTGTTGATAAGTCTCATCTCGATGCCTTAAAACTGAGTAACAATGAAATTATTTGTCGGTTTTTTGCCTATATTTTTGCTGCTGGATCAAGCCTCTTAACCAAATATGGCGCTAATTCAAAGTCCAAACATTGCAAAAATACATTCAGAAAATGTTGTGAACTGTTGAGGGCGTGTAAGCTGGCTACAATCCTGGCATTAAATGATTTATGGGTTATACATAATTACCGCTAATCTGCTTAGCTGTGTTGGGGCTCCGGCAGCACTTAAATATATTCACTGCAGTGTGAACCCGCCGGGGCCGCTGTGTCGGGGGGTCGTCCTTACCAACACCTCGTAATGTGTCAGGTGTTGTTTTTTTGTTTACCTTTCCTTTACGTCGTGATGTACCTCCACCTAACTGAGTCCTGTCGCCGCCTCTGAGGACTCGAGTAAGTACACCCAGACCTCTGCTGACGGGGAGACACTCATACTAACACACTATTAACTTGACACACTTGCTTGATCTTCACACTACTACAGTCTTCCTGCTGTGAGATTTTTGCCGGGGGGGGGGGGGAGGTTAGGGTGTACTGTGGCTTTTGACGGAGGGGATGGGGAGGGGGGAGGAGGGATGGGTGGGGAGATGAGGTGCATGAGGGAAGGGGGATGGAGGGGGGAGGGGTGGGAAGATGAGGGCGCAAGGGGAAGGGAAGGGGAGAAGAGAGGAAATGGCGGAGTGGGGAAGAGGGAGAAGGATGAAGGGGGTGTAGCGGTGGGGGGTGGGGGTAGGGGGAGAAGGATGAAGGGGGTGTAGCGGTGGGGGGTAGGGGTAGGGCTTGGGGTGATAGAATTGTTCTGTCATACTTGCCTCACCTAGTAGTTGAAGGGATGGGGAGGAGAAGGAGGAGGAGGAATAGGCAGAGAAGGATGAAGAGGAGGAGATTTTGATCACAGGGGAGAGAGTTACAGATTCAGTTTTGGAGAAAGAGGCGGGGAGGGACTGGGAAGGGGAGGAAGAGGGAGGGGGTAGGAGAAAGTGGAAGGGGGAGGGAGGCTGGAGGCAGGAGAGGGGATGGGGTTAGGGGAAGGAGGGTAGGGGTAAGGGGAGGAGTAGGGAAGGGAGGGGGAGGGGGAGGGGATGGGGAAGGGGGGAGGAGAGCCACAATAACCTCAGTCATAAAAGGTACTGTTAGATCGTGCCTAAGTCCAGGAGATGGTTCACCCCGCTGCCAGCCCCTTCCTTAGACAGGGGGACGGAGAGGTGGGAGGGGTGGAAGGGGGAGGAAGAGAGGGGAGGGAAGGGGAGGTGGGAGAGGGGGTGGTGGAAGGGGGAGGTGGGGAGGGGGGCTAGTGTATGAGGTGGGAGGGGGTGGGGAAACGAGGGAACAGGAGGGAGGGAGATGAGGTAGAGAATGGGGAGACAAAAGAATGAAGGGGAGGGGAGTGAGTGGGGAGAATAAGGAACGAGAGGAGGAAATGAGGAATAGGGAAGATAAAGGGGAGGGGAAGGAAGAGGGGGAGTCTTACAAGGGGTATTAAGGAGAGAGAGAGAGAGAGAGAGAGAGAGAGAGAGAGAGAGAGAGAGAGAGTACGTATGAAGAAAAGGAGAAGAGAGGGGGAAGAGTTAAGAGACGTGAAGGGTGAGAAGGGTGGAGAGGGAGGAAGAGGAAGGGAGAGGGAGAAAGAAAGAGGAAGAGTAGAAGTAGAGTTAAGGAGGGGAGGAAGAGGAAATAAAGAGTAGTAGCAGCAGTAGTAGTAGTAGTAGTAGTAGTAGTAGTAGTAGTAGTAGTAGTGTCAAGGCCGGTCGTTAGGGGGAAGCACCTCCGCTAACTGCAAAATGGTAAGTAAGGGTATTTACCAAGACGAACACCGTGTTTAGCAGGGAGCGTTTATCTGCTGAAGAATGACCCTCTGACGTCAACGACACACACACACACACACACACACGCACACGACGTAGAAGAGAGGAAGAAAGAAAGAGAGAGAGAGAGAGAGAGATAACTAGTATGGTCATTATAAACTTAAGATGATCATCACTAATCTGATACATGGAGGAGGAGGAGGAGGGGGAGGAGGGGGAAGGGGAAGGGGGAGGGGGGAAGAAGTGGCGAGCAGCAGAAGGTGAGGAGGAGGGGGAGGAGGAGAAATACGATAAACAGGAGGAAAGGAGGAATCAGGGTACGTGTGTCCTTCTTCCTCCTCCACCCCCCCCCCCCCTCCTCTTCCTCCTCCTCCTCCTCCTCTCTCTTCCCTACCTACTCCTCCTCCCGAACACAACATCCTCACCCTTCACTTCCTCCTCCCGATCCCTATACCCATATCCTCCTCCCCCTCCTCTTCCCCCCCCCTCACACCTCCACCTCCTCCTCCTCCTCCTCACCACTTCTTCCCCTCCCCCTCCTCTTCCCCCCCTCACACCTCCACCTCCTCCTCCTCCTCACCACTTCTTCCCCTCCCCCCTCCTCTTCCCCCCCCTCACACCTCCACCTCCTCCTCTTCCTCACCACTTCTTCCCCTCCCCCCTCCTCTTCCCCCCCTCTCACACCTCCACCTCCTCCGCCACCTCACCCCAAGTACGACGCAGGAAAAATTACCGCAATCAAACCTCACAAATTCTCGAGGACCTGCCTGAAGGTGGAGAAAGAATGCCCGTCCATTAAATCCCGGTGCAAAGGGGGGGCTGAGGGGCCAAGGGGGGCAGGGGGGGCGGAGGGGCAAGGGAGGGTGGCGGAGGGGGAAGAGGGGGTCAAAATTTTCTCTCAGTACATCAGCCACTGCGGTGTGTAATCGAGACTACCAACAGGGAACAAATTGCATATTATACAGCACACCTAAAAAACAGAGAGAGAGAGAGAGAGAGAGAGAGAGAGAGAGAGAGAGAGAGAGAGAGGTGTCTGGCTGTTGGTGCACACATTGATGTCGTGGATGGTCGGTGGATTAAGTCACGGTGGTCTCTGTCTTATCCAGGGGTTAATTTTCGGATTAGCCTGAGATTAGTCGTGGGGAGGGGCGGGGAGGGGTGGGGGGGGGGGGCGGTCCTGGGCGGGTGATGATGGTTGGTCAGGAGGGAGGGGCAGGTGGTGGAGTGGGGAGGGAAGGGTTGTTAGGAAGGGTGGTGGTGGAGAGGGGAAGAGTGGGTGATGGTGGTGGTGTTGGAGGGGAAGAGTGGATGAGTGGTGGTGGTGGAGAGGGGAAGAGTGGATGAGTGGTGGTGGTGGTGGAGAGGGGAAGAGTGGATGAGTGGTGGTGGTGGTGGTGGAGAGGGGATGAGTGGTGGTGGTGGTGTTGGAGGGGATGAGTGGTGGTGGTGATGGTGGTGATGGAGAGAGGAATAGTGGATGAGTGGTGGTGGTGGTGGTGGTGGAGAGGGGATGAGTGGTGGTGGTGGTGGTGGTGCAGAGGGGAAGAGTGGATGAGTGGTGGTGGTGGTGGTGGTGGAGAGGGGAAGAGTGGATGAGTGGTGGTGGTGGTGGTGGTGGTGGAGAGGGGAAGAGTGGATGAGTGGTGGTGGTGGTGGTGTTGGAGAGGGGAAGAGTGGATGAGTGGTGGTGGTGGTGGTGTTGGAGAGGGGAAGAGTGGATGAGTGGTAGTGGTGGTGGTGTTGGAGAGGGGAAGAGTGGATGAGTGCTGGTGGTGGTGTGGGAGAGGGGAAGAGTGGATGAGTGGTGGTGGTGGTGGTGGAGAGGGGATGAGTGGTGGTGGTGGTGTTGGAGGGGAAGAGTGGATGAGTGGTGGTGGTGATGGTGATGATGGAGAGAGGAATAGTGGATGAGTGGTGGTGGTGGTGGTGGTGGAGAGGGGAAGAGTGGATGAGTGGTGGTGGTGGTGGTGGTGGAGAGGGGAAGAGTGGATGAGTGGTGGTGGTGGTGGTGGTGGTGGTGGTGGAGAGGGGAAGAGTGGATGAGTGGTGGTGGTGGTGGTGTTGGAGAGGGGAAGAGTGGATGAGTGGTGGTGTTGGAGAGGGGAAGAGTGGATGAGTGGTGGTGGTGGAGAGGGGAAGAGTGGATGAGTGGTAGTGGTGGTGGAGAGGGGAAGAGTGGATGAGTGGTGGTGGTGGTGGTGTTGGAGAGGGGAAGAGTGGATGAGTGCTGGTGCTGGTGGTGGTGTTAGGAAAGGTAAGAGAGAGAGAGAGAGAGAGAGAGAGAGAGAGAGAGAGAGAGAGAGAGTTGTGCTGAAAGTGTAAAAAAAAGGAAAAGAATTGTGAAAGGAAGGAAGGAAGGGAGAGAGAGAGGGAGAGAGAACATTATTTAGGAAAGTATGTGATGAAGTGAGAGGAGGGGAGGGAATATATGAGGGAAACAGAGAAGGAAGGAGGGGCAGGTAAGAGGAAGATGGCGAACACAGGTAATTGAAGGTGACGCCTGATCCCCCCCCCCCTCTCTCTCTCCCCTTCTCCCCCTCTCTCCTTCTTTCCCTCTCTTCCTCTTCTTCCCAAATCACAATGAAAAAGTAAAAAAAAATTAAAGAAATAAAAAAAAAACAGATAAAGTATAATAAGAAGGAGAACACAGCCGTAAACTCGAATAACTGAGGCATGGTAAACAGAGTAACGAGGAAGAAGACGGAAGGAGAAAATAAGAGTCAAGGGGGAGGAGAATAACCGTGAAATCCAATGAGAGAGAGAGAGAGAGAGAGAGAGAGAGAGAGAGATTATCAGACAACCTGTTGAAAAATGTGAGTGATTATATGGAGGTAAAGGGGAGGGCGTGGTCTGGTCTGGTCTGGTCTGGTCGAGGTCTGGTCTGGTCTGGTCGAGGTCTGGTCGAGGTCTGGTTTGGTCCTGGTCTGGTCTGGTCTGGTCTGGTCTGGTCAAGGTCCTAACCTAACCTAACCTAACCTAACCTAACCTCCAGTGTATCATCACCTCACCTAACCACACAAACAACGAACCATCCGCCAAAATGATCGACCTTGGGAGACTAACCTGAGATTGAATTTCATCACTAGTCGTAACTCCGTCTATGTCCTACGTTACCCTCATGAGCCAATGATAACGGGGATCTTACACAACAAAACCAACAGTGGCAAACGGTAAGTAAACAGAGGAATAAACAGAAGAGCTTTTTTTGAGGGGGGGGGGGGTGTAGGGGATGTGTGTTCTGTTGGTGACTCTCATACACGCGATGGTGATCCAGGGAAATCATCATAGGTCATCACAGGTCATCATAGGTCAATATAGGTCATCATTACCCGGTGACCAATACCCTCATTACCTCATGACACAATCAACACAACACAATATTATTGAGTCAACAAAATTAATTTTCTCTCCATAAGACGTGGCTGAATATGGTGGAAGGCGGGGTGATGGTGCAAGAATACTGACTGTCACGGCCAGACTGTATGACTGTTAGGGTGTTACTGACTGTCATGGTGTTACTGACTGTCAAGGTGTTACTGACTGTCACGGTGTTACTAACTGTCAAGTTGTTACTGACTGTCACGGTGTTACTGACTGTCACGGTGTTACTGACTGTCAAGTTGTTACTGACTGTCACGGTGTTACTGACTGTCACGGTGTTACTGACTGTCAAGTTGTTACTGACTGTCACGGTGTTACTGACTGTCAAGTTGTTACTGACTGTTAGGGTGTTACTGACTGTCATGGTGTTACTGACTGTCAAGTTGTTACTGACTGTCATGGTGTTACTGAATGTCAAGGTGTTACTGACTGTCAGGGTGTTACTGACTGTCAAGTTGTTACTGACTGTCATGGTGTTACTGAATGTCAAGGTGTTACTGACTGTCAGGGTGTTACTGACTGTCAAGTTGTTACTGACTGTCATGGTGTTACTGAATGTCAAGGTGTTACTGACTGTCAGGGTGTTACTGACTGTCAAGGTGTTACTGACTGTCACGGTGTTACTGACTGTCAAGTTGTTACTGACTGTTAGGGTGTTACTGACTGTCATGGTGTTACTGACTGTCAAGTTGTTACTGACTGTCATGGTGTTGCTGAATGTCAAGGTGTTACTGACTGTCAGGGTGTTACTGATCGTCAAGGTGTTACTGAATGTCAAGGTGTTACTGACTGTCAAGGTGTTACTGACTGTCAAGGTGTTACTGACTGTCAAGGTGTTACTGACTGTCAAGGTGCTACTGACTGTCATGGTGTTACTGACTGTCAAGGTGGTACTGACTGTCAAGGTGCTACTGACTGTCATGGTGTTACTGACTGTCAAGGTGTTACTGACTGTCACGGTGCTACGGACTGTCAAGGTGCTACTGACTGTCATGGTGTTACTGACTGTCACGGTGTTACAGACTGTCAAGGTGTTACTGACTGTCGAGGTGTTACTGACTGTCAAGTGTTACTGACTGTCAAGGTGTTACTGACTGTCAAGGTGTTACTGACTGTCGAGGTGTTACTGACTGTCAAGTGTTACTGACTGTCAAGGTGTTACTGACTGTCAAGGTGTTACTGACTGTCAAGGTGTTACTGACTGTCAAGGTGTTACTGACTGTCAAGGTGTTACTGACTGTCAAGGTGTTACTGACTGTCATGGTGTTACTGACTGTCAGGGTGTTACTGATTGTCAAGATGTTACTGACTGTCAGGGTGTTACTGACTGTCAAGATGTTACTGACTGACAAGGTGTTACTGACTGTCATGGTGTTACCGACTGTCAAGGTGTTACTGACTGTCAGGGTGTTACTGACTGTCAGGGTGTTACTGACTGTCAAGATGTTACTGGCTGTCATGGTGTTACTGACTGTCAGGGTGTTACTTATATAGAACAACCTACAGGTGTAAAATAGAAGGTACAGGTAAAACTATAATTACAAATGCAGGTGTTATAATACAGGTGTTATAATGCAGGTGTTATAATACAGGTGTTATAATACAGGTGTTATAATACAGGTGTTATAATACAAGTGTTATATTACAGGTGTTATAATACAAGTGTTATAATACAGGTGTTATAATACAGGTGTTATAATACAGGTGTTATAATACAGGTGTTATAATACAGTGTTATAATACAGGTGTTATAACACAGGTGTTATAATACAGGTGTTATAATACTAGTATTATAATACAGGTGTTATAATACAAGTGCTATAATACAGGTGTTATAATACAAGTGTTATAATACAGTGTTATAATACAGGTGTTATAATACAGGTGTTATAATACAGGTGTTATAATACAGGTGTTATAATACAAGTGTTATAATACAGGTGTTATAATACAAGTGTTATAATACAGGTGTTATAATATAGGTGTTATAATACAGTGTTATAATACAGGTGTTATAATACAGGTGTTATAATACAGGTGTTATAATACAAGTGTTATAATACAGGTGTTATAATACAGGTGTTATAATACAGGTGTTATAATACAGGTGTTATAATACAGTGTTATAATACAGGTGTTATAATACAAGTGTTATAATACAGGTGTTATAATACAGGTGTTATAATACAGGTGTTATAATACTAGTGTTATAATACAAGTGTTATGATACAAGTGTTATAATACAGGTGTTATAATACAGGTGTTATAATACAGGTGTTATAATACAGGTGTTATAATACAAGTGTTATAATACAGGTGTTATAATACAGGTGTTATAATACTAGTGTTATAATACAAGTGTTATAATACAGGTGTTATAATACAAGTGTTATAATACAGGTGTTATAATACAAGTGTTATAATACAGGTGTTATAATACTAGTGTTATAATACAAGTGTTATAATACTAGTGTTATAATACAGGTGTCATAATACAGGTGTTATAATACTAGTGTTATAATACAAGTGTTATAATACAAGTGTTATAATACAGGTGTTATAATACTAGTGTTATAATACTAGTGTTATAATACTAGTGTTATAATACTAGTGTTATAATACTAGTGTTATAATACAGGTGTTATAATACAGGTGTTATAATACAGGTGTTATAATACTAGTGTTATAATACTAGTGTTATAATACAGGTGTTATAATACAGGTGTTATAGTACAGATGTTATAATACAGGTGTTATAATACTAGTGTTATAATACAGGTGTTATAATACAGGTGTTATAATACAAGTGTTATAATACAGGTGTTATAATACAGGTGTTATAATACTAGTGTTATAATACAGGTGTTATAATACTAGTGTTATAATACAGGTGTTATAATACAGGTGTTATAATACAGGTGTTATAATACTAGTGTTATAATACTAGTGTTATAATACAGGTGTTATAATACAGATGTTATAATACAGGTGTTATAATACTAGTGTTATAATACAGGTGTTATAATACAGGTGTTATAATACAAGTGTTATAATACAGGTGTTATAATACAGGTGTTATAATACTAGTGTTATAATACAGGTGTTATAATACAGGTGTTATAATACAGGTGTTATAATATTCATATAATTACAGCGCCATAATACAGTATCTTAACCTAAATACAATAGTCAAGATACAAGCCAAAATAAACAAATTAGTAATCTTCACTGGTTAAACACACCCAAACACGATAGTCAATGTTTAAATACAGTAATACAAGATACAAACACAAACAGTAATTTCCACATCATAACTGTATCTTACTGTAACCCGTAACCTCCCCCTCCCTAACCTTGATGTAATAAAACGTGCAGTTAAAGGCTCACGAATCTTAGTATGTTAACAGAATTCACCCAAACACATAATCATTTTGAACAACTAGGAACACACAGCGGGAGGATTATCTCTTGTAACCTGTGTGCTCCTCTGTGACTGACCCCTCCCGAGTATCTCCTGTAACCTGTGTGCTCCTCTGTGACTGACCCCTCCCGAGTATCTCCTGTAACCTGTGTGCTCCTCTATGACTGACCCCTATGACTGAACCCTCCCGATTATCTCTTGTAACCTGTGTGCTCCTCTGTGACTGACCCTCCCGATTATCTCTTGTAACCTGTGTGCTCCTCTGTGACTGAACCCTCCCGATTATCTCTTGTAACCTGTGTGCTCCTCTATGACTGACCCTCTCGATTATCTCTTGTAACCTGTGTGCTCCTCTGTGACTGACCCACCCGATTATCTCTTGTAACCTGTGTGCTAATCTGTGACTGACCCCACCCGATTATCTCTTGTAACCTGTGTGCTCCTCTGTGACTGAACCCTCCCGATTATCTCTTGTAACCTGTGTGCTCCTCTGTGACTGACCCACCCGATTATCTCTTGTAACCTGTGTGCTAATCTGTGACTGACCCCACCCGATTATCTCTTGTAACCTGTGTGCTCCTCTGTGACTGAACCCTCCCGATTATCTCTTGTAACCTGTGTGCTCCTCTATGACTGACCCACCCGATTATCTCTTGTAACCTGTGTGCTCCTCTGTGACTGACCCTCCCGATTATCTCTCGTAACCTGTGTGCTCCTCTATGACTGACCCCTCCCGATTATCTCTTGTAACCTGTGTGCTCCTCTGTGACTGACCCCTCCCGATTATCTCTTGTAACCTGTGTGCTAATCTGTGACTGACCCCACCCGATTATCTCTTGTAACCTGTGTGCTCCTCTGTGACTGACCCACCCAATTATCTCTTGTAACCTGTGTGCTCCTCTATGACTGATCCCTCCCGATTATCTCTTGTAACCTGTGTGCTCCTCTGTGACTGACCCCTCCCGATTATCTCTTGTAACCTGTGTGCTCCTCTGTGACTGACCCCACCCGATTATCTCTTGTAACCTGTGTGCTCCTCTGTGACTGACCCACCCAATTATCTCTTGTAACCTGTGTGCTCCTCTATGACTGACCCCTCCCGATTATCTCTTGTAACCTGTGTGCTCATCTGTGACTGACCCCTCCCGATTATCTCTTGTAACCTGTGTGCTCCTCTGTGACTGACCCACCCGATTATCTCTTGTAACCTGTGTGCTCCTCTGTGACTGACCCCACCCGATTATCTCTTGTAACCTGTGTGCTCCTCTGTGACTGACCTACCCGATTATCTCTTGTAACCTGTGTGCTCCTCTGTGACTGCCCCACCCGATTATCTCTTGTAACCTGTGTGCTCCTCTGTGACTGACCCACCCGATTATCTCTTGTAGCCTGTGTGCTCCTCTATGACTGACCCTCCCGATTATCTCTTGTAACCTGTGTGCTCCTCTGTGACTGACCCCACCCGATTATCTCTTGTAACCTGTGTGCTCCTCTGTGACTGACCCACCCGATTATCTCCTGTAACCTGTGTGCTCCTCTATGACTGACCCTCCCGATTATCTCTTGTAACCTGTGTGCTCCTCTGTGACTGACCCTCCCGATTATCTCTTGTAACCTGTGTGCTCCTCTGTGACTGACCCACCCAACACCCACCCCACTGTGACAATATCGTTAGTCACAGTGGAGTGGGTGTTGTTGCTGTTGCCTCAATGGTCAACAACAACGGGAATGGCATGTGTAGTAAATATTCTCCTTATATATACAGTACACACAGATACACACATATATACATACACACACAGACAGGCACACACACACACACACACACACACACACACACACACACAAGGGCGATAACAGCAGTAACAGGGACGGGATGAGACAAAATTTCTATATACCGTTTAAAAAAACACATTCCATACTCCACACTGCCTAGAGTAGCCTATAATACCATCACTAACTACAACAGTATCAACAGTATTAACAGTATCAACAGTAGGAGGTATGTGAAGCAGTAACAGTAGGAGGAGCAGAAGGAAGCAAGAGGCAAGGTTACATCAGGAGCCTAACACTACCATCATCATCACAAGCAGAAGAAGCAAGACGGCCAAGCAACCAATGACACACACAGTCCCTCCTCCTCCTCCTCCACTAGCAGAGACACACAGGCAGGAGAAAGAAAGAGAGAGAGGGAGGGAGGGAGAGAGGGAGGGAGAGAGAGAGGGAGGGAGGGAGAGGGACGACATGTTGTTGACCCCTGACGTTATCACCAAGTGTCCCCAGTCACATTAGTCAAGGTAAGAGGAGGAGGAGGAGGAGAAGGGTGTTACAACTAATATCTTAATTAATTAATACCTGGAGCACCCCGCCTTAAACCCTCACCTTGTCCCCCCTCCCCCCCTCCCCCCCCCCCCACACACACACCTTCAACCCTCGCTTAAGGTGTTTTATCCCTTTATAATGTCATAGGATCTTGACCTTTAAATGATGCGAAGGATGATGCTCTTTTAAAAACCCCTCCCCCTCCTTCCCCCCTCCTCTCCCTCTCTCCCTCCAACCACCTCCAAAGCCCCGTCAATTAGGCTTACGCCATAATTGGAGGATTTATAATTAGTCTCGGGGAATAACTTTGTTGTGGGCAAAATTATATAATTAGTAGAATACAAGCAAGAAACTAATTCACGCCTGCATTATCGCCTCTGTATATCAGCCAAGGTTGGGGACACACACACACACACACACACACACAGAGGAGACTTGGCCTGGAGGGAGGGAAGGAGGGAGGGAGGGAAGGAGGGAGGGAGGGAGGGAGACGAGCTTGAGAGGTAGAGAGAGGGAAGGAGGAGGAGGAGGAGGAGGGGTATAAGGGGAGAGGGGAGGAGGATTATATGTAAAGAGGGAGATAGAATAATAAAATTAAGAGAAAGAAGAAGAGGAGGAGGAGAGGGAAGAGGAAGGGAGGACGAGGAGGAGGAAGAAGAAGGGAGGACAAGGAGGAGGAAGAAGGGAGGACGAGGAGAAGGAAGAAGAGGAGGAAGAATAGAAAGAGGAAAATGAGAATGGGGAGATAAAGATGAGCAAGGAGAAGAAAAAAGAGGAGAACGAGGAATAAGAGGGAAAAATAGAAACATTAACAGAAAGGTAATGAATAAATAAGAGAGAGAAAGAAGAGAGAAACCCTGGAGGTGTGTGTGTGTGTGTGTGTGTGTGTGTGTGTGCCGCCTCTCACTTATACATGACAGACAAAGCACAGTCTGTACACCCCGCCAGCAGCTCTATACATGTCTTAGTGACTGACTGACTGACTTACACACTGACGGAGCGTATAAGTAACCTTGATTTGTTTTACTCAAGGTCAAAATTGAAGGATTTTTTCCTGAAAACTGCGGGATCACCTGAAGATTGACCACCCCAAGTTATTTCACCTGAAGATTAGCAACCATAACCTAGCCTAACCTAACCTAACCTAACCTAACCTTAACCTAACCTAACCTAACCTAACCTAACCTAACCATAACCTAGCCTAACCTAACCTAACCTAACCTTAACCTAACCTAACCTTAACCTAACCTTAACCTAACCTAACCTTAACCTAACCTTAACCTAACCTAACCTAACCTTAACCTAACCTTAACCTAACCTAACCTAACCTAACCTTAACCTAACCTAACCTTAACCTAACCTAACATTAACCTAATCTAACCTAACCTAACATTAACCTAATCTAACCTAACCTGACCTAATCCTTCACCCACAGGTAGAGCTAAGGTGTTTAATCATCAGGTAATTAATATAATCTTTGGATGGTAAAGGAGGGAGAGGGGGGAGGGGTAAGGGGTAAGGGGTAGGGGGTAGGGGTAGGGGGTAGGGGTAAGGGGTAGGGGTAAGGGGTAAGGGGTAGGGGTAGGGGTAAGGGGTAGGGGTAGGGGTAAGGGGTAGGGGTAGGGGTAGGGGTAAGGGGTAGGGGTAGGGGTAAGGGGAAGGGGGTAGGGGTAAGGGGAAGGGGAAGGGGTAGGGGTAGGGGTAGGGCTAGGGGGTAGGGGGGCTAATCTTCACGTGATCCTAAAATTCTCAAGCCAAAACAAATAAATTAAGAAGGTGAGTGTACGAGCAACACTCAAACAAGTAGACAGGTGATTGGCTGATTCATTGATTGGGTGGTTGGTTGGTTGATTGGGTGGCTGATTCATTGATTGGGTGGTTGGTTGGTTGATTGGGTGGCTGATTTACTGACTGACTGACTGAATCACCTCATTATAGCTCTGAATCACCACATTATAGCTCTGAATCACCACATTATAGCTCTGAATCACCACATTATTGCTCTGAATCACCACATTATAGCTCTGAATCACCTCATTATAGCTCTGAATCACCACATTATAGCTCTGAATCACCACATTATAGCTCTGAATCACCACATTATAGCTCTGAATCACCACATTATAGCTCTGAATCACCTCATTATAGCTCTGAATCACCACATTATAGCTCTGAATCACCTCATTATAGCTCTGAATCACCACATTATAGCTCTGAATCACCACATTATAGCTCTGAATCACCACATTATAGCTCTGAATCACCACATTATAGCTCTGAATCACCACATTATAGCTCTGAATCACCTCATTATAGCTCTGAATCACCACATTATAGCTCTGAATCACCACATTATAGCTCTGAATCACCACATTATAGCTCTGAATCACCACATTATAGCTCTGAATCACCTCATTATAGCTCTGAATCACCACATTATAGCTCTGAATCACCACATTATAGCTCTGAATCACCACATTATAGCTCTGAATCACCTCATTATAGCTCTGAATCACCTCATTATAGCTCTGAATCACCACATTATAGCTCTGAATCACCTCATTATAGCTCTGAATCACCACATTATAGCTCTGACCACTAGCTCATCACCACATTATAGCTCTGAATCACCTCATTATAGCTCTGAATCACCACATTATAGCTCTGAATCACCACATTATAGCTCTGAATCACCACATTATAGCTCTGAATCACCACATTATAGCTCTGAATCACCTCATTATAGCTCTGAATCACCACATTATAGCTCTGAATCACCTCATTATAGCTCTGAATCACCACATTATAGCTCTGAATCACCACATTATAGTTCTGAATCACCACATTATAGCTCTGAATCACCTCATTATAGCTCTGAATCACCACATTATAGCTCTGAATCACCTCATTATAGCTCTGAATCACCACATTATAGCTCTGAATCACCACATTATAGCTCTGAATCACCTCATTATAGCTCTGAATCACCACATTATAGCTCTGAATCACCACATTATAGCTCTGAATCACCTCATTATAGCTCTGAATCACCACATTATAGCTCTGAATCACCTCATTATAGCTCTGAATCACCACATTATAGCTCTGAATCACCTCATTATAGCTCTGAATCACCACATTATAGCTCTGAATCACCTCATTATAGCTCTGAATCACCTCATTATAGCTCTGAATCACCACATTATAGCTCTGAATCACCACACAGCTTATAACCTAACCTAACCTAACCTAACCTAAGGTAAATGCCGAAGAAGCGTAATCTTGTGTACAGTCACTGAGTAATCCGTCGCCATTGTGTTTAAAACGACTCGTGACGTCACATTATTTACCCTAGCAACCGGTATAATGTGTCTGAGGCGAGGTGGTTGCTAGGGAGTTTTACCGGAGTGTATATCGCGAATTTAATAGCGGGAAAATCGCCAAATCTAGTAAGGTTGAGAGTTAATTTAGCGATATTTCTTTTTTTTCATTCTCTGGTTATGTTGTTGTTGTTGTTGTTGTTGATGTATGTTGTTGTTGTTTATGTACGTCTGTCATTACTACTACTACTACTACTATCACTACCACTACCACCATCTCAACCACCATCGCAACCACCACTACCACCACTACCTGCCTCTTCGTGATACAAACCATTCCCTGGTCGACTGATCATCTCTACACTACCTGGCTTTAATTAAGAATATTGTCTGACCAGGTATACCCCCCCCCTCTTCCCCCACACCCCCCCTCCCCTCCCCTACACAACCCCCCCACACCCCACAGTCCCTACCCGGAGCACCCCTTCCACCACGACGGCTCACACAACCCACGTTTCCTTGTAGGTGGCAATGACTGTCTGT